>CM033403.1:26709305-27294810 GCA_019426215.1 Buddleja alternifolia
TAAGTTGTAAAGATGATCTAAAATATTACAAAATTTTGAGACGCGTATTAGCTAATCTAATGGGTGCATGGAAGTAAGTTGTAAAAGATCTTATCTAGATGTTGATCAATAGATTAGCTAAAGTTAACTTAGTAGACTTGCACATCAATCATTCGAAAGATTATACACATGTTGCACATTTTATTGTCCTTCATCTAAATTAAAATTATTAGGTTGTTCATATTTTTATTTTTATTTTTATTTAATTATATAGATATTGATTTATTAAGAAAATGAGCATCATGAATAAAACATAAAAACAAAAAAATTTATAGTACATCATATATTATAGAGAGCATATACACACATATAATGATATATTGTTGGATAGTTTAAATCATTTATTCCACTTGTGTGTTATATCTTGTGCTTCATCCCATCAAACAGGTGTAGAGTAAGTGTCATTCATTCTAATCCATGTGCATATAATTTAAAGAAAAATAAATATGTGATATTCTATGTGATCTGGAATACGAGATGAAACACAAAATCGGAATAAAAGGTCTTATTTGATTTTTGAAAATGTGTTTACACTAAATTTTTAATAATATTTTAATAGTATTACTTTAATGCATTCATGTTTATAGAAACGTACACATTGTACATACAAGCACATACTACAAAAGTGATAAAATATGTCAGGTAACAAATATTAGCAATTAGGCCTGTCAATCAAACCGAGCGAGCCGAGACTGTCATGTTCACGCTCGGCTTGATATTATGCGGACTTTCGTCGTTAGTATTGAATTTGTACGACCTTTTTTTTCAAAGCTTCTCGGCTTGAAAATTTATTCGAGCTTCGAGCCGAGCCCATGTCAGCCCAAATTGATTATTTTTTTTAAAAAAAAACTACAAGTAATAAAGTAAATATAATATATAAATGAACCAAAAAAAAAAACATTGCACAAAATATTAAAAGAATTGACATCATTCATGCTCTAATGACAAATCATAAAACTTAAATTAACAAAGTCGAAACATCTATAATAAATAAAGTAAATTGCATCACCTCATGTGAGCTTTTCAATCCATTTCTCTTGCACCAAGACACAAATAAGATTTAAACATTAAAAAGCCATCAAAACTTAGGAAAAGATTCCTTTAAAAAAATTATAGTAACTTAACTAACTAAGAATTGTCTTACAAATTGTAAGGCTTATATTACAGAAAAGAATCTCATTCAATTTTCTACTCGTTACAACAATAAGTTGAAATATCTCTCGAGATACATGTTTTTTTTTTTTTTTTTGTGAATAAAAGGCATTACAGTACAAAAAAACTAAGTTAGAGCAACTAAGTCTTCCTGAAGGAAATGCGCAAGCAAGCCGGCGTTTCCATCCAAATTCGCATATCCTCTGTAATTCTTGGCCCAATTTAGCTAGTGCAGCCGCACAAGCATTCTTATCTCTCTTCAAGTGGTAGAATTCACTTGTCCAAGACTTCCGAAGTAGTTCCTGATAGTCCATGATGATATTACCTAACGGGTGTTGGCTCACATCTCCTTGAAGCACCATCTTCCACACGACTTTCGAATCAATTTCAACGATAATGTGACTGATCCGCCTATCCCAAGCCAGGTGTAATCCTTCTCGCAATCCAAGGAGTTCAGCCTCCGTAATAGAAAAACGTCCCAACTTACGACAAAAACCGAAGACCCAATGTCCATCTTCGTTACGTAGAATGCCCCCTGTAGATGCACATTGTGTGCTTGCCATAAAACTTCCATCGGTATTTAATTTCCACCAACCTTTAGGAGGTTTGGACCATTTCAGATTTTTCCTAATCTTCCCATCACATGGTATTTTCCCCGGCAAGGCAGTGACAAGATTCAAAGCAAGACGTTTAATATTAAAAAGGACCATATGAATTGTAGAAAGTTTACCCGAACAGATGAAGCTATTTTGACACCTCCATAAAATCCACAAGGTTGCCAGGAAAACACAAGACTATTGGATATCGGGTAGGAGGGTGTTTTCAAAAAAAATTCGGACATTTGTTTTAATCCAATCCTCAAGGGGCAAGGATAGAAATTCATAGAAATGAGCCAGTTGAACGATGTGTTCCCAGACTTCTCTCGAAAGTGTGCAATCTCTTAGAGTGTGAAGGATATCTTCCCGATCCGAGTGACATCTTGGGCAGCCCGCCATAAGCTTAATCCCGCGATCAAAACGTAAAGCATTAGTAATTAACCCTTCATGATGGTACAACCAATGAAGTGTTTGAGTTTCAAGGGGCAGTTGTGCTTCCAAAGCCAAGTCCAATCATTATCCGTGACATTATCCTCCTGGCGCATAATCGAATACGCCGATTTGCATGAAAATTTCCCATTGGGAGAAGTGTACCACACACGCCTATCCTTACTCAAGTGATCCAATGGGACAATCACATGGTAGATTCTATCTTTAACATGGAGGGGGGGGGGGGAGATCCTTGTTCGAATACCATCCAAACACCATGCACGACTATCGTCAAGCAAGTCCGAAACCGTAACTCCAACTCTTCACTAGTGATATCATCATCAAGCAAATCACGAAGGTATTCCTCCCCCAACCAACGGTCAAACCAAAATGAAATCTTTCTTACTACCATCCGCCACCGAATCTGGCTTTCCACTTGCTTGGTGCTACGAATTACTCCTCGCCATTGAGGGGAAGCACTAATGTTAAGAGGGCAATCATAAGGTCTCTCTTCTTCATATATTCTTTTGAAAACGTCCTTCCAAATGCAGTCTTCATTACTTAAGAGCTTCCATCCGAGTTTCGAGAGAAAAGACACATTGATTTTCCTTGCCTCCCGAATTCCCAAACCACCAAATTTTTTCTTCTTTGTGATCATGTCCCATCTAACCGAGTGAATTTTAAGACAATTCTTTGTTAGGGAAAAATTACCAAACGCAGTGGAAAACGAAAATTAAATTTTTTTCGGATTTTTCCCTTGAAAGGATCAATCCTGGGGTTTTATCACACGTATGTGCGATAGGATAAAATAAATGTTAGCCATTGTAGCGAAGTGGTTGATAATTCCTACGATCTTGAATTCTTCAACTTCTTCGCAAAATTGCTACGGCTGATGATCCAAGTAGTCCAATTGTTTTGCCTCTAAATTGTCTCGCCGGAAAATAGTTGATGGAAAAATCTTCCTGCTTTTCTTGCTTGAAGTCGATGGCTAGAGAGAGAAGAAGGGAGAGGAATTCTATTTCTTGTGGTGTTGTGTAATGTAATTATGACTTATGCTTATAACTAATGTGATATTTATATCACTTAAGTTATTACATTGGGCTCACAATAGGCCCATATCACACGCCTAGTAGCCGCTCTCTTTAGGGCTTGTTGTGCCACTTGGTACATCAATTTGAGCTTAGTGTAGTCTAGTATTTAATTAATTAATTTAATCTAATTAAGTAATAGATAATTCATTTAATTAATTTTATTTCTCCAAGAAATATTATGTTAATTGAACCATAAATGAATTAACTTATTTTCTCAAATAATTAATTCTATTTATTTAATTTTAAGTATCCAATACTTAAAATATTACCACAAGAAATATTCTATTTTCCATCAATATTTTCTTTTTAAGTGTGACTCTTTAGGTTCATCTATATTTGGCAATGGGAGGATTCTATTGAATATGGGTCCCACTTAACCAGTCAAGTGGTCCATATTTTAACCCAAATAAGATGAAATGATTAGATCACTTTTACCTTTTCATTTGTAAATACTGTGTGAATACAAACTCGTCGTTTTTTTATCTCGGTCAAGTGAGAGTCATGGTTTTTAGTCAAACTCACTAACTTGACACTATGTTATATTTATAATAAGTTCAGATCAGTGAATGCTTTGGCCAAAGACTTTAAGATCTAACTTACTTATAAATGCATAAGATAATTTCTCGTTCACTTACGAGGGAACGAATCCTATCTTGGATACCAGTTAAGATTACTACTTGTCCATTAGGTTGCAGTTCGAGGTTGACCACACCAACAAGTGAATTGGGCCTAAATACTTTAATTACGAACCTAATGTCACAAGTCTATCTTCAACTCGATTCCTCAAGTCTAAAGTTCAGACACACCTATTACAATTTATCAATTCTGTCACTGACTGTCAAAGAGTGAAAAACCCATGTGACAGAATTGATGCGAGTCATGTCTGAGTGCCACTATCTCCATCAGTGCACATATGATATAAATTCTTCACTACTTCCTAGTGCTTGACAGACACTTATCTCGTCAAAACTCATATCATACAAGTTTTTAATGATTTCCAATGCCCAATTGAAAATCTTTGAATTGCAGACTACTTTAGTACACAAGTATCAAACTTCGCTAGTGCCTTAGAGAGTTAACTCTTGTGTTCACTGACTTATAGATGATTACAATATATAAATGCCAATATAAAAGTAAACAACTAAAATGCCTTTTACTGATTGATTAAACATAATTACAATTTGATAATGCCCTATCATTTACTAATCCTCTAATGGCATTTGGGGACATTAACCTAACATTCCTGTCCGTTGCCCAAAGGAAGGCATGGTTCAGTTTATCAAGCTTATCACAAACCGAAGAGGGGAGCCAAGAGGTTTGCATAATATGGGAGGGCATGGCCATAGTAACTGAGTGAATAAGGGTTGCACGACCCGCAAGGTTAAGCACTTTTGCCTTCCACGTTGAAAGTCGGGCTTGGACCTTGTCGAGGAGACCATTATAAAGAGTAGCAGAGTTTTTAGAGTGGATGAGAGGAACACCTAAGTACTTCTCTAAATCCATTGTGCAACCAAGATTTAATTGACCCGAGATGCACCTTCTCAACTCTCGGTTCGTATTTTTTGAAAAGAAGATTTTTGATTAAAACTCTACCAATAGCATTAGTATTTTCTCTAGTAGCTTTTGCCATGAACATGAGATCGTCAGCAAAAAATAAGTGCGAAAATCGTGGCCCTCCCCTACAAATTAAAAGCATTTTCCATTTTCCTTTCTCCACTTCTTGTTGAATGAGATACGCTAAACGCTCCACACAAAGAATGAAGAGGTAAGGAGACAAAGGGTCTCCTTGCCTAAAACCACAAGATTGGGAGAAAGGCTTAAGAGGCTCTCCATTCCACAAAACACGTGGGGTTTACTTATATATACTATTTAAGATTGAAAAATATTATAGATAAATTTATAATTGGTTTACTTTCAAGAAAATTACTTGTGAGTGATAAGAATATGATGAACAACAGCCTTTTGAAGACGAAACCTAGCAGGAGCAACCCACGACTTTCAATCTCAATTTATGTATGTGACTCATTGATTTGTAATAGAAAAGACATAGGACTCTTAAAGTTAGATATGGAGTATTTTACTTGTTTCAATTATTTATAGACTAATGCGTTGTATAAGGAAAGTTTTGGAATTACATGGCGATTGATCATTTTAATTATTGTTTTTCCTAATTTAAAATATTGAAATTCTCCATCCAATTTGGAATTATTGATATATTATTAAATATTATAATGTGTGTGTGTGTGTGTATATATATATATATATATATATATATATATATATATATATAAATTTACGAGCCCCAGCCTAATTCAAGACGAGGGTACCTTTGCTCACGCTCGGATTGAATTTGATTTCAAGCCTTAACCTTTGGCTCGGGTCCGGCTTGGTCTCGGCTCGTATAAAGCTTGGTTTGAAAATTACTAAGTCGAGCTTACGAGTTGGCTTGGGCTCATTAACAATCCTATTAGCAATATATACATGTATTTTAATGCAAGTGGAACAAATATGAGTTTCTTATCCTATATATAATATATTGGATAAAAATGTGTGGGTAAGAATTAAATATTTAACAAGTAACGAAATTATATTACTCACTTACTGATAAATAAGATATCGAATAGAAATATGTGGGCAATATATAAATACTTAACAAGTAATGAGAGTATATTATTTACTAGATTGTTTGGAAATCTGAACTTCAAAGTTGATATTTTGTTTATTGTTAGTATAATTGCATTGTGGAGAACATATATTATCATATTATAGATTGTTTTAAAATGTGTAATTCAAAATTGATATTTATTCATATATAATTAGTACACTTTCATTATGGATTACACACATTAATTATTAACTTACTAATTTCTACACAAAGTAGGACCAATACAAATAATTTAACATATAATAATCAGTTTTTAATAGAATGAATATTTTTATAGCGTGTCTTAGTTTTGATCATCTTTAGTATCTAATATATTAATTTAATCACTACTTTATTAATATTTATTTGATTATATCAAAAAAATATTAAGAAAAACAGTTTTGACAATTCACTATTTATAAAATTATATATTACATATAAAGAAAATAAAACTTCATATTTGGCTTAATTTCAAATATAGGAGTGAAAGAACATGAACTTCTAATTATTATTTTCGACCCCAATCTATGTCGTTGATAGCATTTTAGTTCCCAATTTATTAATTTTGACATCTGACTATCCATCCGTTGTCAAGTGTGACACTTCAGTCTATTTGACTATCTCCAGCAGAATCTTTCGAAATATTCCGTCTGAGCCAAGGTGAAAAGTGCACTTATTATGTAATGAATGAGAAGAACGTCATACGATAGGGCGCAAAGTGCACATACTATATGTAATGAATGAGAAGTGGGGGTGCACAAATGTCATACGATATGGTGCAAATTGCACAACTTTTGACAAATTCGGACGGAATATTCGAAAAGATTCCGACAATGACGATCAAATGATTATGATGGAAAAATCGCAATTTTGGTACCATAGGATAGAGCTAGTTTGTAATTGGTACCATGCTTTTCACTTATCTCACTTTAGTACTAAATTAATTTAATTTTCTCACTTTCGGTACCACCTTTAGTAACTTAACGGAATTTGACGTGTACAAGGCACACAATTGTTACTTTTTGGCTTTGGGCGGAAAATGGTATTATTTGCGGATTATTTGGAAGGAAAGAATTGATTAAACGGATCAAATTTGACCAATTTTGTCATTTCAAGACCAATTTTTTGAGGTTTTTCTCATTTGAGCTCAAATTTTTCAATTTTTTCTTCCAATAACCATTTCTTCTTCCTTCAGCAGATCGGTAGTAGCAAACAAAATGATGCAATGCTATTGTGGGATGAAACTTTATTTGAGGACGTCAAAAATCATCAGGAACCCATTCCAAAGATTTCACGGTTGTGTTTATAGTGCTAGATGATATAAATTCTTCTCTTGGTATGACGCACCAAATGCCCCAAGGGCTTTTGATGTGATATTCAAACTCCAACAATATAAGAGAGTTGGAGAATTATATTGTTCCAAATAAGCAACCTATCTTTGGAATAGGTTATTGTCGATTTTTTATGTCCACAGATAAAGTTTCTTCCCCCACTAGCATTGCATTTCACTATTTCCTCTGCTACTACCTTTGTTCGAGGAAGAAAAATAGGAAGAAACCATGGTATTTTGAAGAAAAACTTGGAAATTTGAACCCAAATGAGCAAAACCACAAAAAATTGGTCTTAATAGAACCAACTTGGTCAAATTTGACCCATTGAATTGATTTTTTTCCCTCCAAATCAGCCCTAGACATTACATTTTTCCTTTAAAGGCAAAACGTAATGGACAGGTGCAAACATTAAGTTACTAGTTGTGGTACCCAAGGTGAGAAAAAAAAAAAAAAAAAAAAACTAATTTGCTACCAAAAGTGAGACAAGTGAAAAACGTGGTACCAACTGCAAATTAACTCTATCTTACGGTACCAATTGCTTGATTTGCCCTTCAAAACTTGCAAAGGAAGATTTTGAATTCAAAACACGAAAGCACCGGCCAAGGCTATCTTTTTGGGGGGTAAAATATACATTCATGTTTGTAACTTCCCACTTTTACTCCCACTAACATTGATAACTAATAACTTCTTGCATGTTTGCTGAAAAAGTATAACTTCCATGTTCTATCTTTGTAAATTAAATTTACTGTGCATGTGAAAATTCAGGCTTATCTGGAAATATCATCCCTCCAAAAAATTCTCAAAGCAATGTTGATTGGCTTTGGAGAAAATCATCATCTGTGATTATCACGATCACCACCCACTTTGGTATTCCTAATGGCATGTGGCATGATAATTGTATCGTCCTTTTCTCTTCCTATTTTGATCGTATACTGATTTTAATTAATTTTTGTTGAATCAATTTACATGAGACAACTCATCACATTCTTAACCTACGGTTTCTTTTTTTTAAATTGCAAATTCACGCTTCAGATTTGAAGATGTGATGTACAATTTGAAGAAGGGTGGGAAAATCGCATTTTTAGTCCCATAACTTTGGCCCAGTACACTTTTGGTCCCATAAGTTACGGGATTCTCACTTTACGTCCCATATGTTTCACAAATTCTCACTTTTGGTCCCATCCGTCTATTTTTAACGGAAAATGGCACGTGAGTGGCACGTGCGCCGGTTGCCAGCTGGTTTTGGGGGGCGAATTGTTCAATTTTCACTGTTTGGGGGCAAATCTGAAATTTTGAAAAGTCAATTGGGGCAAAATCTGAAATTTTTATATCGTCTTCTCAACCGATTTAAGGATGGCTTCGAGCAGCAATTCAGCCGGTGTTAATGGCATTGCACTCAGGGACCCACGTCGGTGTTTTTCCGGCGAATTTGGGCTCGATTTTAGCCATTTTCAACGTCATTTTTTCACAGCAAAACATGACCTTCTCCCGCGCGTTTCCAAGCAAATTCACAGCTGCCATGGCCGGGAATTCACTGCTGCAATGAAGAAGAAGATGGGCTGCTGTCAAATTCCAAAATTTTGCCCCAAATTGGCTTTTCAAAATTTCAATTTTTGCCCCCAAACAGTGAAAATTGAACAATTCGCCCCCCAAAACCAGCTGGCAACCGGCGCACGTGCCACTCACGTGCCATTTTCCGTTAAAAATAGACGGATGGGACCAAAAGTGAGAATTTGTGAAACATATGGGACGTAAACTGAGAATCCCGTAACTTATGGGACCAAAAGTGTACCGGGGCAAACTTACGGGACTAAAAATGCGATTTTCCCGAAGAAGGGTGTTCCAACTCAACCCGCCAACGATGGTGGTAACAGCAATGAAGTAGACGACTGCTTCACCAAACCATCGTCGACAGAGAAAATTAGAAGAAAAAAGAAGGATAGGATTTAGAGAGACGGGGAGAGGGAGGCGACCAAAGATCATCAGGTTTGACTACTCCAATTTTACGGTTTCTTTTTTTTAAATTGCAGATCCACGCTTCACCCGGGTACCATCTCCAAGAACATGTACGTGAATTAATTAATTCAGAAATTGATTTGCTGGAATTTTAGATTTGAAGTTGAGTTTCTGTTGTAATTAGATAATTCCTTTGGCATTTTGCAGAATTAGGAGATTGTCAAATCAGGAGAAAAGTTCAAGAGAAAAAGTTTTAATATTAATGATGAAAAAGGAGAAAAAAGATAAGCACAAAGATGTTGAGCAGGAGTACACATGATGATTTAGGTATAGGCTTCAGTCAACAAACGGAGCCACTGTCACGCTATATATATGATGAGCACAAATATCCGATACTCTACTATTTAATGATCAACGGTCAAAAGTCCCAATATATTATTATTTTATGACAAAAATATCTAATGAATCCGTGTATTTTTTATATACGGGTTGGGTTATGATCCGACCCTAATCGATGACTCGACGATCCAAATGTCAAAGATTCAATAGTTATTCAGCATGTGTCCAGATTCAGCTGGCCTAAATATCACATCAGGAATAGTGGTAGCCTACTCTACTATAAATACTCATTTAAATTCATTTATATGGGGCGCTAACAATAAATTCACTCTCAATACTCTTTATATTTACTTCGTTGTTATTTTCTTATTCATATAGTTAGAGTATTTGGCCTCGTATTGTACAAAACAAACACCTATATTATAATTCTTTTTGAACTACGTTTAGACTAGGCAGCTTGATTTCGTCAAGTACAGTTTATAATCTAGTTTGATAGTTATCCTAGTTTGACCCATTTGGGTCGTCAGTTTGATTCGAGTTAGTACAACGATAATCGAGCTAAATCAATACCACTTGCATCAGACTATAGATTTTAAGTTCTTCTTTATCTCTATGTAAGATACATTTATCCCTGCTGCTTGGATACCTTGAAGCTTGAGTGTTCGATCATAGGCTTTGCTTAGTCATATATTGGTTTTTAATTTTTCTTTTCTTTTTGTTCTTTCTCTCTAAGTTTATGTAATTTATGATCTGGTATGTATTTCCTATAGGAAACATGTAGTGTTAAAAAAATCTGTATATATATATATAGATGTATTATGTATATATATGGTGTAAATCCTTTTGGTGTTATTCAATTTTGTTCCTGTGTAAAGCGACTTTATCGGACTATTTTGCTTCGGACTTTTTGCATTAAACTCGCATATTCTATCATGGCTGCTATTCTTTTTATATGCAATATTTTCTATCTTCTTTAGTGTGATTGTTGAGGATTAGGTTGTTTTAGATTACTTGGTTTTGGTTTTTTGCTCTTTTATCTTCTTCAATGTTTTAAGTTGTTAAGTTTTAGGGATAATTACACTCACACCCCCTCAATGATGGGATAATTACACAAAACTCTCCTCACTAATTCATAATTACAAACACACTCCTCATGTTAAACCTTACAAATAGATTCACTGTAAATTGCACCCCTGTGTATGTAACAATTCTTACAATTGCACCCACTGTAAACCTTACAAATAGACCCTCTGAGAGGGTGTGTTTGTAATTATCAATTAGTGAGAGAAGGTTTGTGTAATTACCCCATCATTGAGGGGGTGTGAGTGTAATTATCCCTAAGTTTTATGATGTACAATTTTTTATTGGATTTCTTTTGTTCTTTGTCTTGCTTGCTTGCGATGTCTTGCTCTACACTCTACAGTCTACATAAATTTAATGTGAAATATCGATAAGTGAATTTAAAAGTTGAAATACTATGAAATAAATTTTACTTGAAAACTTAATATTATTTATTTTGATTTTAATATTTACTTTCATTGCATACGCATCGAATGTGTTCCGACGGCTAATTTATATTATGTGCACGTATTGGAAGATCGATATCAGAGTGGTTAAAACTAAATATTTAATCAACTCCAAGTAGCCTCTTATTTAAATTTGACAATGAAACAACTGTATGTGTAGACAAATTAATGGTGATTCATATATAAAAACAGCATAAAAATTACAAAGTATTAGAAATACAAAAACATGAGTTTCTTTCATAGTAAAGCAAAGTCCCTATACTAACAATTGCACTGCCAGTGCTGGCTTTGGCTCCAACGAGACCGGATCTGAGCTAGAATTTTCCTAAATTTACTTGATTTTGGTATCCCCTTTAATTTATTGGCCTATAAGCAGCTGGTGGGCTCGACAACCCTGGTCGCCGTTCCCCCCGCGTTGGCACAAAAAGCAGTGGCTGCCTTACCTCTGTAAGTGAGGTTAATTTTATCCAACCTAATTCCACTGCATGGATGCGTTTTACTACAGTCAAATTTTACTGCAACTTGTGTAGATGATGTTCCATGTATATCTTGATACTTTACGTTGCTAATTCTCACTCCTGACGCCTGTCAAAGAATGTCAATTAATCGTTGCGTATAAATAGTTGAGAATTTTCTAGGGAGTGTGAGAAGCTGTGTACGTAGTGTTACTGTAATGTATATGGACGTACGGATGTAATAATTTCTATTGGTTGTAACGTACCTGGTCGGGACAATTTTTATGGTGGGGGCAATAATTTTGGTCAATAATAATAGGGTTTCGGACATTAACCATGGCCGCATCCTGGAAAAGAACACCTCTAACGAAACCATTGCTCGGCCTTGCCCATGTCTTTATCCTCAAACCATTATCGGTTCCGGTGAATGTAACCGTTTTAACCGTCACATTTTGTACACCTGCTTCTTGCAAATCCCATCCAAGACTCCCTATGCTGTAAAAATATATATATATATATATTGTACATATTTATTACTGATTTAGCATAGCATTTAGAAAACTATAGCCGACACAAGTAATTGATCAGAATATATCTATCTAGTTTGTTCTAAGAGAATTTCTAAAACCATTGATTTGAAACATATGACGATATATAGCTAGTTAGTCATAGAGAAATGCAAACTTATTTCTATGAACTTTTACCAACATTTTTACCAACTTTGTTGTTGATAGTATTTGTTTTTAACAGGAATGAATTTCGAATGTAATAGAATATTTGTAATATTTCATGTTAGTACATATATACCTTATTCCATGACCAGGCCCGCATGATATGTTTTCGATCCACAAGTTGGAGTTGCCGGGACCTATAGAAACACAGTCATCTCCTGTGCCGATGTGAGAGTTCATAATACTAACTCCTGATGACCGCTCTAAATGAATGCCGTCAGTGTTTGGACTGTTTCCTGGTGCTGTGATCTTCATATTAACAATTTTCGCATTCTGGCATCTATCAAATAGAACGTGAAACGTTTGACTGTTCAACGAGGTTAATCCGTTAACAATTATGTTCTTTGAATTGTAGAACGCCAGTGACTGCAATAAAAACAAAATGAAAGAATTAGATTAAAAAAAGTTAAAGAAAATACTATGTGCATGACTGGAATTAATTAGGAGATGTTAATTATATTAAGTACTCATGCAAACTCAAACTTAAGTACCTACCCTAGCGTTTATGTGAGCAGATGTTGCTTCGTTTGATTAATAATATATACCGTTTATTGTCAAAAAAAAACTTAAGTACCTACCCTAGCTCCCTTAGGACAACTCTTGCCGGAATTCTTACAAGCCCACAATTTTGTCCCCTGAGCATCTAGGGTTCCGCCATATATAGAAACTCCGGTGACCCTTTCAAACCTCAACCAGCTGCCGCTTTTTGCAATAACATTGTAATCAGATGGAGCTACCAGAGTCCCATCGATCCGCATAGTTATTGCAGTATTTTTGCATAATTTGCCATTAAAATATGCATTTCGTAGCAGGTACTTTCCCCGTGGCACGTATATGGTGGCCGGTTTAGGGGCAGCGCAGGCTGCACCCCATGCACTTAGAAAAGCGTTTGTGCAATCGGATTTTCCATCAGATTTTGCTCCGAAAGTCTGCACGTTGAATGTGGGGTTGGCTGCAAGTGATGGTGATGAGCAGTAGAAGTAGGTTAAAATGAGAATTTGGATCATTTTTCTGCCGACTATTGTCTATCTTTCTTGGTTAATTTGTGTGTGTTTGTATGTTTTGAAATGGTTAAGGAGGTAGGTATTTATAGGCCTCAATTTGGAATGCTGGAGATAACTAACAAAAACTGTTTTTAGCTGGCAACAAGAATTATTTTGGCACATTTTATAATTGTATGAAATATTTTATTGCAGGATTTACGGAGGAAACCAGTGGGTCAAGGGTTAAACTTGAAATCTCTAATGGATCAGATTGAGTTTTGTTCCATTAAATCTAATTAAATCAGAGAATTCACACTTGTCATGATATATTGGATTAATTCACACTATAAGAAGAAACAATACCATGAAATGATCACATGAGCAATTGAAAAAGGAAAGTGTGTGTGCCACAATTAGTAATTGGTCGAATCTCGTTAAAGTGAATATTCATGAACTAGCATTTCTCTTTAAGCTTCCATTGTCAACGAATGTATGCAAGTCAAGAAAAGGAAGGCATAAATTTAGGTTGATTTTCTTTTCTTTTCTTTTTTAAATTCTAGACAAAGGGATACCTTCACCCAACAAATCCGGATCGATAATTTTAAACATGGGTCACACAAACCCTATACTCCAAATAAGTAGAGAAATGTCATAACTTGAGACCCTGAACCGACCTGATCGGGTTTAGCTTAATCGGGTCGGGTTTTGGGGTCAATAAAGGGTCGGGATTATACCGAACTCAAACACCACAAATCGGTTCGGTATCGGGTTCAAGCTTTTAGTCTGTTTGGTTAATTCAAGGTCCGAACAACCCGAATTTTAAAAAAATATATATATAGTCAAATGACCTTGGTTATATTCTTTGTTTGTAACCCTTTAATCAGAATTGTTAATGTTCACCAAAAAAGAATTGTTGTGAAATAAGTAATTAACCCAAATTGTCAATGTACACCAAAAACTTCATCCCAAAAAATTTCAACCCGTTTTTTAATAATAATGCCAGAAACCCCAACCCGAATAACATCGAACCTGATTAAACCGAGTAAAACGGTTCGGTATAGGTTAGTAATATTGACTAACCCGAACAATCCAAACCGGACGTCCACCCCTACTTGTGACAGCCTGAGATTAAACACAAGACCTCTCATATGAAAATGAAAGCTGATACCACTATGCTAACAAGTTTTGGATGAATTTATGTTAATTTTCGGCATTTTGTTTTTAAACCATAAAGTGATCAGGCGAAATTAAGGGGGACATAATGGATTGAAACTTCTCTGTTGCTAGCTTGAGCCAACTTAATTACTCTCAAATTTTCATTTATTTGAAAGGAAAAGGAAATTTATTTAATTTCCTGTTTCTATGTTTGCCAAACAAAACAATGACCCAACATTCCTTTTCTTTCCTCAGACATCTTAGGTGACATAGAGTTTAAAGGATGAACGCCATGTCTGGCTGGCAAGAATTTTCTCTTGGATTCCTCCATGCTGAATCTTTTTAGCACTTTACTATGTACGATGATTGAGAGAGTCCCAGTCGCCTATTTTCTCTATCTCGGTGGATCTTTATTCCGAGAACACATGATGCTTTTCTCATATACTTCATGGAGAATTGTGTCAAAAACCATGCTTTCGTTGTTTACAATATTCCTACATCATTACCAATGAGTAGGATGTCGTCCACAAACAACACTAGGAACGTTATAGCACTTCCACTGACCTTCTTATGCACACACAATTCCACAACGTTTTTAATAAAACCATATCCTTTTATGACTTCATCGAAACGCAAGTTCCATCTTTCAGAAGCTTACTTGAGTCCATAACTGGATCTTTAAATTTTACATACCAAATGTTTGCTCTTACTAGATGTGAAACCTTCCAGTTGATCCATATAGATCTCTTCCTCTATTTTCATTAAGAAAAGCAATTTTCACATCCATCTACCAGATTTCATAATCATAGTAGGCAGGTATGGCTAGAAAAATCCTAATACACTTTAGCATCGCTACTGGTGAGAAGATTTTCTCATAATCAATTCCTTGCCTTTGAGTATAACCCTTCGCCACCAAGCGAGCTTTGCGAGGAACTACCTCACCGTCAATTACAAGCTTTCACTTGTAGATCCACTTACACCCAATGGGCCGCACGCCCTTGGGTAGGTTCACCAAGATCCACACCTTGTTGGAGTGCATGGAGCACATTTCAGATTTTATGGCTTCTAGTCACCTTCCCAAATAGACATTAGATGTCGTCGTCTTTGGATTTGAATCTAAGGGGAGGACCTCTTCATTTCTCTTTAGCAAGATACCATACCACTCAGGTTTTCTCGAGACCCTATCATATCTTCTCAAAGGAGGAACTGTTGGGAGCTGTTGGGACACCTTTTAGATAATTTTGATGATAACTCTAGGCACCTTGTTAGACCCCACCTATGTAATTTTATATTTTTATAAAAACTCAAGTTGTAAGGATTAGTTTCGAGGTGAGTTAACTCAACTATTGCAGGCGACTAGCAGAAGTTAAGACAAGTCTTAGTGAAGCCTTACTTTGACTGCTAAGATGACTATCAGAGCAGCCGACTACTTCACCGTGGAAGTTAAGTCAAGTCCAAGATCAAGATTTTGAAGTTTGAGGCAAGGCCAAAAAAACTAAGCAAATGAGTGAAGACGTGGCAGATTTATATTGGTGAAGTAAATCCAGCTCAATCCAGTACTAATGACTTCATATAATCCAAGAAAAATGGATTTAATCTGTTATGCAAAGGACAAGTCAGTACGAGGAAAGACATCAGAGGCATTGCCAAAAAATTACAGGCCAGTGCTTGTACAATCTATACAACACAGAAAGTACCAAGAAATTCCAATTTCAAAAGCTGCAACGGTTAGGTTGTGTTTGTTTGTGTTTTCATTAGCATATTTTCATTTCAATTCTCATTTGAAAATGAAAATACACAGTTTACAGCATTTTTAATTCAAAATACACTTATTTTCATTTTCACTTACACATTGTCCAATAACTACTTTTTACTTTACCAATTCACACTCAACTTTTTTTTTCTCACATCTCGTTCTAAAAATTCATTTTTCCGCCAACAATTGTGGTGCTATAATGCAATAAAATACATAATACTAATCCTCACATGTTTGTGCACATTTTAAGATCGATTTTGAGTATTTTTAGCAGTTTTTTTAGGCCAATTTTTATTATTTTTATTTACAAGTATATTTAATCAATATAATATTGTCTATTATTTTATCTATACTATATACATAATCATTATTTTAAATTAACTCAATCATTTCACACATCATCAAATCATCAATTCCAACCATTTCTGAAAACACAACCAAAGATGCCTTCATTTTCACACAAAAATCAAAAAATTCATTTTTCCATAAACTTTAGAAAATGAGGATTGAAAATGAAATGAAAACACATCCAAATAGAGCATTAGGATTCTGAAGTCTATAAATACCTGAAGATTTGAAAATTGACGACTGTAGTTTAGATTATTTTTTATCATCCCAACAGAATCCAACTTCAAAAATACTTCAAGTGCAGAACAGTCAACTCACTCATCAATTTGAGTAAACAACTTTTCATAGATTAGTCTGAGTGTGAGAGAAGAAAAAATCTGTAAAAATCAAAATGTAAAAATGTTGAGCTTTATGTAGGCTAGCACTTTGAGTTATTATTGAGCTTTATGTAAGTTGATACTCAGCAGACGACTCTTGTGTAGGATGCAACTGAACCAATCGAAGTTTTTTTAGCTTGATTAGTTGGGAGAAGGCTAGATTCACTACTACTACAGAAATGACCTATTACAGCGGTTTTTTTGAGCCTATGACAGCGGTTTGAACCGCTGTCATAGCTATCGCTGTTATATGGTTTGGATCTATTACAGCGGTTCAAAACCGCTGTCATAGGTCACCCTATTACAGTGGTTTTGATGGAACCGCTGTCATAGGGTCGCATTTTTTTTTCTTTTTTTTTTTTATATTTTGCACCCTATTATGTAATATTCCTGTACAGTAATATTCAATAAACCAACCCAACAAATTTCAACTACACAGTAAAACATATTTGACATAAACAACAACCACCCCAAACTTCAATATTACCATCTCTTTCCTTCAACAACAAAATGTTATAATATCCAACAAATGATCACGTGTTAATTTACAATCAACTAATTAAATTACTCATGAGAATTTAAATACAATAAATCAAATCACAATTTACAACAAGTCACAATGTACAAAAAATACATTACCTAATTTCTAAGGGGTTGCTACGAAAATGTAACGTGCCACTTCGCAGCGTACTTCATCAATTTGCTCTTAAGTATAGAAGGATTGAGAATCATGAAAGTACTGCAAGATATATATAGAGATTAATTGCAAACTGAAATGACGTTTCAATTATCTACCAAAGGTTTAATAACTTCAAAAGGAATAGAAATTAAGTATATATTAGGATTATGTATACCGCTATTGGGATTATAGATTGTCCGTGGCTAATAACCTCTTTCATGAATCTCATAACGAAGTAGCCACAATCCACCTCGTTGGTCTGCCGGGGGCACTACAAAAGTAATTAAAGTTACGTTGTATTAGAACACTAACTTCTATACGAATATATAATCTCTTGAAACTAGAAAACGCTAAGCTTTATTTTAAACCATTGACAGGACGAGTTTTTGGATTTTTTGGAATGGTTGTTGCGATTTGCACGAAATATGTCAAAAACAAGCAATTATGTGAAATAAATATACACTTGAAAAAAATATTAAATATAATGGATACATTGATTGAATGAAAAACTTACTGATTGATTTTTTGTGTCATATCATCTCGGTATTCCGGCTCACCATGCAAAGAATTTAGATAGTAAACGACCTCTTGAAATGGATCAATTGCAAGCAACAACCAATGTCCCCTACAAAGCATTCAAAAGATAAGTTCAAAATTTGTTTTGCGGAACTAGTTTTACAAATTAAAGTTAAGTCTTTAGTAGCTCACCCAGTGTTGTAAGGTGCAAGAAATAACTTATTCGTTTGTGCACTCTGTATCATAGCACGTGCTATGTATTGCACTTGTTGAATTTGCGGGCTTGTTCCCGCAGATATGAAATGTCGGCTAAGGAACCCGAAACTTGCTTCTTTCCCTTCGGGGATCACGTACTTAACCCACAAACACCTAAATTGAGCATAAAAAATAAATTTTGAGTAACGAAAATAATCATAGTTCAGATGCAATAAAATAATTAAAAAACTTACTTTATGTACGCTGTAATGATAGAGGCTCCTATCTCTTTTTGTCGCAGAAGGTGACAGATCTCCTCCTTTCCAATATACTCTAGGAATGCAAAATTCATAATGGGTTCTTCCATGTCTATAGTGATCTAGGCACTAATGGACATCATCTTCGTGTACTTTCCCAGAAATAAAAGGTCATCAGGGAGTCCATCTAGTTGCAGGTCTGCACACACTACAAGAAAATGTGCCATTTACCACAATAATTTTTACCTCGCTAGGAAAAATGTGGTAACAATTTACTACATACCTCAATTTTATAATTGTGGTTAATAGTCCTTAATTGGTGTGGTAACAACTAATTTAATTACCTCGGTCCATTTTTTGTAGTAAATAATGACTTATTTACTACAATGTTAATTTGAGGTAAATAATACTATGTTTTTACTCCACTCGACTTTAAAAATTAAAGTATTTCCCACACTCTTAACGTGGACCCCAAATCAGTTTTTTCAATTATTTTTTTTGGGCGAGCCAAATTAAGAATTTTGGGACTAATTTGGCGGTAATTTAATAAAATTTTGGTGGGAGCCAAAAGTGGGAAGACCAAAATCACAAGTATTGCAATTTGTTCCCCCTCAAAACACCCCTCCACTCCCAAAGCCCCGGCTGCCCCTTTTCAGCATCACCCAACCCTAGTCCAACCCATCCCTTCAAAAATAAATTGCAGGAAGTTGTGTCTAGTCCTCCTTCATCTCCAATCCCGCAAACTGATTCCGCAGCCACGGAGAAAACCCTGAAGTTTCGGTTCTAATTTTGGTATTGTAAAACTTCACCTCTCTACTTCTTAATTTTTTAATTACTTCTTAGAAAAATTCCGAAAAATAGCAACTATAAAGGCTTCTAATCTAGCATGCAACTTGTTAATTTATATCCAGTTCTTAGGAATTCAAAAGGGATTGTGTTTTTTTAGAGGTGTGAGGGTTTCTTCATTGTTTGAATGCTTGGTTTGGTTTGTTGGTGGGTTTTTGGGATATAATTACAGATTATATAGAAGTTAAATAAAAGAATTCTTGCATTAATATGAAAGATTTAATTTTAATAAAATCCATCCAAAAGATTAAATCATTAAGGAGCCACATTCAATTGGGTGTTAATATTTAATTATTATTTTTTTGGGTTTTGTGCCTCAATGAGATGCTTAGATCTCTGTTATGGGTATCGATCCAGATGTTTTGAATGGGTATGGGCATTTCATAATTGAGACTATGATAAGTGGGTCATAGTATTTGATAGTTTAAGTTGGGATTTTGTACTTGAAGGTGAGAGACCTTGAAAAATTGTATTGTAGGAGCACACTTTTGGATTCTCTGACTACCAATCTTGGAGTTCTTGCAAAGGAGAGAGTGATTCTTTTATACAGGTAAAAAAAATTTATGATACTATTTCGTTTCATTGTCTTTAGCTTATTACTATCTAACTTTGTCATATGAGATACATAATTGATGTTTTTCATGTGAGAGCAACCCTCTCAATAACAAAGTTTATGTGTTTGCTTTATATGGAAATGACCTAGTACTTCTTGATGAATGATTCGAGCTCCACCTGAGCTTGATGAATTCCTAGCTATATGTATTCCCAAATTTACTCTAAGAAGTTGGACATCTCTAGGGGTGTAAATGAGTCGAGCTCCACCTGAGCTTGATGAAATTTTCAATCTTAAGCTCGATTATATTTTTTGAGTTTGATCACGACGAGCCTAATTTTTAAATATCAAGCTCGAGCTTGATATAGATGAGTTGAGCTCGAAGAAAAAAAAAATCATTTCATTATTATTTTTTTTAAACAAATAAACTCAATTCTATTCATTTGACCAAATTATTGAAGTATTTAATAATATAAATATATAATTAAAAATATAATAACAAAAGTAAAGCAATAATAATAATAATAATAATTAATATAAAAATAAGATTTAAAGATAAGGTAAAAGTACTTCACTATTGTTTTATTCAACAATATTTACGAACAATGTGTTTGTTAATCTTATTTTGGAAAAACTACAGATTTGATACCGTAGGATGAGGCTAGTTCACAAATGGTACCACGCTTTTCACTTTTCTACTTTTGGTACCAAAAATATTTTTTTTCTCACTTTTGGTACCGCCGTTAGTTTTTAACGGATTTTTCCGTGCGCGTCTTCACGAGAAAATTCATAACTCATTGTAGAAACCTCGGATTCATGAACCATTTTCTTCCCATGAAACTAGACACATAGGGCTATCCAAACATATATCGCACATAATCAGGAGACGTCTGGAACAAAGCAGTTTTGTATTCAAAGTTAGCAAAAAATCTGTCGGCTGTGCAGACAGCTGTGCGCGTCGTCACGAGAAAATTCATAACTCATTGTAGAAAGTTCGGATTCATAAACCGTTTTCTTCCCATGAAACTAGACACATAGGTATATTCATCCATATATCACACATAATCAGGAGACGTTTAGAACAAAGCAGTTTTGTATTCAAAGTTAGCTAAAAATCTGTCGGCTGCGCAGACAGCTGTGCGCGTCGTCACGAGAAAATTCATAACTCATTGTAGAAAGCTCGGATTCATGAACCGTTTTCTTCCCATGAAACTAGACACATATGGCTATCTACAAATATATTGAACATAATCAGGAGACACCTAGAACAAAGCAGTTTTGTATTCAAAGTTAGCTAAAAATCTGTCCAAAGTCAGCTAAAATCACAAAAAATGGCCTTAAAAAGTTAAATTGGTCAAATTTGACCCATTTGACCGTGTATTTCCCTCCAAATCAGCCCCAAACGGTATATTTTCCCCCAAAAATCAAAATTTAACGGACATGTGACGTGCACATGTCAAAATCCGTCAAAAACCTAACGGCGGTACCAAAAGTGAGAAAAAAAAAGCATTTTTGGTACCAAAACTGAAACTAAAAAGCGTGGTACCATTTGCGAACTTGCCTTATCCTACGGTACCAAATTTGCAATTTTTCCACTTATTTTAGAAACATATGTCATGTCAATGAATTGTACATAATATATATATGTGTGTGTGTTTGTCTATATGTATATTACATTATTACTAGTATTATTATGATTAACATTAGTTTATTGACATTATTTAGAAATGGAGATTTACAACATATCCTTATAATTCTTATAAAATTATATATTCACTAAATTTGATAATACAATGTAGATATTAAAAGTTTTATAAGTTCCTAAAATATACATCTTGTTATTTAGTTTCCAAAACATAATCTTCATTTATAATATGTATCAAGTCAATAGCCGTGTATCAATCTCATAGATTAATTTACAAAAGACAAATAAGAATGAACATTGTAATAAATATGAAGATAAGATAAATAATAATTAAGCACCTTATATACAATGATTAGAAAATAAAGGGGGTGTCGTGAAAGCATGGTTCGGTTGAATTAATTTGTAAAACACATATGAGAAAATATAAACCAATAATCTACCTTATTATTTTGGATGATTTAACAAAATAAAATATAACTTGAGTATCATTAGAATATGTTCTATATAATCTTACTACATAAATGGATGTATGTATTATCTCATATTTAATTTATACAAATTGTCTTGCCGGAAAATAGTTGATGGAAAAATCTTCCTGCTTTTCTTGCTTGAAGTCGACGCCTAGAGAGAGAAGAAGTGAGAGGAATTCTATTTCTTGTGGTGTTGTGTAATGTAATTATGACCTAGACTTATAACTAATGTGATATTTATATCACTTAAGTTATTACATTGGGCTCACAATACGCCCATATCACACGCCTAGTAGCCGCTCTCTTTAGGGCTTGCCGTGCCACTTGGTGCATCAATTTGAGCTTAGTGTAATCTAGTATTTAATTAATTAATTTAATCTAATTAAGTAATAGATAACTCATTTAATTAATTTTATTTCTCCACGAAATATTATATTAATTAAACCATAAATGAATTAACTTATTTTCTCAAATAATTAATTCCATTTATTTAATTTTAAGTATCCAATACTTAAAATATTACCACAAGAAATATTCTATTTTCCATCAATATTTTCTTTTTAAGTGTGACTCTTTAAGTTCATCTATATTTGGCAATGGGAGGATTCTATTGAATATGGGTCCCACTTAACCAGTCAAGTGGTCCATATTTTAACCCAAATAAGATGAAATGATTAGATCACTTTTACCTTTTCATTTGTAAATACTGTGTGAATACAAACTCTTCGTTTTTTTATCCCGGTCAAGTGAGAGTCAAGGTTTTTAGTCAAACTCGCTAACTTGACACTATGTTATATTTATAATAAGTTCGGATCAGTGAATGTTTTGGCCAAAGACTTTAAGATCTAACTTACTTATAAATGCATAGGATAATTCCTCGTTCACTTACGAGGGAACGAATCCTATCTTGGATACCAGTTAAGATTACTACTTGTCCATTAGGTTGCAGTTTGAGGTTGACCCCACCAACGGGTGAATTGGGCCTAAATACTTTAATTACGAACCTAATGTCACAAGTCTATCTTCAACTCGATTCCTCAAGTCTAAAGTTCAGACACACCTATTACAATTAATTAATTCTGTCACTGACTGTCAAAGAGTGAAAAACTCATGTGATAGAATTGATGCGAGTCATGTCTGAGTGCCACTATCTCCATCAGTGCACCTATGATATAAGTTCTTCACTATTTCCTAGTGATTGACAGACACATATCTCGTCACAACTCATATCATACAAGTTTTGAATGATTTCCAATGCCCAATTGAAAATCTTTGAATTGCAGACTACTTTAGTACACAAGTATCAAACTTCGCTAGTGCCTTAGAGAGTTAACTCTTGTGTTCACGGACTTATAGATGATTACAATATATAAATGCCAATATAAAAGTAAACAACTAAAATGCCTTTTACTGATTGTTTAAAAACAATTACAATTTGATAATGTCCTATCATTTACTAATCCTCTAGTGGCATTTGGGGACATT
Source organism: Buddleja alternifolia (assembly GCA_019426215.1). Lineage (NCBI taxonomy): Eukaryota > Viridiplantae > Streptophyta > Magnoliopsida > Lamiales > Scrophulariaceae > Buddleja > Buddleja alternifolia. The sequence continues at coordinate 26,732,860 of CM033403.1, forward strand.
AACCTAACATTCTTGTCCGTTGCCCAAAGGAAGGCATGGTTCAGTTTATCAAGCTTATCACAAACCGAAAAGGGGAGCCAAGAGGTTTGCATAATATGGGAGGGCATGGCCATAGTAACTGAGTGAATAAGGGTTGCACGACCCGCAAGGTTAAGCACTTTTGCCTTCCACGTTGAAAGTCGGGCTTGGACCTTGTCGAGGAGACCATTATAAAAAGTAGCAGAGTTTTTAGAGTGGATGAGAGGAACACCTAAGTACTTCTCTAAATCCATTGTGCAACCAAAATTTAATTGACCCGAGATGCACCTCCTCAACTCTCGGTTCGTATTTTCTGAAAAGAAGATTTTTGATTAAAACTCTACCAATAGCATTAGTACTTTCTCTAGTAGCTTTTGCCATGAACATGAGATCGTCGGCAAAAAATAAGTGCGAAAATGGTGGCCTTTCCGTACAAATTGAAAGCATTTTCCATTTTCCTTTCTCCACTTCTTGTTGAATGAGATACGCTAAACGCTCCACACAAAACCACAAGATTGGGAGAAAGGCTTAAGAGGCTCTCCATTCCACAAAACACGTGGGGTTTACTTATATATACTAATTAAGATTGAAAAGTATTATAGATAAATTTATAATTGGTTTACTTTCAAGAAAATTACTTGTGAGTGATGAGAATATGATTAACAACAGCCTTTTGAAGACGAAACCTAGCAGGAGCAACCCACAACTTTCAATCTCAATTTATGTATGTGATCCATTGATTTGTAATAGAACAGACATAGGCCTCTTAAAGTTAGATATGGAGTATTTTACTTGTTTCAATTATTTATAGACTAAGGCGTTGTATAAGGAAAGTTTTGGAATTACATGGTGATTGATCATTTTAATTATTGTTTTTCTTAATTTAAAATATTGAAATTCTCCATCCAATTTGGAATTATTGATATATTATTAAATATTATAATGTGTGTGTGTGTGTATACTAGGTAAAAGCAAGAACCGCGCGTTGCGCAGTGAATAATGCCCAGACTTATATTTAAAAAATGAGAAAAAAAATTGCATGCAACTGGTCAGTATATAATTTTCAATGGCAATATTAAAAGTTATTAAATATCAGTACGTTAAAAAAACAAAATGATTTTGACATCAATATTTTATATAAAAGGTTTCCTTTATATTCCATTGAAATCCAAACAGATTGTTTTACTTCATACACGTGAAATTTGAGAAAACAACAGCTTGTTCGGCTCTACTCGACTCATTTACATCCTTATAAATACCGTATCAACATTGATTGGTGGGTCTTAAAGTTAATCATTGCAATGACCAATGGTGGGTAATCATTATTGATTTTTCTATAATTTTTATTTGATGGGGGGTGTTAAAGTGAGTTAGTTTTCTTCCCAAGCATTCTTTTCTTGTAATTAATCTGAAAATATCACCATTGTCGCGTTATTGGTAGAGTTATCAAATAGCAATTGCTGCTGGTTTAGTTGATTTTCAAATCCTGTTATCACTTCATTCCCAGAGTTGCTCCACAGTAGTTCTGAAATTAAACACAAGAAAATGAAAATGGAACTATATATTGTATATATTGAAAATAATAATATTTTTTTAAAAGTTTATATTTAATTACCTGGAATGTTAAAAAGCAGGGTTATGTGGCGGACTGAAAGATAAATAAAAATGGTCATTTACTATCATCTCCCTCAAAGGAACAACATGAAATACAGTTTCACAAATGGAAAATTCGGGTTGGAAATTCCAATCACTACTATAATCAGATAATAATCCACTATTTTGCCCTGTTTCCATCGTATTTTGATGATGAAAATGAAAATAATTTTTGGTTTTCCGATAGGGGTGGTGACACGCTAAAAGCTAACGTGCTATGATAGCAAGTGCACTAGACGTGTGTAGTAATAAGTGGACAAAAAGTCCGGGTTGTCGAACCACAAGGACTTGAATTCTAGTTAATGATTTTCGATAAAAGATAAGACAATTTAAAGTAAAGTGCAAGAAAAAGATTAAACAAACGAAGAACCAAAGAGAAACGTACTATAGATTTAATCTCACGTATGATAAAATGACTAAGGCACATGCTACAACCGAATCTACTCGTCAATATATATGAGCTACTCTTCGAATTATTAGACTCCTATTGCTTTGGTGGAAACTCCTAAATTAACTATTACCCGATGTCTCGGCACATAATAATCCTATGATTAATTGACGGTTCTCTAAATATGTCTATTCGAGAATCTAATCAAAAATCACGCATTAACGTTCTAGAGCTTCCCCGAACGAATCCGGCTAACAACACCCGGGAATCTTTACTATTTCTAGGGCAATCCCTCATTTGTTTCGGATGATGTGTTAATTCTCTTGCACCCTAATCTATTTTCTCTCGAACAACTAGATTAGGCAAGATAGCAAGCATATGGTAATCAAACACATGATTGGAATAAAAGCATAGAATTAACACACAAAGCAATAGGAGAATTAATACAAAGAGCAACTTCACATATATTGATTCATAAATTTGGCCTTCACATGGCCTTAGTTCTACAAGATTAACTCATATTCAATAGCTCAAGAAAGTCTAAAACAATCATATACATAGTTATTGACATAAACATGTAAATGAAATGCAAAAGAAACTCCCTAAGTCTTGAATGATGATGAATCCTTGCTTGTAGCTTCAATCTCTAGCTCAATCCCCCTTCTTTGCAATCTTCAAAATGATGAAGAATGGTGATGAATGATGATGGGTCAAGAGTGAATGATGGACTCTCCTCTCTCTCCCCCCTCTCACCCTTCGGTCAAGAGTCCCCCTCCCCAAAGTGAAGAAGATGCTCTCCTTCAAGACAAGAAATGATGGGCTCCCCTCTCTCTCCCCCCTCTCACCCTTCGGTCAAGAGTCCCCCTCCCCAAAGTGAAGAAGATGCTCTCCTTCAAGACAAGAAATGATGGGCTCTCTATTTTTTTACTCCACACCCCATCATGGTGTGCAATAAACAATCCATTTTCCCCTCAAGCATGTCCCCCAACACATGTGCTGACCTCTCCCTTTTAAATATTCCATTCCATCCTCAAATAATGAACTTTTGGATTAAAGGAATCAAAACCCGGGTGTGGACGCGCCTAGGCGCGGGAATTACGGCGCCTAGGCGCCGTCAGCAGAATGTTGGGCATATTTGCCTCTGTCTTGCGCAGTAATTGTATTTCCTTCATAACTCTCTCCACGAAACTCCGATTTGGATGATTCAAGTCCTCAATTGAAGCTAACACAAATTTCTACAACTTTGTAGAAGGGAACTTCATCCAATTCGGTCTCTAAATATAAGTAAATAGCGCTCAACCGTGGAAACTAAGGCAGATACGGCGCCCAGGCGTGGACAGCATGGCGCCTAGGCGCGGAAAGCAGAATGTTGATGTTATTTGCATCTTGTCAGGCGCCTGGGCGTGGTTGGAGGGGCGCTTGGGCGCGGAGGTGCGAAGCAACTTGGTCTAAACTTGTTTTATACGTCGATTTTCCGCCCATTCTTCGATTGTATCCATTTAAGGCCTGAAATCACTTAATGCACGAATTAAACGCACATGTGGCAACACTCAAGCGATAAATGAACCTAAAACATAGACGCAACGGGGCTTAAAAATACGTAAAAATGCCTCTTATCAGGTGGTAAGTGGTGGAAAAAAATGGGATTATATATATCTATATATATATGGAAAAGAAGACGTTTCTGGTTTTACTAAGCCTCCTTGTCCTTTAATGTGAAGAGTCGTGTGACTGTGCTCACTTTAATGTCAAGAGACTTCGTTTCCTTTAATGTCAAGAGATGTCGTGTCCTTTAATGTCAAGAGTCGTGTGTTTTTTTAACTTTAAAAAGATATATGTATCATTAAATAATGTCTAATAATGTGCTTATGTTTAATAATAATTCTTTGTACCCTAAAGTTGTTTCCTTATCTCGATGAAAGATATTGGGCATATTTTGAAATTTCATATCCTCGATAAAGGTTAACCAAGTTATTTGGCATGGACAAAGGTGGACGGATCACATGGTATATAATATATATACATACATACATATATATATATGACATTAATTTAAATTTAGCACACTAATGTGTACATAGATGATAGGACCACATATATCCAAATGGAATAAAATAACATATAAAGAAACTACCGCATTGTCAATTGGGTTCATCGTTTCATTGCATTGTTTTTCTCTTTTATCACTATTTTTTTACCTAATAAGCTAAATATGCCCTTACCTATAATCTAAGAGTAAAAAAGAGAAACATAAGAAGAAGATACAGTAGTTTTTTTAAAAAAAAACATAAAAAATAAATTTTGATGCAAGTTTGTCCTATTATATAAAAAATATTCAATTTATAATTAAAAAAATTAAATGTAGAAATTCTAAGATATACCTAACAAATTATTTGTACATCAAATAACTTTGACATTTAAATTTAGGAATTCATACATTTCGAATTCAACCATTTTAAAGCATAAAGTTACGCTATATATAATTAATCGTTTTTAACTTTTCTTTTTGAAAGGAAAGATAAATTTTATTTCATCAAATAAAAAGTTTACAACGTTAAGAACACTACAACTGATACGGTGTCTAACGATTTAGTAAAGAATAATTGAAGTAACAAATATCGAGATTTTTCAAAATAATAAATATTAGAAACTAACAAACGAGTGTAAGAAAATTCTTGTGGAATTCTAGAAAACAAACTCTCATACGAGAGAGAAAATAAATAGAGTATAAACAGGGGATAGTTATATAAACAACCATGGAACGAGGTACAATTTCTAATAATGGACTTAGTTTTCTTTGTGAGGATATAATTTTTCATATTATGAGAAGTTTATCAAGGTATGCATGCATTGTGGAGAAAGCCCAATTGGGTCTTTTATCAAAATATTTTCAACATTGTTGGTATTCCATCCCTACTCTTTTATTCGATATTAACCTAAAGTTGTTTCCTTATCTCGATGAAAGATCTTAGGCAGATTGTGAAATTCCATATCCTAGATAAAGGTTAATTAAAGTTAGTATAACTAAAATTGGGTCCATCGTTTCATTGGATTGTTTTTCTCTTTTATCATTATTTTTTTACCTAATAAGTTAAATATGCCCTTACCAATAATCTAAGAGTAAAAAAGAGAAAAATAAGAAAAAAATATTTTCTAAACATTGAAAATAAATTTTGATGCAAGTTTGTCCTATTATATAAAAATATTTAATTTATAATTTTAAAAATTAAATGTAGAAATTCTAAGAGTTGCGTTTCTTTTTAACTTTAAAAAGATATATCTATCATTAAATAATGTCTAATAATATGCTTATGTTTAATAATAATTCTTTGTACCCTAAAGTTATTTCTTTATCTCGATGAAAGATCTTGGGCAGATATATGGAGTTACGGATATGGTCCACTTTTTTATGGTATCAACTTTAGGTAGCACAAAGAACTTCACAAAATACAATAATGAAAGCCAAGAAATGTGCTCTAATACGTTCATAAAATGTGAATTTTTCTTTTAAAACTCCAACATCCCTAAATAAGCAAATACAATTAAAGATAATACTAAATATTAAACTACATCTTCTTTCCTCATTGCTGTCCCTCACTTAATAATTAAAATACAATTGATAACAACTTAATAATTAAAATACAATTAAGGATAATAATGATGTTATTTGTCCGCCTTGCTGCTCCCCACATATAATTAAAATATAATTGCTATCCACTGAAATGATTAGCATAGTCAGTCTGTTCAGATTAAAATACAATTGCTATCCACTTACTGAACTGATTAGCACATTCAAAGTCTCTTCAATCAACAATTTCATCTCCGCAGTATGCGTCATACAATGCAAATTGCTCAAGAAACCAACCAAGGGGTCAAATTTAGCGGTGGTCACCCAATACAAATTCCACCCATAATTAAAGTCTGCCTAATCACACCACTAACTCTACTAATCACACCACTAACTCTACTAATCACACCACTATATCCACTAATCACACCACTAACTCCACTAAGAATCATAACAAAACATGACTTCGTGTTTTACCTATGAATACTTATGTCACTAAATTATATATATATATTATGCATACAAACATTAACAGGTTTTCCTATAAATCTTTCAGCTACTTCACCAAACCCTAAACAATAAATTATAAAAAATATTCAATTTATAATTTTAAAAATTAAATGTAGAAATTCTAAGAGTCGTGTGTCTTTTTAACTTTAAAAAGATATATCTATCATTAAATAATGTCTAATAATGTGCTTATGTTTAATAATAATTCTTTGTATCCTATAGTTGTTTCCTTATCTCGATGAAAGATATTGGGCAAATCTTGAAATTCCATATCATCGATAAAGGTTAATTAAAGTTAGTGAGGATCAGAGCATAATTAAGGTTAATTAAAGTTAGTGAGGATCAAAATTGAACAATATCTTCCTCCGCCAAACCATACAAAGAATTTTCAGAGTATAAATAGGGGATATTTGTGAGGATCATCTTCTACAAAAAAGGGGAGATATAAACAGGGGAGACAGGGGATCATCTTGCACGAGTAGAAACAGAGTATAAACAGGTGAGTCAAAGGATTATCTTGCACGAGTAGAAACAGAGTATAAACAGGAATAGTTCATATAAACAACCATGGAACGAGATACAATTTCTAATAATGGACTTAGTTTCTTTTGTGAGGATATAATTTTTCATGTTATGGGAAGGTTATCAAGGGATGCATGCATTGTGGAGGCAGCCCGATTGGGTCTTTTATCAAAATATTTTCAACATTGTTGATATTCCATCCCTACTCTTTTATTCGATATTAACCGTTTTGAACAAAGGGGTTATCATGGTTTAGATTTTATTAATTTTGTTAATCGCACTATACTTGAACATAATGAAAGTGTGGTTGAAACTTTGAGCTTTGAGTTACCAATGGGGGCCGAGGCATTGCATTGGATAAGGCAAGAGTGGGTGGTGTTTGGAATAGATCATTCTGTGCGTATACTGAAATTAGTCGGTCGGTTGTCCACTTCACTCCCTAGCGGTCTGTTTTTGTCACAAACTATTGTTCAGTTAAAATTATATCTACTGAACTACATTGTTAGGTGGGAAGATAGATATAATTTACGAAATTTAAAAAAATTCATATTGAAGCACATTGTACTGTATGATAACACATTTTCTTCCCGCCTTGGAAAATGGTGTCCCAAGTTGAATGATTTGCAGTTATTCAACTGTGATTTTAGAGGATTAACAGAATTTGAAGCATGTTTGCCTTCTGTAAAAATATTCAAGATGGCATTCAATCGATCCCAAGGAAATGTGAATATAAAAGTACACTTCCCCAATGTAGATGTCCTTGTTATTTTATTGAAACAAGACGAACAGGGTTCCGGACGTTTACAAGTATTGGGGCCGTTAGCTCGTTCTTTACAGTGGATAGTACACCGTCATGTACAATACATCGGATCAACTTGTTCAACATACCAACTACTCCGAGAGGTTGTAAAAATGACGAAAGAATTGCTGTCCAGTGAACGAGCACGTGTCCCGGTTGATTTTGTTAGGGTATATCTATCTCTCATTGTTTGAATAAGTGCGAATGCTTTTAAGAAGTTGTTTTGATTTCCTATTTTTTTTTAGAGGTTGGCGCATGTGGAGTCTCTGCATCGCATTATGGCGAAGTACTTTTTTGTTAATATGCACCGTCTAGAGATCAGTTGTTCGAAGCTGCTTGACAATCTTGCGGTCACATTGGTGCTCATCAGTAGATGTACAGGCTTGAATGAGCTTAAAGTCGATTTGGTGGTAATATGTTAATTTTTATTGTTTGTCGCTTATTAGTTATTACATAGATTATTGAACACGTTATTTATTTGGGTTTTTAAAATAAAATTGTAATTGATTTAACATGTGTAGGGTGCACCATGGGAAAAAGCGGGCATTAGTGTATCCAACTACGTAAAGGACTGGAAGTTGCAAAGAATGGGATTGGAGGCATTGAATGAGGTCACGATCTTCAACTTCTCGGGTTCTAATTGCGAGCTAAGCTACATTTTGTACGTGTTGTCGCAAGCAACTGAGTTGGGTACACTAAATATCTACTGTGTTAATCAATTTTTTGATGATCCAATTGGTGTGTATAAGAGGACATCAATTAGAGCGTATGAAGGTACCGCGTCAAACAATGTGCAAATTCGTTTCATAAAAGGGGCTCACCCTATAATTTGAGGAGAATGAAAATTGCACAATAATTTTATAGTGGTTCGAAGCATCAATTTGATCCAACAATGTACTTAATTTGAATATGAATGTACGAGTTCAAGTAATTTGCACAAGGGCACTTAATTTCACATTCTTTGCCAAGTAATTAATAATCTAAAAACCACGAGTTCCACACAACCACATATTCTTAATTAATATTAAGAAAATTACAAAAATTAAACAGAAAATGCAAGAAACGCATATTTAAAGTCGATATAAAAATAGAACACAACAATTTTTTGAACCAGAATATTGAGAAGTTGAGAAAATTCAAATTTGAACCTATCCGTAAAAAAATGTCGTTCAAGTGTGGTTGTGCGAACATAATGTTCCAACCCAATAGTCAACCGTATCATAAATCTTACGTAGATCATTGCATCCCAACAATATAATTGTATGTAACAGTACATTAATAACATATTTTGAGGTCCGAACCACAAAAACACACAAACAATTATTGTTGATATTATGACAATATATAAAAGATACATTCCAATTGCAAGGAGTACATTTCTAAATTACAAAAGGGCGAAGAAAGGGCGGATCACTACTACATTAAAATTATTTAATAAGAACAAGTTGAGATATACTCAATAATTTATTGGGAACCGATTATCCGTTGATAGATAAATAACAACTAATTGTTTAAGGTACATATTCGAATTAATTTATTATTAATTTGAGATTGCTCAACACAATAATATGTGAAATGTTTTGACGAGGAAATAAAGCCTAAAAGTATTTCAAAGACCAAACATAGCCCACAAAATGTTCTATTTCCTTTCTACCAAAATATGCCAACTCAAAATTAAAATTCATTTTGTAATTACAAAACATAATATTATGGCTGCACAGGGACTTGTACAAGGGATGGGAGTGTATCCATTACTCACAAATAATCAGCATATCAACAAAGTGAAAAGCTCCAGAACGCATAAGAATCACTTTGATATCACTGAACATTTCAGCTCTAAATGCCTCACTGTGTTAGTATGCCCTTAGCATAATGGATCCCGGCTCTGCTAAGCTCCCATCAAAGCTCACCTTAAATCATCCTGAGAACTGCAATTGAGCTTTGTTACATCTCACTTCAGTTACATGGGCGGATTGAATACACATCAAGATACTCAAGACCTTCACACGAATTCAATATTTTTCTGATTCCATTGCTAAAAACTTTGAACAGTTACACACCCTCAAATTTTCAAGCTTAACTTAGAATCTTCATTTCCAAATCCCTCAAAAGCAACATCTATTACCTCCTCACAACATCCAACATCATGACCCTCAAGCCCCCTGCACAGATAAAATGTGCGATCAAATAAAGTTCTGAGACTTTTAAGCACCAATCCATGTCAAGATTACTACTGTTGATGCTCCATTAACTCAAAAGGAAGTGTGAAAATGCATCCTGAGCTATATGTCTGTAAGACAATTACTACTATTGATGATCCAATACTGCCTCAAATATCAATACCAACTTATTTCAACCAATGGAGAACAAAGCATTTATATCCGTCAATATATAGCAACTCCGTGAAAAAGCAACCATGATTATCAGGATCTATTAGATGCTCATACTTGGTGAACATTACCGAAAAAATTACAGAGAAGTCCATATTGAGACAAAAAAATAATAAGAAAGTCACAACTTTAATCATAGTTTAAACCATTGAACTTCATCTAGATGATGTCAAAAAGTGGATCAAACATAGTCTTCAACTGATTCAACATTTATTAGACACGCAAAAGAAATAAAACCTTCCATAAAAGAAAATATAAAATTAATTTGAAAATGAAAAAAATATCAAAAACCATATATTATGATTAGTTTATATGCGACAATCATATTAGACTATGTAGATCCTGTTGGAGAAAAGAAGAAATACAAGAGGGTAACAAATAATTGGAGAAAACAATTTCATGTTCACTCATATTATGCTCCATAACTCCACCACTTTCGGTGAGATATATGGTCGAAAACAATTTCATGTGCACTCGTATAAGAGTATAACTAATTTACAAGCCAAAACATATGTATATGAGTAACTGTGAAAATCTTTTTACCTTAGAGAACAGATCTATTGGTGGACTTTCCAAGACCTTACCAACAGATGACAATTCATGCAGAAAATCCAAGTCATTCTTGATTTAAGCTAAATTAACTTGATACTCGACGATAAAATAGGAAAACATTTAGCAGCAGAAATGTAATATAGTTATTGACTTGTACTGTTAAGGGTGTCCCTTTCCTGCTTTACATCTCGCACTGGATATGTATCTGTCACACTTGGCTATACATGCCACCAAAATATTATTTTTTCTGAGTAATTGTCATAGATAGTGACTATTCAAGGTCTCAAACAATTTTCAGCAATGATTTAAAATTCTCATATATTTCAAAAGCAGGATAAGTAATTTATACCGAGTATCAATCTATATCAGTAACCTACCTTACCAAAAGCATGGTGATTCACTCTCTCCAGAGTCTTTAAGTAAAACACCCGAAATTCCCCGCAAAATGCTTAGTCAGAGAAAATTATATTCGAAAATGTACATTAATTAAAACAAGTTTTTTTTTATATACTTGTGGCTGCCCTTTTTGTGGTAATAGAGGAGCCTGTAGATAAGGAGATGATTTATGATCAATTTCTTTACCTTCAAGTTATGATATTATATAGTAGAGGCCAAAAAAATCACAGAAACCAAGTTACTGCATTACCAACTTTCTGTTCAATGGACAACTTTTAGAGTTACACTCCTTTTGTTTTTGTTTTACAGTTTCACTCGAAATAGAAAAAATGTATACAACTTGTACGAAAAAAGATAATAGACCTCCACCTTTGTGCTCTGAACAGTGTTTCCAGTTCCGGCTATTTTGGAATTGTCATCCTTTAATTCAAAAACAAAATAAATCAGCATTATACATATATAAGATTAACAAACCAAACGCTTTTTAAAAATTCTCCATTGAAACTATACCTTCTCTGATGATTTATGCAATAACGAAACTCGATGCTTCAACTGCGCAATCTGGATAACACGAGATGAACATTAAATGAGTTCTAATAACATAACAACAAAGCAATTAAAACTCTACCATAGTGTGGTGAAATTAGAACCAAACCACAAATCTCATTTTATCCACTAAATCTTCTATATCTATAATAACAAAATCATTTAGTAACCAATCTCAAACTTTTAGCCATTGAATCTTCTATTTTGCAATTAAAATAAAAAATTTAGGCACCTTTCTTAAGTAACCAATCTCAAGCTTTTAGCCATTGAATCTTCTATTTTGCAAATAAAATGAAATTTTTTAGGTACCTTTCTTAAGTAACCAATCTCAAGTTTTTGGCATTTGGTTGATTATCAGGCCCTGACGGACTCTGAAAGCCTTTTCATGGATCTTGACTGATACAATTTTGTTCCAAAATTTTTAAGGGCATGAATTCTTACAGCCCACATATAAGGATTATAGTAATTCAGATACATCAGAAAAATATGCATATTACAGAAGCTACACAGTCACAAAAGAGAAGTTATATAAGCAAATCAGGCAGGAAAAAAAATCCCAAAAATATATATAAAAGAAAAGGAAATATATGCAAACCTGGAATGTTCTCGTAAGTGATTCATCCACTGCATATAATTCCACAAAAAAAAAAGAGAGAAAAAAAATGCAAAAATTACGAAATTAGTATAACAAAGAAATCAAGGATGAGCTGACCTCCCTCCATTAATGCTTCAAACTGATTGACGGATTCTTGTGGAACTACAACCATTTTTTCTTCTTAACAAAAGCTAATACCAAAAATTCAATTGTAGATTCACTTTTCCAACAATCCAGTATAAAGTTGATACGTTAAAAGAGAATAACACCACCTCCAGACGTACTCCTCCTTTGTTCACTTATAACAAAGATATCAAATGATCTGCAAAATACATATCCATCAGGGGAAAAAAATACCTATTGCGAAATCAGATTTATTCCAAATTCAGTCCAAAGTACAAAAGCTACATCCCGGAAGCACTTCATAGAAAATGGACTCCAAGCATAGTACTAACTAACATCCCACATATATGGATGTAATTTCTTCACACAAACAAACTCAATCATAAATTAGAAGACTATAATATTAACATACAAGAGAATAGAGAAGGTTCTAAATCAAAAATAAATACCTTCACCCAGAAACATGAAAAATAGTTAATCTCACTTAAAAAACACACGCAAATTCCAATCATTGAATCAAATTGCGGCTAATGTGACCAATCGAAAAGTGCTTACCAATTATTTACACAAAACATGAATGCCGTATAAGGTTAAAATTGCAGGAGGCTTAACAATATCAACTCTAAACAACCAAATAATCCATGAGCGTCAATACTCAAATCAGCCTAGCATAACTCATACGCCTGTGCACAAACATCAACAAAGAAAAAAACACAAAACAAAAAAAAAAAATGCTTAAAAACAAGAATCTAATGGGCAAAATTGCAGCAATCAAGACAATGTACTTCATCAGGAAGAAAAATAAGATATAAGTTTAGGTCTCAAAGAGTAGCAACAATAAGAGCGAACATTACCGAAAAGCCACGACGTTGCCTCGAGAGAACTTGTATTTCGCCAGACATAATTTCACCACCAATACATATAGTCATCTGCAACCAAACACAAAATCAAGCTACCGCAATATAAGAAATGGATAAAAGAAGAAAAATAAAATCAGTAATATAGCAAATTTACCTAAGCCCGACAAGAGGTGTCCTTGCGAATACGAAACAAGATCCAACTTCAAATCTTTTTTCTGGATCCATACCCGATTCTTCAACCTTCAAAAATCTCGATTGATTGATATTTGATATCACAAACGATAAAGGCGAGGGAGGACGTGGTGAAATTGAAGAGATTTTGATCGGGTAGAGAGGGGAAAAGATGATGAGAGAGATAAAGGTGCATATATAATATAATAATAGAGATAAGAAAGTAGTGGTTCACTTTTATCAAAAAGTAGTGGTTCACGTGGGTGTGGGCCCTTTAAGTTAATTTGTCTGATAAGGATTGGTTGTTGAGGGTGGCTGAAGCTAAACGGTGTCGTTCCATAGGCCTGCTAGAAGCAAATGAAGGAAAAAAAGAAATAAAACTCTAAATAGCCCAAAACGACGTCGTTTATCAATTGCGGCTGGAAATAAAAGTAAAGAAAAAATCGCCGAATTACGACGACGAAAATTCACTGTAGCTGGCTCTTCGTCCTTATAGATATAAGGTAATATATATATAAATTTAGGAGCCGCAGCCTAATTCAAGCCGAGAGTACCTTTGCTCACGCTCGGATTGAATTTGATTTCAAGCCTTAACCTTTGACTCGGGCCCGGCTCGTATAAAGCTTGGTTTGAAAATTACTAAGTCAAGCTTACGAGTTGGCTTGGGCTCACTAACAATCCTATTAGCAATATATACGTGTATTTTAATGCAAGTGGAACAAATATGAGTTTCTTATCCGATATATAATATATTGGATAAAAATGTATTGGTAAGAATTAAATATTTAACAAGTAACGAAATTATATTACTCACTTACTGATAAATAAGATATCGAATAGAAATATGTGGGCAATAAATAAATACTTAACAAGTAATGAGAGTATATTATTTACTAGATTGTTTGGAAATCTGAACTTCAAAGTTGATATTTTGTTTATTGTTAGTATAATTGCATTGTGGAGAACATATATTATCATATTATAGATTGTTTTAAAATGTGTAATTCAAAATTGATATTTATTAATATATAATTAGTACACTTTCACTATGGATTACACACATTAATTATTAACTTACTAATTTCTACACAAAGTAGGACCAATACAAATAATTTAACATATAATAATCAGTTTTTAATAGAATGAATATTTTTGTAGCGTGCCTTAGTTTTGATCATCTTTAGTATCTAATATATTAATTTAATCACTACTTTATTAATATTTATTTGATTATATCAAAAAAATATTAAGAAAACAGTTTTGACAATTCACTATTTATAAAATTATATATTACATATAAAGAAAATAAAACTTCATATTTGACTTAATTTCAATTACAGGAGTCAAAGAACATGAACTTCTAATTATTATTTTCGACCCCAATCTATGTCGTTGATAGCATTTTAGTTCCCAATTTATTAATTTTGACATCCGACTACCCATCCGTTGTCAAGTGTGACACTTCAGTCTATTTGACTATTTCCAGCAGAATCTTTAGAAATATTTCGTCCGAGCCAAGGTGAAAAGTGCACTTATTATGTAATGAATGAGAAGAACGTCATACGATAGGGCGCAAAGTGCACATACTATATGTAATGAATGAGAAGTGGGGGTGCACAAATGTCATAGGATATGGTGCAAATTGCACAACTTTTGACAAATTCGGACGGAATATTCGAAAAGATTCCGACAATGACGATCAAATGATTATGATGGAAAAATCACAATTTTGGTACCATAGGATAGAGCTAGTTTGTAATTGGTACCATGCTTTTCACTTATCTCACTTTAGTACTAAATTAATTTAATTTTCTCACTTTCGGTACCACCTTTAGTAACTTAACGGAATTTGACATGTACAAGGCACACAATTGTTACTTTTTGGCTTTGGGCGGAAAAGGGTATTATTTGGAAGGAAAGAATTGATTAAACGGATCAAATTTAACCAATTTTGTCATTTGAAGACCAATTTTTTGAGGTTTTTCTCATTTGAGCTCAAATTTTTCAATTTTTTCTTCCAATAACCATTTCTTCTTCCTTGAGCAGATCGGTAGTAGCAAACAAAATAATGCAATGCTATTGTGGGATGAAACTTTATTTGAGGACGTCAAAAATCATCAGGAACCCATTCCAAAGATTTCATGGTTGTGTTTATAGTGCTAGATGATATAAATTCTTCTCTTGGTATGACGCACCAAATGCCCCAAGGCTTTTGATGTGATATTCAAACTCCAACAATATAAGAGAGTTGGAGAATTATATTGTTCCAAATAAGCAACCTATCTTTGGAATAGGTTCTTGTCGATTTTTTATGTCCACAGATAAAGTTTCTTCCCTCACTAGCATTGCATTTCACTATTTCTTCTGCTACTACCTCTGTTCGAGGAAGAAAAATAGGAAGAAACCATGGTATTTTGAAGAAAAACTTGGAAATTTGAACCCAAATGAGCAAAACCACAAAAAATTGGTCTTAATAGAACCAACTTGGTCAAACTTGACCCATTTAATTGATTTTTTCCCTCCAAATCAGCCCTAGACATTACATTTTCCCTTTAAAGCCAAAACGTAATGGACATGTGCAAACATTAAGTTACTAGTTGCGGAATAGTGGTCGCCTCCTCTACTATAAATACTCATTTAAATTCATTTATATGGGGGGCTAACAATAAATTCACTCTCAATACTCTCCATATTTACTTCGTTGTTATTTTCTTATTCATATAGTTAGAGTATTTGGCCTCGTATTGTACAAAGCAAACACTTATTTTATAATTCTTTTTGAACTACGTTTAGACTTGATCCTATTCAATTAGGTACGTAGGCAGCTTGATTTCGTCAAGTCCAGTTTATAATCTAGTTTGATAGTTATCCTAGTTTAACCCATTTGGGTCGTCGGTTTGATTCGAGTTGGTACAACGATAATCGAGCTAAATCAATATCACTTGCATCAGACTATAGACTTTAAGTTCTTCTTTATCTCTATGTAAGATACATTTATCCCTGCTGCTTGGATACCTTGAAGCTTGAGTGTTCGATCATAGGCTTTGCTTAGTCATATATTGGCTTTTAATTTTTCTTTTCTTTTTGTTCTTTCTCTCTAAGTTTTTGTAATTTATGATCTGGTATGTATTTCCTATAAGAAACATGTAGTGTTAAAAAAATCTGTATATATATATATAGATGTATTATGTATATATATGGTGTAAATCCTTTTGGTGTTATTCAATTTTGTTCCTGTGTAAAGCGACTTTATCGGACTATTTTGCTTCGGACCTTTTGCATTAAACTCGCATATTCTATCATGGCTGCTATTCTTTTTATATGCAATATTTTCTATCTTTTTTAGTGTGATTGTTGAGGATTAAGTTGTTTTAGATTACTTGGTTTTGGTTTTTTGCTCTTTTATCTTCTTCAATGTTTTAAGTTGTTAAGTTTTAGGGATAACTACACTCACACCCCCTCAATGATGAGGTAATTACACAAAACTCCCCTCACTAATTGATAATTACAAACACACTCCCATGTTAAACCTTACAAATAGACCCACTGTAAATTGCACCCTGTGTATGTAACAATTTTTACAATTGCACCCACTGTAAACCTTACAAATAGACCCCTTGAGAGGGTGTGTTTGTAATTATCAATTAGTGAGGGAAGGATTGTGTAATTATAGACCCCCTGAGAGGGTGTGTTTGTAATTATCAATTAATAGGGGAATGTTTGTATAATTACCCCATTATTGAAGGGGTGTGAGTGTAATTATCCCTAAGTTTTATGATGTACAAATTTTTATAGGATTTCTTTTGTTCTTTGTCTTGCTTGCAATGTCTTGCTCTACACTCTACAGTCTACATAAATTTAATGTGAAATACTCGATAAATGAATTTATAAGTTGAAATACTATGAAATAAATTTTACTTGAAAACTTAATATTATTTATTTTGATTTTAATATTTATTTTCATTACATACGCATCGAGTGTGGTCCGACCGCTAGTTTACATTATGTGCAGGCATTGGAAGATCGATATCAGAGTGGTTAAAACTAAATATTTAATACAACTCCAAGTAGCCTCTTATTTAAATTTGACAATGAAACAACTGTATGTGTAGACAAATTAATGGTGATTCATATATAAAAACAGCATAAAAATTACAAAGTATTAGAAATACAAAAACATGAGTTTCTTTCATAGTAAAGCAAAGTCCCTATACTAACAATTGCACTGCCAGTGCTGGCTTTGGCTCCAACGAGACCGGATCTGAGCTAGAATTTTCCTAAATTTACTTGATTTTGGTATCCCCTTTAATTTATTGCAGCCTATAAGCAGCTGGTGGGCTCGACAACCCTGGTCGCCGTTCCCCCCGCGTTGGCACAAAAAGCAGTGGCTGCCTTACCTCTGTAAGTGAGGTTAATTTTATCCAACCTAATTCCACTGCATGGATGCGTTTTACTACAGTCAAATTTTACTGCAACTTGTGTAGATGATGTTCCATGTATATCTTGATACTTTACGTTGCTGATTCTCACTCCTGACGCCTGTCAAAGAATGTCAATTAATCGTTGCGTATAAATAGTTGAGAATTTTCTAGGGAGTGTGAGAAGCTGTGTACGTAGTGTTACTATAATGTATATGGACGTACGGATGTAATAATTTCTATTGGTTGTAACGTACCTGGTCGGGACAATTTTTATGGTGGGGGCAATAATTTTGGTCAATAATAATAGGGTTTCGGACATTAACCATGGCCGCATCCTGGAAAAGAACACCTCTAACGAAACCATTGCTCGGCCTTGCCCATGTCTTTATCCTCAAACCATTATCGGTTCCGGTGAATGTAACCGTTTTAACCGTCACATTTTGTACACCTGCTTCTTGCAAATCCCATCCAAGACTCCCTATGCTGTAAAAATATATATATATATATATATATATATATATATTGTACATATTTATTACTGATTTAGCATAGCATTTAGAAAACTATAGCCGACACAAGTAATTGATCAGAATATATCTATCTAGTTTGTTCTAAGAGAATTTCTAAAACCATTGATTTGAAACATATGACGATATATAGCTAGTTAGTCATAGAGAAATGCAAACTTATTTCTATGAACTTTTACCAACATTTTTACCAACTTTGTTGTTGATAGTATTTGTTTTTAACAGGAATGAATTTCAAATGTAATAGAATATTTGTAATATTTCATGTTAGTACATATATACCTTATTCCATGACCAGGCCCGCATGATATGTTTTCGATCCACAAGTTGGAGTTGCCGGGACCTATAGAAACACAGTCATCTCCTGTGCCGATGTGAGAGTTCATAATACTAACTCCTGATGACTGCTCTAAATGAATGCCGTCAGTGTTTGGACTGTTTCCTGGTGCTGTGATCTTCATATTAACAATTTTCGCATTCTGGCATCTATCAAATAGAACGTGAAACGTTTGACTGTTCAACGAGGTTAATCCGTTAACAATTATGTTCTTTGAATTGTAGAACGCCAGTGACTGCAATAAAAACAAAATGAAAGAATTAGATTAAAAAAAGTTAAAGAAAATACTATGTGCATGACTGGAATTAATTAGGAGATGTTAATTATATTAAGTACTCATGCAAACTCAAACTTAAGTACCTACCCTAGCGTTTATGTGAGCAGATGTTGCTTCGTTTGATTAATAATATATACCGTTTATTGTCAAAAAAAAAACTTAAGTACCTACCCTAGCTCCCTTAGGACAACTCTTGCCGGAATTCTTACAAGCCCACAATTTTGTCCCCTGAGCATCTAGGGTTCCGCCATATATAGAAACTCCGGTGACCCTTTCAAACCTCAACCAGCTGCCGCTTTTTGCAATAACATTGTAATCAGATGGAGCTACCAGAGTCCCATCGATCCGCATAGTTATTGCAGTATTTTTGCATAATCTGCCATTAAAATATGCATTTCGTAGCAGGTACTTTCCCCGTGGCACGTATATGGTGGCCGGTTTAGGGGCAGCGCAGGCTGCACCCCATGCACTTAGAAAAGCGTTTGTGCAATCCGATTTTCCATCAGATTTTGCTCCGAAAGTCTGCACGTTGAATGTGGGGTTGGCTGCAAGTGATGGTGATGAGCAGTAGAAGTAGGTTAAAATGAGAATTTGGATCATTTTTCTGCCGACTATTGTCTATCTTTCTTGGTTAATTTGTGTGTGTTTGTATGTTTTGAAATGGTTAAGGAGGTAGGTATTTATAGGCCTCAATTTGGAATGCTGGAGATAACTAACAAAAACTGTTTTTAGGTGGCAACAAGAATTATTTTGGCACATTTTATAATTGTATGAAATATTTTATTGCAGGATTTACGGAGGAAACCAGTGGGTCAAGGGTTAAACTTGAAATCTCTAATGGATCAGATTGAGTTTTGTTCCATTAAATCTAATTAAATCAGAGAATTCACACTTGTCATGATATATTGGATTAATTCACACTATAAGAAGAAACAATACCATGAAATGATCACATGAGCAATTGAAAAAGGAAAGTGTGTGTGCCACAATTAGTAATTGGTCGAATCTCGTTAAAGTGAATATTCATGAACTAGCATTTCTCTTTAAGTTTCCATTGTCAACGAATGTATGCAAGTCAAGAAAAGGAAGGCATAAATTTAGGTTGATTTTCTTTTCTTTTCTTTTTTAAATTCTAGACAAAGGGATACCTTCACCCAACAAATCCGGATCGATAATTTTAAACATGGGTCACACAAACCCTATACTCCAAATAAGTAGAGAAATGTCATAACTTGAGACCCTGAACCGACCTGATCGGGTTTAGCTTAATCGGGTCGGGTTTTTGGGGTCAATAAAGGGTCGGGTTTATACCGAACTCAAACACCACAAATCGGTTCGGCATCAGGTTCAAGCTTTTAGTCTGTTTGGTTAATTCAAGGTCCGAACAACCCGAATTTAAAAAAAATATATATATAGTCAAATGACCTTGGTTATATTCTTTGTTTGTAACCCTTTAATCAGAATTGTTAATGTTCACCAAAAAAGAAATGTTGTGAAATAAGTAATTAACCCGAATTGTCAATGTACACCAAAAACTTCATCCCAAAAAATTTCAACCCATTTTTTAATAATAATGCCAGAAACCCCAACCCGAATAACATCGAACCTGATTAAACCGAGTAAAACGGTTCGGTATAGGGTAGTAATATTGACTAACCCGAACAATCCAAACCGGACGTCCACCCCTACATGTGACAGCCTGAGATTAAACACAAGACCTCTCATATGAAAATAAAAGCTGATACCACTATGCTAACAAGTTTTAGATGAATTTATGTTAATTTTTGGCATTTTGTTTTTAAACCATAAAGTGATCAGGCGAAATTAAGGGGGACATAATGGATTGAAACTTCTCTGTTGCTAGCTTCCAGTTGATCCATATAGATCTCTTCCTCTATTTTCATTAAGAAAAGCAATTTTCACATCCATCTACCAGATTTCATAATCATAGTAGGCAGGTATGGCTAGAAAAATCCTAATACACTTTAGCATCGCTACTGGTGAGAAGATTTTCTCATAATCAATTCCTTGCCTTTGAGTATAACCCTTCGCCACCAAGCGAGCTTTGCGAGGAACTACCTCACCGTCAATTACAAGCTTTCACTTGTAGATCCACTTACACCCAGTGGGCCGCACGCCCTTGGGTAGGTTCACCAAGATCCACACCTTGTTGGAGTGCATGGAGTACATTTCAGATTTTATGGCTTCTAGTCACCTTCCCAAATAGACATTAGATGTCGCCGTCTTTGGATTTGAATCTAAGGGGAGGACCTCTTCATTTCTCTTTAGCAAGATACCATACCACTCAGGTTTTCTCGAGACCCTATCATATCTTCTCAAAGGAGGAACTGTTGGGAGCTGTTGGGACACCTTTTAGATAATTTTGATGATAACTCTAGGCACCTTGTTAGACCCCACCTATGTAATTTTATATTTTTATAAAAACTCAAGTTGTAAGGATTAGTTTCGAGGTGAGTTAACTCAACTATTGCAGGCGACTAGCAGAAGTTAAGACAAGTCTTAGTGAAGCCTTACTTTGACTGCTAAGATGACTATCAGAGCAGCCGACTACTTCACCGTGGAAGTTAAGTCAAGTCCAAGATCAAGATTTTGAAGTTTGAGGCAAGGCCAAAAAAACAAAGCAAATGAGTGAAGACGTGGCAGATTTATATTGGTGAAGTAAATCCAGCTCAATCCAGTACTAATGACTTCATATAATCCAACAACAATGGATTTAATCTGTTATGCAAAGGACAAGTCAGTACGAGGAAAGACATCAGAGGCATTGCCAAAAAATTACAGGCCAGTGCTTGTACAATCTATACAACACAGAAAGTACCAAGAAATTCCAATTTCAAAAGCTGCAACGGTTAGGTTGTGTTTGTTTGTGTTTTCATTAGCATATTTTCATTTCAATTCTCATTTGATAATGAAAATACACAGTTTACAGCATTTTTAATTCAAAATACACTTATTTTCATTTTCACTTACACATTGTCCTATAACTACTTTTTACTTTACCAATTCACACTCAACTTTTTTTTTTCTCACATCTCGTTCTAAAAATTTATTTTTCCGCCAACAATTGTGGTGCTATAATGCAATAAAATACATAATACTAATCCTCACATGTTTGTGCACATTTTATGATCGATTTTGAGTATTTTTAGCAGTTTTTTTTTAAATCAATTTTTATTATTTTTATTTACAAGTATATTTAATCAATATAATATTGTCTATTATTTTATCTATACTATACATAATCATTATTTTAAATTAACTCAATCATTTCACACATCATCAAATCATCAATTCCAACCATTTCTGAAAACACAACCAAAGATGCCTTCATTTTCACACAAAAATCAAAAAATTCATTTTTCCATAAACTTTAGAAAATGAGGATTGAAAATGAAATGAAAACACATCTAAATAGAGCATTAGGATTCTGAAGTCTATAATTACCTGAAGATTTGAAAATTGACGACTGTAGTTTAGATTATTTTTTATCATCCCAACAGAATCCAACTTCAAAAATACTTCAAGTGCAGAACAGTCAACTCACTCATCAATTTTAGTAAACAACTTTTCATAGATTAGTCTGAGTGTGAGAGAAGAAAAAATCTGTAAAAATCAAGATGTAAAAATGTTGAGCTTTATGTAGGCTAGCACTTTGAGTTATTATTGAGCTTTATGTAAGTTGATACTCAGCAGACGACTCTTGTGTAGGATGCAACTGAACCAATCAAAGTTTTTTTAGCTTGATTAGTTGGGAGAAGGCTAGATTCACTACTACAGAAATGACCTATTACAGCGGTTTTTTTGAGCCTATGACAACGGTTTGAACCGCTGTCATAGGTATCGCTGTTATATGGTTTGGATCTATTACAGCGGTTCAAAACCGCTGTCATAGGTCACCCTATTACAGTGGTTTTGATGGAACCGCTGTCATAGGGTAGCATTTTTTTTTCTTTTTTTTTTATATTTTGCACCCTATTATGTAATATTCCTGTACAGTAATATTCAATAAACCAACCCAACAAATTTCAACTACACAGTAAAACATATTTGACATAAACAACCACCACCCCAAACTTCAATGTTACCATCTCTTTCCTCCAACAACAAAATGTTATAATATCCAACAAATGATCACGTGTTAATTTACAATCAACTAATTAAATTACTCATGAGAATTTAAATACAATAAATCAAATCACAATTTACAACAAGTCACAATGTACAAAAAATACATTACCTAATTTCTAAGGGGTTGCTACGAAAATGTAACGTGCCACTTCGCAGCGTACTTCATCAATTTGCTCTTAAGTATAGAAGGATTGAGAATCATTAAAGTACTGCAAGATATATATAGAGATTAATTGCAAACTGAAATGACGTTTCAATTATCTACCAAAGGTTTAATAACTTCAAAAGGAATAGAAATTAAGTATATATTAGGATTATGTATACCGCTATTGGGATTATAGATTGTCCGTGGCTAATAACCTCTTTCATGAATCTCATAACGAAGTAGCCACAATCCACCTCGTTGGTCTGCCGGGGGCACTACAAAAGTAATTAAAGTTACGTTGTATTAGAACACTAACTTCTATACGAATATATAATCTCTTGAAACTAGAAAACGCTAACCTTTATTTTAAACCATTGACAGGACGAGTTTTTGGATTTTTTGGAATGGTTGTTGCGATTTGCACGAAATATGTCAAAAACAAGCAATTATGTGAAATAAATATACACTTGAAAAAAATATTAAATATAATAGATACATTGATTGAATGAAAAACTTACTGATTGATTTTTTGTGTCATATCATCTCGGTATTCCGGCTCACCATGCAAAGAATTTAGATAGTAAACGACCTCTTGAAATGGATCAATTGCAAGCAACAACCAATGTCCCCTACAAAGCATTCAAAAGATAAGTTCAAAATTTGTTTTGCGGAACTAGTTTTACAAATTAAAGTTAAGTCTTTAGTAGCTCACCCAGTGTTGTAAGGTGCAAGAAATAACTTATTCGTTTGTGCACTCTGTATCATAGCACGTGCTATGTATTGCACTTGTTGAATTTGCGGGCTTGTTCCCGCAGATATGAAATGTCGGCTAAGGAACCCGAAACTTGCTTCTTTCCCTTCGGGGATCACGTACTTAACCCACAAACACCTAAATTGAGCATAAAAAATAAATTTTGAGTAACGAAAATAATCATAGTTCAAATGCAATAAAATAATTAAAAAACTTACTTTATGTACGCTGTAATGATAGAGGCTCCTATCTCTTTTTGTCGCAGAAGGTGACAGATCTCCTCCTTTCCAATATACTCTAGGAATGCAAAATTCATAATGGGTTCTTCCATGTCTATAGTGATCTAGGCACTAATGGACATCATCTTCGTGTACTTTCCCAGAAATAAAAGGTCATCAGGGAGTCCATCTAGTTGCAGGTCTGCACACACTACAAGAAAATGTGCCATTTACCACAATAATTTTTACCTCGCTAGGAAAAATGTGGTAACAATTTACTACATACCTCAATTTTATAATTGTGGTTAATAGTCCTTAATTGGTGTGGTAACAACTAATTTAATTACCTCGGTCCATTTTTTGTAGTAAATAATGACTTATTTACTACAATGTTAATTTGAGGTAAATAATACTATGTTTTTACTCCACTCGACTTTAAAAATTAAAGTATTTCCCACACTCTTAACGTGGACCCCAAATCAGTATTTTCAATTATTTTTTTTGGACGAGCCAAATTAAGAATTTTGGGACTAATTTGGCGGTAATTTAATAAAATTTTGGTGGGAGCCAAAAGTGGGAAGACCAAAATCACAAGTATTGCAATTTGTTCCCCCTCAAAACACCCCTCCACTCCCAAAGCCCCGGCTGCCCCTTTTCAGCATCACCCAACCCTAGTCCAACCCATCCCTTCAAAAATAAATTGCAGGAAGTTGTGTCTAGTCCTCCTTCATCTCCAATCCCGCAAACTGATTCCGCAGCCACAGAGAAAACCCTGAAGTTTCGGTTCTAATTTTGGTATTGTAAAACTTCACCTCTCTACTTCTTAATTTTTTAATTACTTCTTAGAAAAATTCCGAAAAATAGCAACTATAAAGGCTTCTAATCTAGCATGCAACTTGTTAATTTATATCCAGTTCTTAGGAATTCAAAAGGGATTGTGTTTTTTTAGAGGTGTGAGGGTTTCTTCATTGTTTGAATGCTTGGTTTGGTTTGTTGGTGGGTTTTTGGGATATAATTACAGATTATATAGAAGTTAAATAAAAGAATTCTTGCATTAATATGAAAGATTTAATTTTAATAAAATCCATCCAAAAGATTAAATCATTAAGGAACCACATTCAATTGGGTGTTAATATTTAATTATTATTTTTTTGGGTTTTGTGCCTCAATGAGATGCTTAGATCTCTGTTATGGGTATCGATCCAGATGTTTTGAATGGGTATGGGCATTTCATAATTGAGACTATGATAAGTGGGTCATAGTATTTGATAGTTTAAGTTGGGATTTTGTACTTGAAGGTGAGAGACCCTGAAAAATTGTATTGTCGGAGCACACTTTTGGATTCTCTGACTACCAATCTTGGAGTTCTTGCAAAGGAGAGAGTGATTCTTTTATACAGGTAAAAAAAAATTATGATACTATTTCGTTTCATTGTCTTTAGCTTATTACTATCTAACTTTGTCATATGAGATACATAATTGATGTTTTTCATGTGAGAGCAACCCTCTCAATAACAAAGTTTATGTGTCTGCTTTATATGGAAATGACATAGTACTTCTTGATGAATGATTCGAGCTCCACCTGAGCTTGATGAATTCCTAGCTATATGTATTCCCAAATTTACTCTAAGAAGTTGGACATCTCTAGGGGTGTAAATGAGTCGAGCTCCATCTGAGCTTGATGAAATTTTCAATCTTAAGCTCGATTATATTTTTTGAGTTTGATCACGACGAGCCTAATTTTTAAATATCAAGCTCGAGCTTGATATAGATGAGTTGAGCTCGAAGAAAAAAAAAATCATTTCATTATTTTTTTTCTTTAAACAAATAAACTCAATTCTATTCATTGGACCAAATTATTGAAGTATTTAATAATATAAATATATAATTAAAAATATAATAACAAAAGTAAAGCAATAATAATAATAATAATAATAATAATAATAATAATAATAATTAATATAAAAATAAGATTTAAAGATAAGGTAAAAGTACTTCACTATTGTTTTATTCAACAATATTTACGAACAATGTGTTTGTTAAACTTATTTTGGAAAAACTACAAATTTGATACCGTAGGATGAGGCTAGTTCACAAATGGTACCACGCTTTTCACTTTTCTACTTTTGGTACCAAAAATATTTTTTTTTCTCACTTTTGGTACCGCCGTTAGTTTTTAACGGATTTTGCCGTGCGCGTCTTCACGAGAAAATTCATAACTCATTGTAGAAACCTCGGATTCATGAACCATTTTCTTCCCATGAACCTAGACACATAGGGCTATCCAAACATATATCGCACATAATCAGAAGACGTCTAGAACAAAGCAGTTTTGTATTCAAAGTAAGCTAAAAATCTGTCGGCTGTGCAGACAGCTGTGCGCGTCGTCACGAGAAAATTCATAACTCATTGTAGAAAGCTCGGATTCATAAACCGTTTTCTTCCCATGAAACTAGACACATTGGTATATCCATCCATATATCACACATAATCAGGAGACGTTTAGAACAAAGCAGTTTTGTATTCAAAGTTAGCTAAAAATCTGTCGGCTGCGCAGACAGCTGTGCGCGTCGTCACGAGAAAATTCATAACTCATTGTAGAAAGCTCGGATTCATGAACCGTTTTCTTCCCATGAAACTAGACACATATGGATATCTACAAATATATTGAACATAATCAGGAGACGTCTAGAACAAAGCAGTTTTGTATTCAAAGTTAGCTAAAAATCTGTCCAAAGTTAGCTAAAATCACAAAAAATGGCCTTAAAAAGTTAAATTGGTCAAATTTGACCCATTTGACAGTGTATTTCCCTCCAAATCAGCCCCAAACGGTATATTTTCCCCCAAAAATCAAAATTTAACGGACATGTGTCGTGCACATGTCAAAATCCGTCAAAAACCTAACGGCGGTACCAAAAGTGAGAAAAAAAAGCATTTTTGGTACCAAAAGTGAAACTAAAAAGCGTGGTACCATTTGCGAACTTGCCTTATCCTACGGTACCAAATGTGCAATTTTTCCACTTATTTTAGAAACATATGTCATGTCAATGAATTGTACATAATATATATATATGTGTGTGTGTGTGTCTATATGTATATTACATTATTACTAGTATTATTATGATTAACATTAGTTTATTGACATTATTTAGAAATGGAGATTTACAACATATCCTTATAATTCTTATAAAATTATATATTCACTAAATTTGATAATACAATGTAGATATTAAAAGTTTTATAAGTTCCTAAAATATACATCTTGTTATTTAGTTTCCAAAACATAATATCATTTATAATATGTATCAAGTCAATAGCCGTGTATCAATCTCATAGATTAATTTACAAAAGACAAATAAGAATGAACATTGTAATAAATATGAAGATAAGATAAATAATAATTAAGCACCTTATATACAATGATTAGAAAATAAAGGGGGTGTCGTGAAAGCATGGTTCGGTTGAATTAATTTGTAAAACACATATGAGAAAATATAAACCAATAATCTACCTTATTATTTTGGATGATTTAACAAAATAAAATATAACTTGAGTATCATTAGAATATGTTCTATATAATCTTACTACATAAATGGATGTATGTATTATCTCATATTTAATTTATACAAATTTTATAAATATAAGTAATTGCAATCTTTGAATCGTTTTTGCTTGTTCTAGGTTAATTAATAGAATCATGGACAAGAGTTGGATTGATTCGTTAGAAACTTTTTCAGCTGAATACATATCAGGGGTAGCTAATTTTCTTGAATTTGCATTCACGGGCAAGCTAAGTGATTCTAGAATATATTGCCCATGTACGAAATGCAAAAATCGTTTCACGAAAAAAAAGGAGGGAACACCGTCTTCTCTATGGTTTTGAGAAGGGGTATAAGAATTGGAGATATCATGGGGAAGCGTATGTGCCATTACACAAGAATGAGACTAATGAACACATAATTTCTGATAATAGAGATGATATAGTGGGTATGGTGCATGAAGCGGTGAAAATTCCTTCCACAAATGTCGATGTAGGGTTTAGCCAAATCTCTAATAATGAAATGAATGAAGAAACCAAAAAGTTCTTCAAGTTGTTGCAAGACGCAGAGACCGAGTTACTTCCAGGATGTGCAAAACAAACAAAACTCTCTTTTGTTGTTCGCCTGTTGCAACTTAAGGCACTTTGTGGATGGACTAACAAATCAATTGACTTGTTACTGGAACTTTTGAAAGATTCATTCCCTGATGGTGTCAACATACCTGCTAATTATTATGAAGCCCAGAAGATAACAAATGATCTAGTATTCACATATGAGACAATTGATGCATGTCCAAACAACTGTATTTTTTTGTATCATTGGTAGATCCTTCTGCACTACAATCAGCTCTATCTCGTGTAAAAACATACGGTGAAACGATTAGTTTCTTAAATTGCATCTATCCAATTTTGTTATGCTTATCATTTATCATGTAATAACTTGAGGATTCTACTTGATTCTTAATTGTTCAGATTGCAAACAAAGTCAATCCACTTGCTGATACTTGTGGAACACAACTAAGCACTGACAAAGATACTCCGCCTGCCAAGCAACAACCACGCCCCTATCCCGACTTTCCAATGCCACATGAGCTAGTTTGTAATGTTCACTTTACATATATTGATGCTTTAATGCCACTCTGTCATATGCATTTGAGAACTCTAAATTTAATGCTGATTTTTTTTTTTTGTTTCACTATGCAGATATATGAGAAGAACATGGATGCTCCTACTCAAGGCAACAAAAATGTACCCCACTATGTGAGTATGCTTGGTACTAGTGATGTTATACGACTTTATATTAGAAACACTAGATGATTCTTGTCGAAATTGATATTTATTAAGTTCATTTACAACTACTTGATTGTAGGCAATAGATGTTAGTGACAAGATTTCTATGAAATTCGTGAATCTAGTATTTCTACATGGGTATTGATTACAATTGATTGATGTTGTTAATATCTATATGGTGAGAGACTTTTTGATGTATGTTAACAAAATGGAGATTTAGAGATTAGTGCTTCAGGCTCAATATTAAGATGAGGATTTGATTTTTCTGGGAGCATGATTTAATATGTTTTCTTCGCACAGGTTGTTGCTGGAAATGCCACAGAAATTAATACATTTGATTGTCGTCCTGTCGAGGTTTGTCTGATTTAAGAACAATTCATAACAAAAATTTAATTTTAGCTTACATGATTGTCTGCTCTTGTGTATATGTATAATTATTAATTTAAAATATATGGATAATTATATTATAGTTTTGATTTTCTAGGTGGGAAATGATGTGATTTTGTTTTGTTCTGAAATACCAAAAGAAATTGTGGCGGAGGGCATGTTATTGAGTATGGATCCAAATGAAAAGATCGATGAATTTGCATTAGGACATGAATATGTCAAGGTCGTCATTAAAAAGGCAATGAAACCAGATTATTTTTTAATACGACCTCGTAGAGGTATAAGCACTATTCGGCAAGCTGTTGGAAAGAGTGTTGCATGGGAGTACGTAAATGTAAGTGTAATTTATGCTTTTATCTGTTCTTAACATTTTTACATTTAATAGGGAATATGTTGTAGAAGTTTTTTGCATATATTAATAAGTGATATTTGATCTTTTTAGGTTATGGAGAAGTAAAATGGGTCAAGAGCTTCATTTTCAGTACCAATATGGTAGAGTTTTTTTACTTCACTAATGGTTCTGCTGATAAGATGTGGTATTTTGTTTATGGACAGCCCTTTATTTAACATGGTTATTAGGTTTCATGTTTTATTTCTAGATATTTATTTACTTTGTGGATAGAATTAGTGAGGATTTGACATGTATGAATCATTGGTTTGTTATTTAACGTTATTGAAAGGACAATATTTTGATTCTTTTTTCGTGTTGGTCGATATTATGTGATTTGGTTTATGTGATGTGAGCAAGATTACAGTTTTAATAAGAATATCAATATATTATATCTCATATTTGCTAAATTAATTTATATTTAATGTTTGTTATGTATTAGCTGGCGAAATATTAAAGCATTTGAGTTTCTTTTCTTTACTTGACTTGTATTGTTAATTAATGTAGATATTTCAAGTTGACATGATGATTCAGAAGATAAGAGGATTGGGAAATTTAAACAATTCTTTGTAAAAAAAGAATTATAAAAATTAAAAATAAATTATTATTTGTTTGTATGAGTAAAATATTAGTTTTAGAGGGAAAAAATATGAAATATATTTATTTGTATTCAACTAATTATTGTAATAAACGTATAAACAAATACCATAATAATTATTTTTCCCAGGGCATACAATTTGTATTTACCACGTCCAGCAATTGTAGGGAATACTTTAAATATTTACTACGCACATACAGTTGTAGTATTTAGCTCACTTTTTACTACAATTCCATAGGTGTGGGCAAAGAGCGTGTTGTATTTGACTACTTATTACCACACCGTAAATTTGTAGTAAATAAGGATCAATTTGAGGTAAAAGTTATTTACAACAGCCTTATCAGCGTAGCTAACTTTTTACCGCGGCTGCATTGCCCACGCCTGAAAAAGCGTAGCACAAATGTAGTAAAAACCTTTTTACCACAGTTTTTTGACTATTTACCATGTGTTTCTCATCATAGTAAAAGACACTTTTTTTTGTAGTGACATCTGTCACCTTCACGTGCAGGCTTGGCCACTAGAAATTTTCCTTTGACAACTGACTGCTTCGACGTCCCTGATTTCTGGTTTCCAGATGATTTGGATGGTCCAAGAGACTGTTTAAGCAAAGAAAATAAAACAAGAATGTTACACACCAAAGTATATTTAGTAACCTCAAACAAATTGTTATAATTTATTAATAACTAGCTATTAATTACATACCGGTGCATCAGTGACAATGACAAGACTCGCTGGCCAAGCAACAAAGGTACCCAGAACACTAGAAATGGTGAGCATTTCGTCATTGAGAGGGATGGGTAGGGGTGTATCCGCCTCAACTGCAGTGTCAATACGCACTTTCACATGGATGGTGGCTAATGGACAGTTGTGAAGTATTCTATCAATCATCGGTCAATTGTACATCTGTCCTTTAGCCACCACACGATATGATGGTGATGAAAGTGCTAATTGACATGGAGTGATAACCTACACACATATATATATATATACACACAACATTATATTAGAAAGTTTTGTTTGATTTACAGAAATAGAGAGTTGCAAGCTACATGATCAACAAACAAGTTCAAATCATTACCTCAGGAAGCATCTTATAAACTAATTCTGGGCTGCTATCTTTCAAAGAAATCACGTCATCTTCATGTGGCTGACGCGAGTTAGGTGCTTCCAAAACATCAATTTGTTGTTGCATGGCAAGCATAGTTTCGGAGAGGTTTTTCACCATGTTTCTCAAGCTTTCCATCTCCATTTCTTTAGCAGGTTTTGGATCCTTAAAATAGTCTCTTTGTGAGACCCCAAAGCCAACACCCCTAACGCGACCCGGATGCTCCTTCTTTTTAAGAGCTTTAGCTAATAGGTCATCTCAACTCTTCTCATTTCCACTATGGCTAGTACTCTCTTATTAAATGCTCTCCTATAATAATACATTTTACAAAATAAAAAAAATTAGTGAACTTTGTTCTTTCAATAGTATTTCAAAACAAACATACAACACATTATAGAGCTAAAATTGCAAATAACTCACCATTTCATTCACTACTCTTCTAACATTGTCGTTACCAATTTGATTTGTTTTATCGGAACGTGCAATCCTCCACACGAGTGCTCGTGTCACCTCTGTGCAATCGGATTCCGCATCCCTTCTTCTATTCATCTATATTTTCATTAAAAAAATATATTTATTAACATAGAATTTTTATTAAAAAAGTTGTAAGGATTCACTGCTAAATGAACTACATACCTCCATTTGCTCCACAAGAGCATGTCCAAGACTCGCTTTCCGGTAAGGATATTCAGGTTCCTTTGCTATTTTTTGATTTTCCCTACTTAGTTTCTGTTTATTACATTATCAAATTATTAGCTAAATATAAACGCAATAACCAACAAATGAAACCGTAAATTAAAATGACTAGCTACCTGAAAACCTTCGCCTAGGCGAACAACTAAAAATTTCGTCCAATCAGCTTGAGATATCTCATATTGTGGGGGTGGGTTGTCATTAATGTTTCCATCATCATCTCGCACCCACCTTCTACTCAAGTAGCTCCTGAAGTTATGTGCTAGCTTCCCAGCTTCTGCTAGTACGTACTTTTGTCTACTTTCTTCAATATCAAATGTCAACTACAAAAAACAAACAACAAAGTATATATAAAATTATAATTTAGAGAATATGATAATACATTAACACTTAAAAATATGATAATATCCAAATTATCTTTATTTCATCCCAAATATTTTTTTATTGGTGACGGAACTTGTCGCCAATCACTTATGGTAATCGATACCTTCTGCCGAGTCTACACGCCTATATAACCAACAAATATTGATTTGTTTGGCTTAACTGCCAAGCCTCTGTCATTCCAGTCGACAGGTAGCCTTATACCTTGACTCCTGGCTTTGACAACATTTTCATAGCCGTGATACCTCTCCGTATCTCATTTTCATGACGGCTATCTGATACATATACATCATCCTCAGGAAAACTACCAGTAGGATCTAAAGCCATCGACCTACAAAAGCCAAAAAATATAGAAATTAGATTCATATAAATTTGGCAGATTCTGTTAGGAATTTCATGTTAGATGTTTTGATGATGACAATTAGGACCTCTGTTAGACCCCAAAAATATGTAAGTTTGTTTTTCAGCTTTGAAGCGTTAGATTTGTAATAGACTTTGTTTTATTTTTATTCTAGATTGTTAGGCTAAGTAGTCTTAGGCTAAGCGTCTGATAATTTCTGAGTGAGCTTATCAGTGGTAAAGTTTGAAGACTCAAGCGCCTAATTTCTAAATAAAGATGACGATTCTAAGCGTCTAGAATGACCAGCTATTCCAAGCGTCATCTTATGGATCGAAGTAATTCAAGGATTGAATAAGCGTCTATCAATGACTGATTTCACCTGAATTTATTTCTAAGACCAGAAGGAGTTTTAATGCAAATATTCTCAAAGCATTAAATACCAACGGGCATTTACTTCAAATGTATTAAATGCTGATAAGAGCATTAAATGTGATAAGCACTTTCAGACGTACGGAAAAGCCACCCTATTGGACTGTCAACTATTCAAAGACTGCAGCACCAACTTTTGTGCAGCAGATTTTCAGGAAAAAGGACAAAAGTTGTTCACTCGCGGAAGCGAGAGACACGCGCCCTTGCATGTGTCAAATGGACACTTTTTTCAAGAATGCCTATAAATAGGACTTCAACAACAAGCCAAATACAGAGAACAATTATCAAGTCGAATTGCTGTTGCATTGAAATCTCATTCCTTAAAATCTCAGAAAAGCCAAACTTTCAAGAAAATATTCTCTTTGCTTTTCTTCAAATCCTGAGACAGTCAACCCAATATCTCAAACATTCTTTTCGGAGAAACCCACATTACTACTGAGATATTCCTAGTTGTTTGAACTTTATCAAAATCAAACAAACCTTTTAGAAAAACCCCTATCCAAGCCTTGCGATCTGTGTGAAGTCGAAGTTGGATACTTGCCATATTTCTGGGTGAAAGAAGCAAGGGGATTGAAGTGATTTGGAGCAGAAATTTGTGTGATCAAGGAGCTCAAGTCATCGACATCCATCTCTCCCTAATTTGTAGAAGATTCTGTGTGATTCTTTGAGAATCATTTTAGTGGATTGCCTCCAAGTGTTCGAGGAGAAAAAGGACGTAGTTGGGATTACACCACCCAACAAACCTTACAAATATTGTGTCATTTACTTTTCAGTCAATTCTCTTATCTATTATATCATTGCATAAACTGATCAAGTAAAACACAATCAAACGCTAAGCAACTAAGAAACTTCTTGTGACGCTAAAGCTTTTAAAAGAAGACTACAAAAATCATCCCGCTGTGCTAACACTGATTAAAGAACTGAACGCTTAAGCCCACTCGGTTAAAGTATTCAAGTCTTGAAATCTAAGTTAACTTTATAAAAACAGTCTTCGTTAGACGCTTCACCAAAGCGCCTATATTTTAAGTGAACGCTTAAGTCAAGCGTTAGACACTTCAAGCATCTACTACTTCAAGCGTCCAAAAATCATTTTAGTACGAGATCTTTTGAAGTCGAAAAAGACTTCAGGGTCTATTCAACCCCCCCCCCTTCTAGACCCTTTCGTATGCCACTTGGGACCAACAGATTCATTTGGCAATAATAATTTTAAAATAGAAGTAATAAATACAAAAGTTAGGTTCATTCCCATTATTCTAGAACGTAATTATCCCAAACCACAAAATAAACAAAATTTAATCCTCAATTAAACGTAATTAACCCCCAGCTAACCCAAATTAACCTTAAATTCAGTCAAGCCGGCCCCTATTTCCCTTAAATTTTCCACAAAAATAGGCAAATCTCAAGAATATAAATTTTCTAACAACTAAGTATAAATATTGATCAAAAAACAAGTCTATCATACAATTATGAAATAAGTTCAAATACCTTTCATCGTTTTCTTTTTGTCGTTGGCTTAGCAGTCTTTTGCTTCCCATCGGTACGACCATTTTTTTAGTACGCCGACGAACTGATGGATTAATCCATATCCCCTCTTGGTGATCTTGTCGCATATACAATTCATCATCACTTATATCCAAGTCATCGTCACTATCAATTGATTGTGAATCACCTAATGAGATAGGATTTTCTCCATCATCTTCACTTTCTTCATAATCATCATCAATACAAGTATTTTTGTTTGCCGATAAAACAATGGACCACCTCTTATCAATAGGATCGGTGACAAAAAACACTTGCTTAGCTTGTGATGCTAAAATGAAAGGTTCATCTTTGTATCCCACTCTTTCAAGGTCTACTCGAGTGAAACCTATTTCACTATTATCGACACCATGTTTATTGTCAACCCACCTATACCCAAATACAGGCACCCGAAACCAACTATAATCAAGCTCCCATATACGTTCAATCACCCCGTAATATGATAAATCGGGATAGATAGGATTATT
Source organism: Buddleja alternifolia (assembly GCA_019426215.1). Classification (NCBI taxonomy): domain Eukaryota; kingdom Viridiplantae; phylum Streptophyta; class Magnoliopsida; order Lamiales; family Scrophulariaceae; genus Buddleja; species Buddleja alternifolia. Next base: position 26,767,930 of record CM033403.1, read on the forward strand.
ATCTTTCGCACTTGAGATATGCATTGCTTGAGCTACAAGACTCACACCACTATTCTGCATTGTACTTCGTTCATCTTAGTCTTTTGTATAGAATGTGCGACCATTTATATGATAACCTAAATAACAAAATACTAGTCTGTCCGGACCCATCGACAGTCGTGTCAATTTATCTGAAACTGAAAGCTGTGGATTCTCTTTCTGTTTCTCTTCAATATGCTTTCGGAACCAATCGATGAAACTCTTATTATGCTTTCTTGAAATCCAACTCTCATTTTTAGTTTGATTGAATCTCCTAAGTTGGTTCTTATGTTCTTCAACATATAGGTCAACTTCATCGATGTTGTGGAGCACATATAGGTGTGCCTGCTCCCTTTGTGTAATATGAACACTAACTAATTGCTTTCTAATTACGCTTTTTCCTTCTGTTCCCCCTCCCACAATATGAGACTTCGGAAGCTCTGCAACATTAGAATCTGCCAGATACTCTGTGCAAAATGTAATGGCTTCATCAACTATGCACCATTCAACAATGCAACCTTCCGGTCGACTATGATTTTTCACGTAGCCTTTCAATACCTTCATATAACGCTCAGCCGGATACATAGATCTCATAAAAGTCGGTCCACATAGTTGAGTCTCTCTAACCAAGTGAATAGGTAGGTGAGTCATTATATCAAAAAAATAGGTGGAAAATACATCTCAAGCTCACACAAAGTGATGACAATTTGTTTCTGAAGTGCAAGAAATTGCTCAGGATCAAACACCTTGTTCCACATTGCTTTGAAGAAGAAACACAATCTAGTTATCGTGTCTCTCACTTGGCAAAATGGCCCGTATAGCAATTGGTAGCAAATGATCCATGATTACATGACAATTGTGAGTCTTCATGTGCTTTAGCTTCAAGTCCTTCATTGATATACAAGACTGCTAATGTTTGAAGAATACCCTTCTAGAACTTTCACTTCATTAAGAAACTCACATAATACAATTTTTTCTTTCCTGGCTAGAGTGTGAGCTGCTGGAGGTAAATAAGTACGTTTCCTCTTATTTGTTGGTGTTAATTTTCCTCTTATCTTCATTTCAACCAAGTCTAATCGTGCCTTTACGCCATCTTTTGTCTTTTCAGACACATTTAGAAGTGTACCAATGACACTATCAAATACATTTTTCTCAATATGCATAATATCAAGAAAATGTCTAACATGTAAAGACGTCCAATACGGCAACTCAAAGAAAATTGACCTTTTTTTCCACCCAGTTTTTGCAAGGCCACCTGCAAAAGTCTTTCCAAATTTGACCTCTAAGTCTTTTACATTCTCAAACACTTCTTCACCAATCAAGCACTTAGGAGCTCGGCCTTCTTCTATATTCCCATTGAAAGCTTTCTTCCACCGACGATATCGATGGTTCTGATTTAGCCATCTTCGATGCCCTTGGAATGCATATTTCTGAGAGTGTGTCAATCAATATTGATCTGTACTCTTGACACATATGGGGCATCCACATTAGCCATGTACACCATATCCCTCGAGGTTTGCTCTTGCCAGAAAATCATTGATTGTTCCAAATAACATGACTCTGAGATACAGAGAGAGAGGCGCGACAGCCGCAAGGCACTTTTGCTTTGATTTGATTATTTCGGAAAAAGGAAACCAGCCCATGGATATACGACAAGAACTGATTGGACCACTTGCCAAACAGAATACATCAAGACGGGGCTATCATATACTTGAACACCGATGTCCCACAACACCTTCAAATCCTCAATTAAAGGAGCCAAGTAGACATCTATATCATTTCCAGGTTGTTTCGGCCCAGAAATGAGTATAGGCAGCATTATATGCTCTCGCTTCATGCATCGCGATGGGGAAAGGTTGTAGATCATCAAAATCACAGGCCATGTACTATGTGAGCTACTTTGCAAGCCATGAGGGTTCATGCCATCTGTAGCCAATACAAGGCGCAGGTTTCTTGATTCTTCACCAAATTCAGGGAAATCATCATCAATCTTTTTCCATTGAAGAGAATATGAGGGGTGTCGAATCTTGTCATCTTCAATCCTTTCTTCAAGCCTTCTATCAGCATGCCATGTCAAGTCCTTGGCTAACTCTTTACTACTGTACATGCGCTTAAATCGTGGTATTATAGGCAAATACCACATGGTTTTGACAGGCGCAGATCCATTGTTCTTGTACCGTGAGGCGCCACATTTCGGACAGGCCTTCAATGATGCATAGTCAATTCTAAATAATATGCAATCATTGAGACAGGCATGTATCCTCTCATATCCCATGCCAATTGAGGTTAACATCCGTTTAGCCTCATAAGTACGATTAGGTAATGATAGGAGTCGTTTTTACGTGTTTTTAAGCCCCTTTCCGTTTATGTTTTAGGTTCATTTATCGCTTGATTCTTTCCACATGTGCATTTAATTCGTGCATTAAGTGATTTCAGACCTTAAATGGATACAATCGAAGAACGGGCTGAAAAACGACGTATAAAACAAGTTTAGGCCAAGATGCTTCACACCTCCACGACCAAACAAGCAAGAAATAAGTTGGATTTAGCCAAGATCATGTTTTAGTACCATTTCCGCACACCTGGGCGCCAAATCAGAAACAATCTCCATGTTGGAACGCCATTTGGATAAATTTAGAGACCGAATTTGATGAAGTGTCCTTCTACAAAGTTTTAGAGATATGTCTTATCTTTACATGGGGACTTGAATCATCCAATTCGGAGGTCTGTGGAGAAGTTTATGAATAAAACACTATCCCTGCGCTGGAAAACACGAAAGTGGCAGCTCCCATTCTTGGTAGGTGGAAAACAAGAGAATGGTAGTTCACATTCTTGGTAGATGGAAAGCAAGAGAATGGTAGGTGGAAATAAAAAAGAATGGAAGCACATGTTCTTGGTTGGTGAATTTTTTTTGCTATAAAAGGAGGATTGGATGCCATCCTACAAACACACTTGAAAACACATTCCCCATTGGGGGAGCCTAAACACATCCTATCATCATCTTCATCATCCTTAGATTAGTTATGAAGAATATCAAGAACCTTTGAAGGTGAAGAAATCAAGAAACATGGAAGAGATGAAGATCGAAGTTCAACCATCAAAAATACGAGGGAGTTTCTTAGATTTAGATTTGTTTTTGTCTATGAATATGAATCTTAATTTAAGTTCCTATCTTTTATCTTTTATGATGAAATAGATTCTTCGAACTAAGGCCATGTTGAGGCTTAATTATGATAATTGAGATATAAATTGTGTTTTTCATATTATTCTATTGTTGCTTTGTGTCTTGATCTTGTTTGAATGCATCATATGCTTAGCTACCATATGCATGATTTATTGCTTAAATTATTCGTTCGAGAGAAGGTAATTTAAGGTGCAAAGATGATCATCACATAATCCGTAAAAAATAGGGAATTGCCCCTAGAGATAGGTAGAGATTCCCGGGTGCAGTTAGCCGGATTAATCCGGGAAAATTCTAGAACTTGAATGCATGATTGTTGGTTAGATTCTCGGATAGACATATCTAGAGAACCATCAATTAATCATAGGATTATTACAGCCGAGACATCGGGTAGTAATTATTTAAGATTTTTTCCACCAAAGCAACATTAGTCTAATAATATGAGAACATGTTTGTAATGAAAATTGATTAATTTATGCCAACACATGTGTCTTAGTTGCTCTCTTCCATAGCTATCTTGATTTCGACATCTTGTTTCTTATATCTTACTTCCATAATATTTCAGTTAATTCTTGTTTTAGTTTAAGTTTTTCAATTGCTTTAAAATCATAAACTAAAATACAAGTCCTTGAGGTTCGACAACCCGGACTTTATTGTCCACTTTATCACTACACACGACCAGTCCACTTGCTGTTTAATACACGTAAGGATTTATCGTGTCAGGTAACACATTATCCTCAGGTAGCATGCTTTTTAATAGACCAAGTAAGTCTGTGAAACTCTTATCACTCCACCCATTGTTGGCTTTTAACTTGTATAGGTTTAGAACTGCTTTCAATCTTGTGAATTTACTACCACTATACAGTGGTGTCTTTGAATCACTTGTCAAATTGTCAAACATTTGAGGACAATTTCGCAAATCCTCCTCAATCATTTGTCATCTCCTCCAAACGATCAGGCTCATAATCATTCATGTTGAAATCCTGTGATGGATATGATCTACCACCCAAATCATCTGACATGACACTGCTTTCACCGTGTCTTGTCCAACGTGTGTAGCTTTTATTAATTCCATTACACACCAAATGATCTTCCAACTCACGTGGACTAATTCTCTTTCCAAAACAACAACGTAAACACGGGCAAGTGATCCTAGTTCGATATGGTGCATGCTCAACCACAAACTTTATGAACTCTTTCACCCCTTTCTCATACTGTTCCGACATACTATCCGCTAAAATCCAAATTCGATCCATCTTGATTCTGAATTAATTAAATTAAACAATTTTATCATCAGTTGATAGTTGAATTAATTAAATAATTTTCATTTTAATTTATTTCCCATTATTCTAGAAAAAATTCGGCAGAATAACAACGCAAAAATTTCTACCAAGTTCTCGACTTAATCCTCACCCGGGTAAGTTGCAACCAACAAAATTCGAATCTAACGATCCGCTAAAATCCAATTTCGATCTTAATTAATTAAATTAAATAATTTTAACATCAGTTGAGTTGAATTAATTAAATTATTTTAATTTTAATTTATTTCTCATTATTCTAGAAAAAATTCGGCTGAGTACCGACACAAAAATTTCTACCAAGTTCTCGCCTTCTTCCGCCAAACTTGCAACCAACAATTCGTATCTTTCAACTACAACAAACCCAATATTCTAATCTTTCACCCACAACAAACCCAAAATGTCGATCTTACTATACGAAAATATTGATCACCAGTTGGATCACATAAAGCATCATATTTCAATCAACTACAAATATTGATCATCAGTTGGATCACATAAATCACATAAAACTTAAAATTAAGCATCATTTTATAAATATATATTGATCACCAGTTGGATCACATAAAGCATCATATTTTCAACAACTACAAATATTGATCACCAGTCGGATCACATAAATCACATAAAACTACAAATAAAACATCATATTTTCAACAACTATGTATAAATATAGATCACCAGTTGGATCAATGTACCCTAAACCACAAAATAACAACAATTTAATCCCAAATCAAACGTAATTAACACCCGACTAACCCAAATTAACACTAAATTCAGTCAAATCCCTATTTCCCTCAAATTTTTCAATAAATAGGCAAATCTCAAGAATATACACAAATATACATACACCCACACCTACATAAATATACATACACAAATATTTATCTAACTCAAACTCTATACTCTAAGTGTGTGTGTGTATGTGTGTGTATATATATATATATATATTTATCTACAAAAAATTATCCACTAAATTGCGGCGGCGGATCGGCGGCGACGGCGGGGAGGCAGCAGCGGCGGAGCGGCGGCGGCGGCAGCAGGGTCCTTATATATATATAGAAAGAGTTATATATTATAGTATATATACATATATATATATATGCACATATATATATATATAGAGAGAGAGAGAGAGAGAGAGATACCGAAAGAAGGGAGCGGACGGCGACGGTGGCCGGCGGCCGGCGATAGGTCGAGTAGAGAGAGAGAGAGCGAGAAAACGAGAGAGAGAGAGAGGGAGAAACCGAGAGAGAGAGAGAGCACGACAGAGAGAGGATATGGTGGTGGTGCACGGTGGTGGTGGTGGGGGGGTTTAATAGTGAGAGAGTTGAGAGAGAGAGAGAGAATGAGAGAAGAAGAAGGGCGGCGACCGGGTTAAGCTAAAAACTCGGCCCCCTATGACAGCGGTTCGGCCACGAACCGCTGTCATATGCCATTTTTTATTTTTATTTTTTAATTATTTTTTATGACAGCGGTTCGGTCGAACCGCTGTCATAAACCGGTTTTATGACAGCGGTTCGGTCGGTCCGCTGTCATAGACTGGTTTTATGACAGCGGTTCACAGTCGAACCACTGTCATATCGACTTTTTTTTTTCATTTTTGTTTTCTGAAATATTATGACAGCGGTTCGATTGAACCGCTGTCATAGACCGTAACTATGACAGCGGTTCGAATGAACCGCTGTCGTATCCCTTTTTTTTTAAAAAAATAAAATTCTAACATCCTATTACAGCGGTTCGGGTCAAACCGCTATAACAGGTCCGAACCGAGAAGCCCTATTACAGCAGTTTTTCAAAACCGCTGTAATAGGGCTTTTTGTAGTAGTGATTAGGGTTTGTATACAAGTCTGAGAATATCTAGTGGATTAACTTCTGAGTGGATTAAAACGGGCGGACACGGATTACATAATGGAACCACTATAAAAACTTGTGTTCATTATTTTTTGCCTTTACATTCCTTTACATTGCAAGTATTGCATATACTAAGGCTTTTAAAGAACAAGCTGACTAAAAAGTTTTTAAAGGAGATAATAGTTAGTTGTGCTTACTCTTAGTTAACTTAACTTAGTCAACTAGACACTTTCATTATTAATTGTGTTAAGTTGAAGAGCTAAGTCAACTCTTGTTACAGTCAGCTTATTAAAGCCAGTATGTGCAAAAGATCTTATCCAAGGCATTTAAAGGTTTTATGACAAAGTGAAAAAGATCTATTCACACCCTACCATTTTTATGCCACTTGGGACCAATAAGTGGTACCACAACAATGTTTAGTCTGTTTTAAAAGTTTTTTTCAAAGCTTGCAGATAAATTCTTTTCATCATGAAAAATGAAAGTATTGCATTGTCTAAGATGTCTATGTTTAGCAAATTTGACTTTGATGATTGGCGTATTCGTATACGGGCACATTTGTCAGCTCTTAATGAAGACATGTACTAGACTATTATTGACGATGGACCTTTCCAGATCACTAAGCCTGACCCAACAGATGCAAATGTCACAATACCTAATTCTAAGGTTGAATGGACAAATGATAATCAAAGAAAAGTTTCGTTGGAAAGCATATCAAAGGACGTTTTGTTCAAGAATATAGACAAGACTATGTTCAAAAAAATCAAGAAGTGTAATTCTGCTAAACAGATTTGGGATAAAGTTAATGAAATCTATGAAAGAAATGAACAAATTAACGAGAATATGTTTACTCTTGCCATGAAAAAGTTTGAGAACTTGAAGATAATTCCAAGAGAATCATTAGATCAAATGGATGAGAGGTTTACTGAGCTTATTAATGATCTGTCATCACTTGAAAAATAATATACTAACATAGAAATAATTTTGAAAGTTATGAGGTCATTACCTAGTGAATGGTATATCAAAACATATGTTATGAGGAAATCTAAGATTCTGTCTCTCATGAGTTTGAATGATTTATTTTCGATCTTAAGGCATTCGAGTTGTAGCTTAAATAGAGAAACAGTGAAAACTCAACACCTCAGCTCAGCTGAATCCAACACTGGCTATTTGTGACTCACTTAGGTCAGTTCCAGAATTGAGCGAAGAATCTTTGACCTTTTTAATGAAAAGATACAAGAACTTTTCGAAGAAAGGCAATGGACAATGGACTTCAAAGCCTAAGAAGAAAAAATCAGGTAAGTGAAGTTAAAAGAGAAATCAAACAAACTTCTAATCTTTGTTATAATTGTAGGCGAACAAGTCATTATGCCCAGACTGTCCTTATCCAAAGGCAAATCGATTTGAGAGTGAAGATGACAAGAAAGCTTGTACATTCATAAAGAGAGAGAAACTGAAAACTCTGATTGCAGAAGTGATGAGTATGAAGCTAGATCGAGTGGAAGTCAAAGAAACAGAGAACGAATAACATCTTTCTGATGATAGTGATGAGTCAACTTCGTCAGATGGTGGAGCTCTTCAGTGCCTTATGAAAAATGGCACCTCAGATGACTCCGAGAACACTCTGGTAACTAGTTTATTTTATCACTCACCTGATATCTTAAAGGATGAGTGGATCAGCACTAAAGGATATTATGCAAAAACTTGATCAAACCAATATGTTGCACTCAAAACTCTCTAAAGAACATGATCAACTATTGTATGAGCACAAAATCCTAAAAATAAAACTTCAAGTTCAAAGGGGTTGTATAGAAAAGTGTGCAAATCTCAAAATTGAAAAATGATCTTTTAAGAGATGAGAACTTTACTCTTGCAAAGAAAGAAGCTGAGTTATCTACAAAATATGCAAATCTAGATAAACTTTTCTCTTCTTTTTCAAAGGCATTAAGTCACTAAATTATCTTTTGAGCATGCAGATGTAATGATGATAAATCAGAACTTGGATTTACTGATTAGGCGACTACAAGTTCATCAGGGCACATAAGGCTAGTCCTACTCTATCTAAAGGAAAAGAGAAGGTTATATTTGTAAAAAGCCAAAAGTGAACAAGTCAAGTGTTGGTCCCAAGTGGCATACGAAAGGGTCTAGAAGGGGGGGTTGAATAGACCCTTTAAGTCTTTTTCGACTTAAAATTGATTTCGTATTAAACGTATTTGGACGCTTGAAATGATAGGCGCTTGAAGAGTGTGACGCTTCACCTTAGCGTTCACACAAGATATTTGAGACTTTGTGAAGCGTCTAATGAAGACTGTTTTATAAAGTTAACTTAGACTTCAGGAATTGAATACTTTGACCTTGTAGGTTAAGCGTTCAGTTCTTTTAATCAGGGTTAGCACAGCGGAATGATTTTGGAGTCTTCTCTTTGAAAGTTTTAGCGTCACAAGATGTTTCTTAGGTGCTTAGCTTTTGATTGTGTTTTACTTATGCAGTGATATGATAGATGAATGAAATGACTGAAAAGTAAATAACACAATATTTGTAAGGTTCGTTGGGTGGTGTAATCCCAACTACGTCCTTCTTCTCCTTTGCACTTGGAGGCAATCCACTAAGATGATTCTCAAAGAATCACACAGAATCTTCTACAAATTAGGGAGAGATGGATGTCGATGACTTGAGCTCCTTGATCACACAGATTTCTGCTTCAAATCACTTCAACCCTCTTGCTTCTTTCACCCAGAAATGATGCAAGTATCCAACTTCGACTTCACACAGATCGCGAGGCTTGGATGGGATTTTCTAAAAGGTTTGTTTGATTTTGATGAAGTTCAAACAACTTGGTAATATCTCAGTAGGAATCTGGTTTCTGCAAAAAGAATGTTTGAGATATTTGTTGACTGTCTCAGGAATATAAGAAAAGCAATTTGGATGTTTCTTGAAGTTTCGGGCTTTTCTGAGAATTTAAGGAATGAGATTTTAATGCAACAGCAATTTGGCTTTGATAAAATTGTTGCGTCTAGTTTTTTTTGTTTGTTGTTGAAGTCCTATTTATAGGTATTCTTGGAGAAAGTGTCCGTTTGACACATGCACTGGCGCGTGTCTCTCACTTTCGCGAGTGAACAGCTTTTGTCCTTTTTCCTGAAAATCTGCTGCACGAAAGTTGGTGCTGCAGTCTGAGATAGTTGACAGTCAAATAGGGTGGCTTCTCCGTACGTCTGACATTGCTTATCATATTAAATGCTCTTATCAACATTTAATGCATTTGAAATTAATACCCGTTGGTATTTAATGCTTTGAGAATATTTGCATTAAACTCCTTCTGGACTTAGAAGTAAATTCCGGTGAAATCACTTCTGTCCCATAAAGTAACGCTTGATATAGCTGGCCAAAGTGGACGCTTGGAGACTGTATCTATCTTCTGAGATCAGGCGCTTGAGTCTTCGAACTTTACCACTGATAAACTCACTCAGAAATCATCAGACGCTCAGCCTAAGACTATTTTGCCTAACACTCTAAAGTAAGATAACAAAGCCTAATAAATCTATTATAAGTCTAACGCTTCAAAGCCTATACAAGTTTTCTACAAAAAATAAACTTACAACTTTTTGGGGTCTAACAAAAACTTAATTGTCATCATCAAAACTTCTAACATGAAATTCCTAACAATTTCCCCCTTTTTGATGATGGCAATACTTACTCTTTTATAGTTCAAGAGTTAGATAGCCAAACGTAAAAGTTAGCTTTGATCAGTAGACGTTAGTTAAAGTTAGTTACGCTTCAACGAGATGTTTCAGCAAAAAAAAATGCATTTCATATTTATCGAGAATTACAAGCATTTTTACAGCTGAATATTTAAAGATATAAGAGACAAGAATATAGATAATATAAAATCAGAAAGCTTTAATGACTTGGTCTAACTCTGTATCGCTTGGACATTTCAGCTCGGATAGCTTCAGTCAGATTGTCTTCCAAGATCATCATTGCTTCATGATCTTTGTTGATGATAAGCTTGTTTTCTTCTTGTTGTCTCTTTTTGAATACTTTAAAGTGATTATCCCAGTCAGTTGGGTCGATACCAATGTACCTTAGGCAGATTCGAAAAGCTTGGCTAAAATCAGTCATTTTCCTTTCTTCAGCTAAGATCTGTGGATCTGTAGGTTCTGAAATGGATGTTCTCTGAAGAGGAATGTCAAACTGTTCAAGCAGTGCTCTTGTAGGAATTGGTAGGTTTGGATATAACGCTCTAGGAGGTTCCCTTAGTGTACTACTGGGCGCTCCGGATGAACTTTGTGTCAGAGCAGTTATCCAAGACGGGAGATTAAGCGCAGACTGAGAAGGAGGCATTTGACGCTTAGCAGACGGAGGATCTTCAACTTTTGAACTGGACGCTTTCCGCTTTTCTCCTTTCTTCTTTTCTTCCCCCTTATTGCCATCATCAGATTTTAAGAAGTGGTTTGTGAGTACACTGACCTGATGAGCAATCTGGGATAAGGAATCTGTGATGTCATCCAGACGCTTGTCGAAGCGTTCCTGCATAACAAGAAGCTTAGCGCTGGTGGCGTCATTCACAGATATCTCAAGGGTTGCAAGGCGCTTTTCAAGTTCTTCTTTCATGGCAAGTTGGGTGGCGTGGGCAGCATCCTGCATTTCTTGAAAGTCTTGTTTGCACTCACCAACTGCCGCTTGAGCTGAACTACGCATATGAGCAATCTGAGCGCTCATTACGTGAGTTTCAATCTTTGCCAGGTCTTCCTTAATCCAATGGAGAGATTCTTCACTCTGAGTAGCTTGAGCGCTAATTGTCTCCAAAACAGATTTAAGCAGGGGACCGAAGGCTTGACTCTCATCTGATTGAACCACTTGAGGAGCTGGTCGCTTGAATCGTGATGAGTGTTTGAGAGAGTCAAAAGGAACTTGATAGGCTGGATCAAAAACAGTACCTCGAATATCCAGGGAAGTATCTTCAGCACTATCAATGGTAGCATGTTCAGGAGCGTCAGGAATACTGGTATCTGCAGATTTGGACGCTTCAGATGTCTCAGCAGGCGCTTCCTCAAGCGTTGACTCAGGTTGGCGAAAGTCAGTGAATTGAAAGTTCCAGCTTGCTGAGTCGGCATAAGAGGTGGATGTAGAATCCAAGAGTTCAATGAGTCTGGTCCTGGACATACAAGTACCGGAGATAAATGTGCGAAGAGGACTATCAATGGCCCTGATGTACATTGGACCAATGATATCCAGCACATGATCTGGGAAAATTTTGGACGGCGCTTGAGCGATGGAGAATAGTGAATCTGTGCAGTGAGTTCTGGAAAATCCAATCAAGCAATCTGAGGGAAGAGATGCAGGACGTCGATGTGTAGGCACACAGTCCGCATAGTACTCTTCAAGATACGGATAAACGGCTTGAGCGAGCTCTTGATTCCTTTCAAGCAGAGAAAGAACATACTCATAGTGATTGAGTACCTCACTGCGAATGGAAGGGAGCAGCGGATATCCTTTGAATGAATTGATCACTGAGCCATTCCAAGATCTGAGATTGGCAGTGAAGATTTTATCAAAGAGAGATACGGGAGATAGAATCTTTACCATCAGATTGAAGTTTTCTTCACAGTGGCTTGGAGCAAGATTTAAGCACCGTTCACCAACTGTACCACTGGAAGACGCTTGAGCATTAAACCGAAGAGGGGTGATGGATAATCTCTGAAGTTCTTGACGTAGACATTGTTCTATTTGATGTCTAATAATTGGGAGCTTGAGAACAGGTCCGAGTCTTTGTTGACGCTTCAGGAGGCAATACTTGGCGAATTGACGCTTCTTGTCATGCATGCCTATGCCGAAAAGATGGGGAGCTTGGACTAACTCTGGGAAGGTGTATTTATGTCCCATGTACGCTTCAACCCAATTTACTTCATTTATACAGAAGTCTGTGCCAGCATTCACCATAGCACGAATACCTTCAAGATGAATATCTCTTATGGCTTCAAAGCGGTGCTTATCAGGCTGATAGTTGGCATTCCAGACGCTGTCAAAGTAAGCATCAGCTTCAGTCTGGAGCAGATCGGTCAACGATTCAAGGCGCTCACCAGCATGAATCTCTTTATTTTTCCATAGACAGAGAGGTCGGGCCGATGCAAGATTTTCAGGGCTGTGAGCCGTCTGAGGGAAATGTGTGTAACCTTCTCTGTTCAAGACTGACTCTGAGGGATTGAGAAAGCTAGGACGGAGAGGATCATACACACGAACACTGTAATCCCTTAGCGCGAACCCAGTTGGTCTGCTGTGGCCATTGTCAAGATAGTAAGCCACATCCACGGCACATCTAGGAGGTCTGTCTCCTGGTCTGTCTAGAACGGTTGCTTTGATTGCGCTGTCAAAGTCAATCAGTCTTGCAGCGTCAGCTTCTGCAGCAATATATCTTTCTATATTATATCCTGCAGGAATGAAATCTTCGTCGAGCGCTGGGGGCATATAGTTAATTGAATGATCAATTGTCTTCAGCGGATCGAGTTGAAAGAAGTGACGAGGAGCTCTAACGTCTTCAGCAGCGTTCTGATCTTCTGAACGTGCCTCTGTTAAAGTAGCAGGTTCCTCAGGTTCAATTGCAGCTACTTTAGCGGCAACATCTTGAGCGATAGCTACAACTCCAGTCAGGTCCACATCCAACAGAACATCTGTGGACACTTCAGCAGCAGCTGAAACTATAGCTGAAAAACAAGAGCCATCCTCTATAAGAGCAGGATCTTCTACAGATGTAGGAATAGAAATGCTGTGGGAAGAAATAAACTTACCCTGAGAACTAAGCTCAACAGTAGTTTCTGGAGCGCTTGGCTCAACAGCAGCATCTTGAGCGCTTGGCTCAACTACAACTTGAGCGCTTGGCTCAACGGCAACTTGAGCGCTTGGCTCAACAGCGACTTGAGCGCTTGGCTCAACTGTCTCAGGCTCTTCAGGAGTAGCTTGACGCTTGCTAGTCCTGGAACGCTTAAAGATTTTCTTAATGTTGACTCCTTCAACTAGTTTAGCCGGAGGAGCGGGAGGATCAACAGCTGGTTCTTCAAAGTCTATTTGCTTAATGATCCCTTCAAGCTTTCGTCTTTTGAGAGGCAACTTGTCCTCGGCATCTTCATCAGTTTCCTCATCAATCTTTTGAGAGGGGACGGCAATTTTAACTTTGGGTTTTCTGGGGGCTCTCTTCTTCGTTACTGCTGGACGCTTCACAGCTTCCTCTGGCACTGGTCTCTCAGCCTTTTGAGCAAGCAGTTGGCGTTCTTCCAGTCGCTCAGATAGGGGTCTAGCCGCACCATAACTTTTGGAGGATTGAACATATTGGTCAGAATCCTTTTTCCCAACAACTTGGACTTATTCAAAGGAAGTCCAGACGAGTACACACAATTTGATTTAAACAAGATGTCACTCAGGATGAGTCCATAAGGCTTATTTGAAGCGCTTAGACTGTCCCGAAACCGTCCGAAGATGTACTCACTCCAGTTGATTTTGATGTTGAAGAGTATAGCAACCATCATCTGAAATTGGACAGGATTTACTTTATCAAAGGTTCCTACGCGGCATTCTATGATCTTGCTGCAGAAATCAGCCAATAACCGATATTTGGACACCAGATCTTTCTTCTCGAAGTATTGAGTGTAAGGAACGTCATCGTACGCACTCATGATTGCCCATGCTTCCTTAATTTGTTTTAACGTAACAGAATCCAGTGCCTCACCCTCATTAGGCAAATTGAAGTTCTTGGCAATGGTGGAAGCAGATAGGATGAACTCCTTTGGAAACTCCTTCTTGGAGAAGGGAATTTTACAAGAGATGGACTTCTTGTCCTCTGAAAGGGTAGCAGTCTTCCAGAAAGTTTCAACTTCAGTAGGAAACATATAAGAGTATTGGGTTAAGAAGGGTTTGAGCCCAGCTTGGACGACCATGTCCATTACATCCGTCAGGTTGATCTGAGTTTGTTCATATAGGAATTTCCAGTCGACAACAAGACCTTCAGTTACCTTGATGGTAGTTTCAGCAGAAGTAGATGATGATTTCTTTGGTGCCATTTTTTTGTTTAAAACGAAGAAGATGAACTGAGATTTTCTGTTGTATTGAGAGAGATAAAGAGAGATTTGCAGATATGCGTGAATAGAAAGTAAGTTACTTTTTCTGCAGAGTTGTGTTTTAAATGACACAGTAAAGAGTTTTTGAAACTTGTGTTGTGTAGTCTTAGTAGGATTTAAACACGTGTAATAACTGTTGAATCTTAGCCATGAATTTATTAACTGCGGACGCGAGTTTTGTGTAAAAGAGAGAAGTTACATTTGGTAATTCTCATATATAAAGATTTGACATCCGAGTTAAAGAAAAATTAACGTTTGGTATTTTCAGAGTGTAACACACGCGCATGTTTGTACACTGACACGTACACAAACGCGTGCTATCTCTGAACCGTCATTTTTAAAAAATTTGAGTACCCGCCAGTTTGATGTGATAGAGGCGTGTGAGTAGATTACAAAATAGACCTTTGAGTCTACCCACGACCTTGAAAGAAGTTTGAAAAATTTTATGCATGGCTTGTAACAAAATATTTTATAAATTTTTGATAAACTATTCAGCGCTTAGCTGATAAGATGGACGCTTGAAGTCAAAAGACTTCAATATTTTGAGCATTCAATATTTTATGCAAACATAGAACTGAGCGTTGATGATTATGCATCTGAAAATTTTATCATTGACGCTTACAGTTATGATCAAAAAAAATTTGTTTAAGAATATTGTGAGATATAACTTAAGTGGATTCCCCCTAAATTATATGCCTAATAAAATATGATGCTTCATGATCAAGCGTTTAAATCAATCATACCTAGTTCACTTCTCAAAGTGAGAAAACGTTGTTCATTGAGTGCTTTGGTGAAGATATCTGCCAGTTGTTTGTCAGTTCCAATGAAGTGCATGGAGATATCTTTCTTTTGAACGTGGTCACGAAGGAAATGGTATCTAATGTCAATGTGTTTGGTTCTTGAATGAAGAACAGGGTTTTGAGTCATGGCTAAAGCGCTTTGGTTATCACAATGAATGGGGTTGGTCCTAAGATTGTTCCGTAATCTCTAAGTTGTTGCCTCATCCATAGAACTTGTGCACAACAACTTCCTGCAGCTACATACTCAGCTTCGGCTGTGGAGGTAGCTATGGATTGTTGTTTCTTGCTATGCCATGAAACTAACCTATCACCTAAGAATTGACAAGTACCACTAGTGCTTTTACGATCTATTTTGCAACCTGCAAATCTGCATCTGAGTAACCGATTAGTTCAAAAGGAGAATCCCTGGGATACCATAAGCCCACATGTTGTGTGCCTTTTAGGTATTTAAGGATTTTCTTGGCAGCAGTCAAGTGTGACTCTTTAGGATCAGCTTGGAATCGTGCACACATACATACCGAAAACATAATATCAGGTCTACTGGCAGTGAGATAAAGAAGTGATCCTATGATACCTCTATAATTAGTGATATCAACTTTCTTTCCACTTTCATCTTTATCTAACTTAAGCGTTTGGCTCATTGGAATTTTTGAATATGATGCATTTTCCATACCAAATTTCTTAATCATATCTCGTGTATATTTAGCTTGGTTGATAAATATGCCATTAGGGAGTTGTTTAACTTGTAGTCCTAAGAAGAAGGTTAATTCACCCATCATGCTCATTTCAAATTGTTCTTGCATCATTTTCGAAAATTTCTCACACAGACGCTTTTAGTAGAACCAAATATAATGTCATCAACGTAAATTTGAACTAAGAGAATATCTTCATCATTGGTATTTTAAATAACGTTGTGTCAACGCTGCCTTTTGAAAAACCTTTACCAATAAGAAAGATAGAGAGAGTGTCATACCATGCTCGAGGTGCTTGCTTAAGCCCATAAAGTGCCTTTTCGAGCTTGTAAACCATACCCTTACCATGATTGTTGATGAATCCTGGAGGTTGCTCCACATACACTTCTTCTTGGAGTTTACCATTCAGGAAGGCACTCTTTACGTCCATTTGAAATACTGTAACTTGTTAAACGCTGCGTACGCTAGAAACATGCGGATTGCTTCAAGACGCAACAGGAGCGTAAGTCATCAAAGTCAATGCCCTCCTCTTGGCAGTATCCTTGAGCTACGAGTCTGGCCTTGTTTCTTACAACAATGCCGTCCTCATCCATCTTGTTTCTATAACCCATCTAGTTCCAATAACTCCTTGATGAGTTGGTCTTGGTACTAACATCCAAACTTTATTTCGCTCAACTGATTGAGCTCTTCTTGCATAGCTTCAATCCAACTTGGATCACTTAACGCTTCATCCACTTTCTTAGGTTCCATTTGAGATAGAAAGCTTGCGAACATAGCCTCATTAAATGTAGCGGCTCTAGTTCTAACTGGTGCTTCATATCTCCAATGATTTGCTCAGGTGGATGGTCACGTAACCATAGTCTATCTGTTTGGAAGGGGTTTGAGAATGAACAGACGCTTGAGAATCATTCGCTTGACCATTCTCCTGCGTTGGCGCTTCAAGTTCATGATTCCTTCTTTGCACTCTGATGATCATTCTTTTCATGATCATCGTGTTTCTTACATGATAATTTAGATTGATTTCACGAGTATTCTTAGGAGGAGGCACTGAGATCTCATCATCATCGTCAGTATCTTCATCAATAGTAATTTTGGACGCTTGATGACATAGATCTTCAACTCCTACATCATTTATACTTACCTTACTCGGCTCTTGGTTAGCATCATCAAACACAACATGAATAGATTCCTCACCTTCGATTTGATCTTATTGAGAATGCGAAAATTCTTTCCATTTTTGGCGTAGCCTAGAAAGATTCCTTCATCCGCTTTAGGATCAAAAGTCTTTAGGCTTTGGGATCCATTATTATGAATAAAACATTTAGAACCAAAGACGTGAAAGTATGAAATATTTGGCTTACGTCCCTTCCACAGTTCATATGGAGTTTTTCCATGCTGTTTTGTGTTGATCATGCATCGATTTTGAGTGTACCAAGCAGTGTTGATCGCTTCGGCCCAAATCTAGGAGCAAGCTTAGATTCAGCTAACATAGTCCTAGCGGCTTCCTTAGCGTTCGGTTCCGGCGCTCAGCAACACCATTTTGTTGGGGAGTTCTGGGAGCTGAATACTCATGATGTATTCCATTTTCTGCACAAAACTTCTCAACAACCTTGTTAGTAAACTCAGTACCGTGATCGCTTCTTATTCTTGCAACCTTAAGATTTTTCAATGTTGAAGTTGCCGAATAAGCGCTGTTAACTTGTCACATGTTTCATCTTGGATGAAAGAATTCCACCCAAGTAAATCTAGAAATCGTCTACTACCACTAAAGTATACTTTTACCGCTTACACTGATTGTTTGAACAGGTCCAAACAAATCCATGTGAATATTCAAGTTTCTAGAGTAGATAGATGAGGTTTTCTCTTGAAAGATGATTAACTTGTTTACCCATTTGACAAGCGTCACAGAGGCGATCCTTATGAAATGGTCCATTTGGCAATCCCTCTACAGATTTTGACTTATAAGCTGAGAGATTGTCTTAAAGTTGAGGTGATTCATTTTTCTATGCATAGCCAACCCACTTTAGATTCATTTTTAGCAACAAAGCATGTTGGGTTGTTATCAAGTGTTGAACCCCAATCTACCAAATATACATTGTGTTATCCTTTTTCCTTTTAGTTTTAGTAGATTTAGTCTTAGCGTCGTTTATAGCAATAGTCCACTTGAGTATGACTTCAAAGCCTTTATCGCAGAATTGACTTATGCTTAATAAATTGTGCTTTAGACCCTCAACAAATAAACATCACTTATCATGATTCCCCCTATGCACAGTACCTATACCTTTGGTTTTACCTTGGAGTATCACCAATACAACCTGAGACCATTGGCGGCTTGATAGTTGATCAGAAGATCTTTGGAACCTTTCATGTGCCTTGACGATCCACTATCAAATACCAAACGATGTATTGACTTTAGCTCTAGGTACCTGCAATCAAAAGGGAAGTTCTATTTCTGTTTAGGTACCCATTTTTTGGGTCCTTCAACATTAGTATCCTTGTTAGTGTTAATTAGAACTTTAGGAACCCAATTTGCCTTGTCTTCATAGTAGGAATATTTGCTTTTTTTGGTTTCACACCTTGTGCTGTGTGTAATTTTTGGATGTATAATAATATCCACGATTATAATAATAGCATAATCATAATTATCATAGTATCGCCAAAGGATTCCCTCCTGGTATTACCCCAACGAAAGACGATCATGCAAGGAAAGCCATTCCATTCGAATCCAACAAATTCTCTAAAAAAATTAAAAAAATTTCGATTATGTTATATTGTTTTTAAAAAAGCATCGCGGAGATGTGCTTGTAGTAGGAGTACATTGCATATAATACCAATTTATCAGGAATATATAATTCATAATACTACAAAAAAAAAAAAACGATATTAAAGTAAAAAATGCTTACAGAGGAAGAAAAGACAATCGTAAACTACACCAACAAATTCCAATAATAATATATAAAACAAAATAATTTAAAGCACATTAGGCATTGTCTTTCATATCTAAAATCCTTGTTTATTTGAAAAATAAAAGATGTCACAAATATTAATTTTATTATACTCGGAGACAATGAAATCTTGCAAAAAAGAAAACACTCAGTTTAAAACTGATAACATAGAATTGAATGAAGCACCAAACCGCAAGAAAAAGCATAAGAAACAAGAAGCAAAAAAGAATCAATCTACAACCTACCTCTACAAACGAATCCGAATTATATCACATCCGGAAGGAAAATAATAAGCGTGACAACACAAGCACGCAAAATCCAAACGAAAGGCAGGTAGAATACTAATTCATGCTGTGAACGTAGTCCAACTTAGATGAACCATGTAAGTCCTTATATTTCGTCTATTACATTACGCGCTTTGTTCTAACATATTTTAACGTTCTGATGAGTGAAAACAAGAAAGTATAGCCCGTGCCTTAAAAAATAAAGGGTGAATTGAATTACATGCACACCCCTCACTTTAGTGTTAATTACCAAAACACCTCCTAAACTTTTGATAAATTAGAACGAGATCTCCTTAAGGGGTCTATTTGTAAGGTTTACAGGGAGTAAAATTGTAAGATTTTTTAAATGCACAGGGCGTGTATGTTAGAATATTGTAACATGCAGGGGGCTTTATGTACTTCAAAAATGTCAGGGAATTTTCGGTAATTTTACACTAAAGTGAGGGGGTGTACATGTAATTTTCTCAAAAAAAAAAAAAAAAACCCATGTTAGAAGCTCTGGTGGTATTGTATATCTTTTATACTTAATTGCACAAGAATAATATTGTGTGTGTTGAATTTAAGAGTCCTCCTAAGAGTATCTGCAGTGTTCTTCGAAACACGCATATATATGGTTCAAGGATTAATGTTTTTGATTCACAAGTCAAGCAATCTAATTTATCTTTCGTACTATTAGAATATATAATCTATCTATTATAAAAGTAGGGGTGATTTCTCTAAACTTTTGATGTACCTAATATATCCTAATTTACCTTGTTAATTGCAAAAGAGTCAAATAATAAATAATATAAATAAGTTGCATATATCTACAACAACAAGGTGTATAATTAAATTAGGACTCTGTAATAAAAGTACATATGTAATTGCTTAAGGACTCTACAAGAAAATTATATATAGAGAACTCTACAAAGGAATTATATATAGAATAATCAAATGTAAAATTATTTAAAACACTATAATTTATTCATCAAATGAAAGAAGAATATAAAGGAAAGCTAAATTTGTTTTTCTTCTTTTTTCTTTTCTTCTTCTTCAAATTCCCCTATTAATTGTATGTACATGTTAGACATAAGTTTATAAGCAGAACTTCAAAATTAAAAATATGGACTATATAATTAATTGTTAGCTAATATAATATATTTCCATATCTTTCTAGTATTTATGTTAATTTAGGTTTCTTTATATTTTCTTGTATTTATCTTTTCCTTGTTTATAGTTAGGGTTTCTTGTTTACCAATTAAGTACATGTATCTCTATAAATATGTTACTCAGTAATACAAGTTTTCTACGGGATTTTCTCTAATCTAACATGGTATCAGAGCCATGGCTTCAAGCCATGGTATCTCGATCTCTCGCTTCCGCCATCCTCAAGTCGCCGACCCCGTCCGGCGCACCTTATCTAGTTTAGTTTAGGGTAGTTTTTTTTTTCTTTATCTTTGATTATGTTGTCGCCACTCACCCTTGGAAAAACTAGGACTTGAAGTCGCCGCCTTATTTAATGGCTTTCAGACGAAACTGCTCCACATTGAGAAGCGTCTTCGTCAAACCGTCGCCTTATTTAATGATTTTCAGACGAAACTGCTCCACCTTGAGAGACGTCTTCGTCAAAATCTCTCTACTAAGCATTCTTTATGCCCGGACTATCGTAACATCTTTTCTCAGTTTTTAGTTCAGTCTCAATGTTCAAGACTCTCACGTTTCGACTGCGGGGGAGTGTTAGCTAATATAATATCTTTCCATATCTTTCTAGTATTTATGTTAATTTAGGTTTCTTTATATTTTCTTGTATTTATCTTTTCCCTGTTTATAGTTAGGGTTTCTTGTTTACCAAGTACATGTATCTCTATAAATATGTTACTCAGTAATACAAGTTTCCTACGGGGTTTTCTCTAATCTAACATTAACCATTAGGCAGGACACCAACATGCATGCCGATATCTAATGGGTGAAAATAAGTTGTAAAAGATTGGATCTAAAATAAATGTACAAAATTTGATGACTCTATTAGCTAATCTAATGGGTGCATGGAAGTAAGTTGTAAAAGATCTTATCTAGATTTGATCAATAGATTAGCTAAAAGTAACCTTAGTAGACTTGGCACAATCAATCATTCGAAAGAATATTATACACATGTTTGCACATTTTATTGTCCTTCATCTAAATTAAAATTAATTAGGTTGTTCATTATTTTTATTTTTATTTTTATTTAATTATATAGATATTGATTTATTAAGAAAATTGAGCATCATGAATAAAACATAAAAAACAAAAAAATTTATAGTACATCAATATATTATAGAGAGCATATACACACATATAATGATATATTGTTGGATAGTTTAAATCATTTATTCCAACTTGTGTGTTATCTTGTGCTTCATCCCATCAAACAGGTGTAGAGTAAGTGTCATTCATTCTAATCCATGTGCATATAATTTAAGAGAAAATATAAATATGTGATATTCATATGTGATCTGGAATACGAGATGAAACACAAAATCGGAATAAAAGGTCTTATTTGATTTTTGAAAATGTGTTTACACTAAATTTTTAATAATATTTTAATAGTATTACTTTAATGCATTCATGTTTATAGAAACGTACACATTGTACATACAAGCACATACTACAAAAGTGATAAAAATATGTCAGGTAACAAATATTAGCAATTAGGCCTGTCAATCAAACCGAGCGAGCCGAGACTGGTCATGTTCACGCTCGGCTTGATATTATGCGGACTTTCGTCGTTAAGTATTGAATTTGTACGACCTTTTTTTTCAAAAGCTTGGGCTCGGCTTGAAAATTTATTCGAGCTTCGAGCCGAGCCCATGTCAGCCCAAATTTATTATTTTTTTTAAAAAAAAACTACAAGTAATAAAGTAAATATAATATATAAATGAACCAAAAAAAAAAACATTGCACAAAATATTAAAAGAATTGACATCATTCATGCTCTAATGACAAATCATAAAACTTAAATTAACAAAGTCGAAACATCTATAATAAATAAAGTAAATTGCATCACCTCATGTGAGCTTTTCAATCCATTTCTCTTGCACCAAGACACAAATAAGAATTTAAACATTAAAAAAGCCATCAAAACTTAGGAAAAAGATTCCTTTAAAAAAATTATGAGTAATAAATTAACTATAAGAATTGTCTTACAAATTGTAAGGCTTATATTACAGAAAAAGAATCTCATTCAATTTTCTACTCGTTACAACAAT
This sequence comes from Buddleja alternifolia, assembly GCA_019426215.1. Classification (NCBI taxonomy): domain Eukaryota; kingdom Viridiplantae; phylum Streptophyta; class Magnoliopsida; order Lamiales; family Scrophulariaceae; genus Buddleja; species Buddleja alternifolia. The sequence goes on from CM033403.1 coordinate 26,790,334, forward strand.
AAGTTGAAATATCTCTCGAGATACATGTTTTTTTTTTTTTTTTTTGTGAATAAAAGGCATTACAGTACAAAAACTAAGTTAGAGCAACTAAGTCTTCCTGAAGGAAATGCGCAAGCAGAGCCGGCGTTTCCATCCAAATTCGCATATCCTCTGTAATTCTTGGCCCAATTTAGCTAGTGCAGCCGCACAAGCATTCTTATCTCTCTTCAAGTGGTAGAATTCACTTGTCCAAGACTTCCGAAGTAGTTCCTGATAGTCCATGATGATATTACCTAACGGGTGTTGGCTCACATCTCCTTGAAGCACCATCTTCCACACGACTTTCGAATCAATTTCAACGATAATGTGACTGATCCGCCTATCCCAAGCCAGGTGTAATCCTTCTCGCAATCCAAGGAGTTCAGCCTCCGTAATAGAAAAACGTCCCAACTTACGACAAAAACCGAAGACCCAATGTCCATCTTCGTTACGTAGAATGCCCCCTGTAGATGCACATTGTGTGCTTGCCATAAAACTTCCATCGGTATTTAATTTCCACCAACCTTTAGGAGGTTTGGACCATTTCAGATTTTTCCTAATCTTCCCATCACATGGTATTTTCCCCGGCAAGGCAGTGACAAGATTCAAAGCAAGACGTTTAATATTAAAAAGGACCATATGAATTGTAGAAAGTTTACCCGAACAGATGAAGCTATTTTGACACCTCCATAAAATCCACAAGGTTGCCAGGAAAACACAAGACTATTGGATATCGGGTAGGAGGGTGTTTTCAAAAAAAATTCGGACATTTGTTTTAATCCAATCCTCAAGGGGCAAGGATAGAAATTCATAGAAATGAGCCAGTTGAACGATGTGTTCCCAGACTTCTCTCGAAAGTGTGCAATCTCTTAGAGTGTGAAGGATATCTTCCCGATCCGAGTGACATCTTGGGCAGCCCGCCATAAGCTTAATCCCGCGATCAAAACGTAAAGCATTAGTAATTAACCCTTCATGATGGTACAACCAAATGAAGTGTTTGAGTTTCAAGGGGCAGTTGTGCTTCCAAAGCCAAGTCCAATCATTATCCGTGACATTATCCTCCTGGCGCATAATCGAATACGCCGATTTGCATGAAAATTTCCCATTGGGAGAAGTGTACCACACACGCCTATCCTTACTCAAGTGATCCAATGGGACAATCACATGGTAGATTCTATCTTTAACATGGAGGGGGGGGGGGGAGATCCTTGTTCGAATACCATCCAAACACCATGCACGACTATCGTCAAGCAAGTCCGAAACCCGTAACTCCAACTCTTCACTAGTGATATCATCATCAAGCAAATCACGAAGGTATTCCTCCCCCAACCAACGGTCAAACCAAAATGAAATCTTTCTTACTACCAATCCGCCACCGAATCTGGCTTTCCACTTGCTTGGTGCTACGAATTACTCCTCGCCATTGAGGGGAAGCACTAATGTTAAGAGGGCAATCAATAAGGTCTCTCTTCTTCATATATTTCTTTTGAAAAACGTCCTTCCAAATGCAGTCTTCATTACTTAAGAGCTTCCATCCGAGTTTCGAGAGAAAAGACACATTGATTTTCCTTGCCTCCCGAATTCCCAAACCACCAAATTTTTTCTTCTTTGTGATCATGTCCCATCTAACCGAGTGAATTTTAAGACAATTCTTTGTTAGGGAAAAATTACCAAACGCAGTGGAAAACGAAAATTAAATTTTTTTCGGATTTTTCCCTTGAAAGGATCAATCCTGGGGTTTTATCACACGTATGTGCGATAGGATAAAATAAATGTTAGCCATTGTAGCGAAGTGGTTGATAATTCCTACGATCTTGAATTCTTCAACTTCTTCGCAAAATTGCTACGGCTGATGATCCAAGTAGTCCAATTGTTTTGCCTCTAAATTGTCTCGCCGGAAAATAGTTGATGGAAAATCTTCCTGCTTTTCTTGCTTGAAGTCGATGGCTAGAGAGAGAAGAAGGAGAGGAATTCTATTTCTTGTGGTGTTGTGTAATGTAATTATGACTTATGCTTATAACTAATGTGATATTTATATCACTTAAGTTATTACATTGGGCTCACAATAGGCCCATATCACACGCCTAGTAGCCGCTCTCTTTAGGGTTGTGTTGTGCCACTTGGTACATCATTTGAGCTTAGTGTAGTCTAGTATTTAATTAATTAATTTAATCTAATTAAGTAATAGATAATTCATTTAATTAATTTATTTCTCCAAGAAATATTATGTTAATGAACCATAAATGAATTAACTTATTTTCTCAAATAATTAATTCTATTTATTTAATTTTAAGTATCCAATACTTAAAATATTACCACAAGAAATATTCTATTTTCCATCAATATTTTCTTTTTAAGTGTGACTCTTTAGGTTCATCTATATTTGGCAATGGGAGGATTCTATTGAATATGGGTCCCACTTAACCAGTCAAGTGGTCCATATTTTAACCCAAATAAGATGAAATGATTAGATCACTTTTACCTTTTCATTTGTAAATACTGTGTGAATACAAACTCGTCGTTTTTTTATCTCGGTCAAGTGAGAGTCATGTTTTTAGTCAAACTCACTAACTTGACACTATGTTATATTTATAATAAGTTCAGATCAGTGAATGCTTTGGCCAAAGACTTTAAGATCTAACTTACTTATAAATGCATAAGATAATTTCTCGTTCACTTACGAGGGAACGAATCCTATCTTGGATACCAGTTAAGATTACTACTTGTCCATTAGGTTGCAGTTCGAGGTTGACCACACCAACAAGTGAATTGGGCCTAAATACTTAATTACGAACCTAATGTCACAAGTCTATCTTCAACTCGATTCCTCAAGTCTAAAGTTCAGACACACCTATTACAATTTATCAATTCTGTCACTGACTGTCAAAGAGTGAAAAACCCATGTGACAGAATTGATGCGAGTCATGTCTGAGTGCCACTATCTCCATCAGTGCACATATGATATAAATTCTTCACTACTTCCTAGTGCTTGACAGACACTTATCTCGTCAAAACTCATATCATACAAGTTTTTAATGATTTCCAATGCCCAATTGAAAATCTTTGAATTGCAGACTACTTTAGTACACAAGTATCAAACTTCGCTAGTGCCTTAGAGAGTTAACTCTTGTGTTCACTGACTTATAGATGATTACAATATATAAATGCCAATATAAAAGTAACAACTAAAATGCCTTTTACTGATTGATTAAACATAATTACAATTTGATAATGCCCTATCATTTACTAATCCTCTAATGGCATTTGGGGACATTAACCTAACATTCCTGTCCGTTGCCCAAAGGAAGGCATGGTTCAGTTTATCAAGCTTATCACAAACCGAAGAGGGGAGCCAAGAGGTTTGCATAATATGGGAGGGCATGGCCATAGTAACTGAGTGAATAAGGGTTGCACGACCCGCAAGGTTAAGCACTTTTGCCTTCCACGTTGAAAGTCGGGCTTGGACCTTGTCGAGGAGACCATTATAAAGAGTAGCAGAGTTTTTAGAGTGGATGAGAGAACACCTAAGTACTTCTCTAAATCCATTGTGCAACCAAGATTTAATTGACCCCGAGGCACCTCTCAACTCTCGGTTCGTATTTTTTGAAAAGAAGATTTTTGATTAAAACTCTACCAATAGCATTAGTATTTTCTCTAGTAGCTTTTGCCATGAACATGAGATCGTCAGCAAAAAATAAGTGCGAAAATCGTGGCCCTCCCCTACAAATTAAAAGCATTTTCCATTTTCCTTTCTCCACTTCTTGTTGAATGAGATACGCTAAACGCTCCACACAAAGAATGAAGAGGTAAGGAGACAAAGGGTCTCCTTGCCTAAAACCACAAGATTGGGAGAAAGGCTTAAGAGGCTCTCCATTCCACAAAACACGTGGGGTTTACTTATATATACTATTTAAGATTGAAAAATATTATAGATAAATTTATAATTGGTTTACTTTCAAGAAAATTACTTGTGTGATAAGAATATGATGAACAACAGCCTTTTGAAGACGAAACCTAGCAGGAGCAACCCACGACTTTCAATCTCAATTTATGTATGTGACTCATTGATTTGTAATAGAAAAGACATAGGACTCTTAAAGTTAGATATGGAGTATTTTACTTGTTTCAATTATTTATAGACTAATGCGTTGTATAAGGAAGTTTTGGAATTACATGGCGATTGATCATTTTAATTATTGTTTTTCCTAATTTAAAATATTGAATTCTCCATCCAATTGGAATTATTGATATATTATTAAATATTATAATGTGTGTGTGTGTGTGTATATATATATATATATATATTATATATATATATTATATATAAATTTACGAGCCCCAGCCTAATTCAAGACGAGGGTACCTTTGCTCACGCTCGGATTGAATTTGATTTGAAGCCTTAACCTTTGGCTCGGGCCCGGCTTGGTCTCGGCTCGTATAAAGCTTGGTTTGAAAATTACTAAGTCAAGCTTACGAGTTGGCTTGGGCTCACTAACAATCCTATTAGCAATATATACATGTATTTTAATGCAAGTGGAACAAATATGAGTTTCTTATCCGATATATAATATATTGGATAAAAATGTATGGGTAAGAATTAAATATTTAACAAGTAACGAAATTATATTACTCACTTACTGATAAATAAGATATCGAATAGAAATATGTGGGCAATAAATAAATACTTAACAAGTAGTGAGAGTATATTATTTACTAGATTGTTTGGAAATCTGAACTTCAAAGTTGATATTTTGTTTATTGTTAGTATAATTGCATTGTGGAGAACATATATTATCATATTATAGATTGTTTTAAAATGTGTAATTCAAAATTGATATTTATTAATATATAATTAGTACACTTTCACTATGGATTACACACATTAATTATTAACTTACTAATTTCTACACAAAGTAGGACCAATACAAATAATTTAACATATAATAATCAGTTTTTAATAGAATGAATATTTTTGTAGCGTGTCTTAGTTTTGATCATCTTTAGTATCTAATATATTAATTTAATCACTACTTTATTAATATTTAATTGATTATATCAAAAAAATATTAAGAAAAACAGTTTTGACAATTCACTATTTATAAAATTATATATTACATATAAAGAAAATAAAACTTCATATTTGACTTAATTTCAATTACAGGAGTCAAAGAACATGAACTTCTAATTATTATTTTCGACCCCAATCTATGTCGTTGATAGCATTTTAGTTCCCAATTTATTAATTTTGACATCCGACTACCCATCCGTTGTCAAGTGTGACACTTCAGTCTATTTGACTATTTCCAGCAGAATCTTTAGAAATATTTCGTCCGAGCCAAGGTGAAAAGTGCACTTATTATGTAATGAATGAGAAGAACGTCATACGATAGGGCGCAAAGTGCACATACTATATGTAATGAATGAGAAGTGGGGGTGCACAAATGTCATAGGATATGGTGCAAATTGCACAATTTTTGACAAATTCGGACGGAATATTCGAAAAGATTCCGACAATGACGATCAAATGATTATGATGGAAAAATCACAATTTTGGTACCATATGATAGAGCTAGTTTGTGATTGGTACCATGCTTTTCACTTATCTCACTTTAGTACTAAATTAATTTAATTTTCACACTTTCGGTACCACCTTTAGTAACTTAACGGAATTTGACATGTACAAGGCACACAATTGTTACTTTTTGGCTTTGGGCGGAAAAAGGTATTATTTGGAAGGAAAGAATTGATTAAACGGATCAAATTTGACCAATTTGCCATTTGAAGACCAATTTTTTGAGGTTTTTCTCATTTGAGCTCAAATTTTTCAATTTTTCTTCCAATAACCATTTCTTCTTCCTTGAGCAGATCGGTAGTAGCAAACAAAATAATGCAATGCTATTGTGGGATGAAACTTTATTTGAGGACGTCAAAAATCATCAGGAACCCATTCCAAAGATTTCATGGTTGTGTTTATAGTGCTAGATGATATAAATTCTTCTCTTGGTATGACGCACCAAATGCCCCAAGGGCTTTTGATGTGATATTCAAACTCCAACAATATAAGAGAGTTGGAGAATTATATTGTTCCAAATAAGCAACCTATCTTTGGAATAGGTTCTTGTCGATTTTTTATGTCCACAGATAAAGTTTCTTCCCGCACTAGCATTGCATTTCACTATTTCTTCTGCTACTACCTCTGTTCGAGGAAGAAAAATAGGAAGAAACCATGGTATTTTGAAGAAAAACTTGGAAATTTGAACCCAAATGAGCAAAATCACAAAAAATTGGTCTTAATAGAACCAACTTGGTCAAACTTGACCCATTTAATTGATTTTTTCCCTCCAAATCAGCCCTAGACATTACATTTTCCCTTTAAAACCAAAACGTAATGGACATGTGCAAACATTAAGTTACTAGTTGCGGTTCCCAAAGTGAAAAAAAAAAAACTAATTTGCTACCAAACGTGAGACAAGTGAAAAACGTGGTACCAACTACAAATTAACTCTATCTTACGGTACCAATTGCTTGATATGCCCTTCAAACTTGCAAAGGAAGATTTTGAATTCAAAACACGTAAGCACCGGCCAAGGCTATCTTTTTGGGGGGTAAAATATACATTCATGTTTTAACTTCCCACTTTTACTCCCACTAACATTGATAACTAATAACTTCTTGCATGTTTGCTGAAAAAGTATAACTTCCATGTTCTATCTTTGTAAATTAAATTTACTGTGCATGTAAAGGCTTATCTGGAAATATTATCCCTCCAAAAAATTCTCAAAGCAATGTTGATTGGCTTTGGAGAAAATCATCATCTGTGATTATCATGATCACCACCCATTTTGGTATTCCTAATGGCATGTGGCATGATAATTGTATCGTCCTTTTATCTTCCTATTTTGATCGTATACTGATTTTAATTAATTTTTGTTCAATCAATTTACAGACAACTCATCACATTCCTTAACCTACGGTTTCTTTTTTTTTAAATTGCAGATCCACGCTTCAGATTTGAAGATGTGATGTACAATTTGAAGAAGGGTGGGAAAATCGCATTTTTAGTCCCATAACTTTGGCCCAGTACACTTTTGTCCCATAAGTTACTTCTCACTTTACGTCCCAATGTTTCACAAATTCTCACTTTTGGTCCCATCCGTCTATTTTAACGGAAAATGGCACGTGAGTGGCACGTTAATTGTTCTGAAATTGATTTGCTGGAATTTTAGATTTGAAGCAGCAATTGAATGGCATTGCACTCAGGGACCCACGTTTCTGTTGTAATGACCTAGCATACAGCTGCCATGGCCGGAATCACTGCTGCAATGATGAAGAAGATGGCTGCTGTCAAATTCCAAAATGGCATTTTATTTTCCGTTAAAAATAGAATGGGACCAAAAGTAGGAGATTGTCAAATCAGGAGAAAAGTTCAAGAGAAAAAGTTTTAATATTAATGATGAAAAAGGAGAAAAAAGATAAGCACAAAGATGTTGAGCAGGAGTACACATGATGATTTAGGTATAGGCTTCAGTCAACAAACGGAGCCACTGTCACGCTATATATATACGATGAGCACAAATATCCGATACTCTACTATTTAATGATCAACGGTCAAAAGTCCCAATATATTATTATTTTATGACAAAAATATCTAATGAATCCGTGTATTTTTGATATACGGGTTGGGTTATGATCCGACCCTAATCACTGACCCGACGATCCAAATGTCAAAGGTCCAATAATTATTCAGCATGCATGTGTCCAGGCCCAACATGCCGAAATGTCACATCAAGAATAGTGGTCGCCTCCTCTACTATAAATATTCATTTAAATTCACTTATATGGGGGGCTAACAATAAATTCACTTTCAATACTCTCCATATTTACTTCGTTGTTATTTTCTTATTCATATAGTTAGAGTATATATTTGGCCTCGTATTGTACAAAGCAAACACCTATATTATAATTCTTTTTTAACTACGTTTAGACTTGATCCTATTCAATTACTTAGGTACGTAGGCAGCTTGATTTCGTGAAGTCCAGTTTATAATCTAGTTTGATAGTTATCCTAGTTTGACCCATTTGGGTCGTCGGTTTGATTCGAGTTAGTACAACGATAATCGAGCTAAATCAATATCACTTGCATCAGACTATAGACTTTAAGTTCTTCTTTATCTCTATGTAAGATACATTTATCCCTGCTGCTTGGATACCTTGAAGCTTGAGTGTTCGATCATAGGCTTTGCTTAGTCATCATATATTGGCTTTTAATTTTTCTTTTCTTTTTGTTCTTTCTCTCTAAGTTTTTGTAATTTATGATCTGGTATGTATTTCCTATAAGAAACATGTAGTGTTAAAAAAATCTGTATATATATATATAGATGTATTATATATGTATATATATGGTGTAAATCCTTTTGGTTTTATTCAATTTTGTTCCTGTGTAAAGCGACTTTATCGGACTATTTTGCTTCGGACCTTTTGCATTAAACTCGCATATTCTATCATGGCTGCTATTCTTTTTATATGCAATATTTTCTATCTTTTTTAGTGTGATTGTTGAGGATTAAGTTGTTTTAGATTACTTGGTTTTGGTTTTTTGCTCTTTTATCTTCTTCAATGTTTTAAGTTGTTAAGTTTTAGGGATAATTACACTCACACCCCCTCAATGATGAGGTAATTACACAAAACTCCCCTCACTAATTGATAATTACAAACACACTCCCATGTTAAACCTTACAAATAGACCCACTGTAAATTGCACTCTGTGTATGTAACAATTTTTACAATTGCACCCACTGTAAACCTTAACAAATAGACCCCCTTGAGAGAGTGTGTTTGTAATTATCAATTAGTGAGGGAAGGATTGTGTAATTATAGACCCCCTGAGAGGGTGTGTTTGTAATTATCAATTAGTAGGGGAAGGTTTGTATAATTACCCCATCATTGAAGGGGTGTGAGTGTAATTATCCCTAAGTTTTATGATGTACAAATTTTTATAGGATTTCTTTTGTTCTTGGTCTTGCTTGCAATGTCTTGCTCTACACTCTACAGTCTACATAAATTTAATGTGAAATACTCGATAAATGAATTTATAAGTTGAAATACTATGAAATAAATTTTACTTGAAAACTTAATATTATTTATTTTGATTTTAATATTTATTTTCATTACATACGCATCGAGTGTGCTCCGACCGCTAGTTTACATTATGTGCAGGCATTGGAAGATCGATATCAGAGTGGTTAAAACTAAATATTTAATACAACTCCAAGTGGCCTCTTATTTAAATTTGACAATGAAACAACTGTATGTGTAGACAAATTAATGGTGATTCATATATAAAAACAGCATAAAAATTACAAAGTATTAGAAATACAAAAACATGAGTTTCTTTCATAGTAAAGCAAAGTCCCTATACTAACAATTGCACTGCCAGTGCTGGCTTTGGCTCCAACGAGACCGGATCTGAGCTAGAATTTTCCTAAATTTACTTGATTTTGGTATCCCCTTTAATTTATTGGCCTATAAGCAGCTGGTGGGCTCGACAACCCTGGTCGCCGTTCCCCCGCGTTGGCACAAAAAGCAGTGGCTGCCTTACCTCTGTAAGTGAGGTTAATTTTATCCAACCTAATTCCACTGCATGGATGCGTTTTACTACAGTCAAATTTTACTGCAACTTGTGTAGATGATGTTCCATGTATATCTTGATACTTTACGTTGCTAATTCTCACTCCTGACGCCTGTCAAAGAATGTCAATTAATCGTTGCGTATAAATAGTTGAGAATTTTCTAGGGAGTGTGAGAAGCAGTGTACGTAGTGTTACTATAATGTATATGGACGTACGGATGTAATAATTTCTATTGGTTGTAACGTACCTGGTCGGGACAATTTTTATGGTGGGGGCAATAATTTTGGTCAATAATAATAGGGTTTCGGACATTAACCATGGCCGCATCCTGGAAAAGAACACCTCTAACGAAACCATTGCTCGGCCTTGCCCATGTCTTTATCCTCAAACCATTATCGGTTCCGGTGAATGTAACCGTTTTAACCGTCACATTTTGTACACCTGCTTCTTGCAAATCCCATCCAAGACTCCCTATGCTGTAAAAATATTTATTACTGATTTAGCATAGCATTTAGAAAACTATAGCCGACACAAGTAATTGATCAGAATATATCTATCTAGTTTGTTCTAAGAGAATTTCTAAAACCATTGATTTGAAACATATGACGATATATAGCTAGTTAGTCATAGAGAAATGCAAACTTATTTCTATGAACTTTTACCAACATTTTTACCAACTTTGTTGTTGATAGTATTTGTTTTTAACAGGAATGAATTTCGAATGTAATAGAATATTTGTAATATTTCATGTTAGTACATATATACCTTATTCCATGACCAGGCCCGCATGATATGTTTTCGATCCACAAGTTGGAGTTGCCGGGACCTATAGAAACACAGTCATCTCCTGTGCCGATGTGAGAGTTCATAATACTAACTCCTGATGACCGCTCTAAATGAATGCCGTCAGTGTTTGGACTGTTTCCGGGTGCTGTGATCTTCATATTAACAATTTTCGCATTCTGGCATCTATCAAATAGAACGTGAAACGTTTGACTGTTCAACGAGGTTAATCCGTTAACAATTATGTTCTTTGAATTGTAGAACGCCAGTGACTGCAATAAAAACAAAATGAAAGAATTAGATTAAAAAAAGTTAAAGAAAATACTATGTGCATGACTGGAATTAATTAGGAGATGTTAATTATATTAAGTACTCATGCAAACTCAAACTTAAGTACCTACCCTAGCGTTTATGTGAGCAGATGTTGCTTCGTTTGATTAATAATATATACCGTTTATTGTCAAAAAAAAAACTTAAGTACCTACCCTAGCTCCCTTAGGACAACTCTTGCCGGAATTCTTACAAGCCCACAATTTTGTCCCCTGAGCATCTAGGGTTCCGCCATATATAGAAACTCCGGTGACCCTTTCAAACCTCAACCAGCTGCCGCTTTTTGCAATAACATTGTAATCAGATGGAGCTACCAGAGTCCCATCGATCCGCATAGTTATTGCAGTATTTTTGCATAATCTGCCATTAAAATATGCATTTCGTAGCAGGTACTTTCCCCGTGGCACGTATATGGTGGCCGGTTTAGGGGCAGCGCAGGCTGCACCCCATGCACTTAGAAAAGCGTTTGTGCAATCGGATTTTCCATCAGATTTTGCTCCGAAAGTCTGTACGTTGAATGTGGGGTTGGCTGCAAGTGATGGTGATGAGCAGTAGAAGTAGGTTAAAATGAGAATTTGGATCATTTTTCTGCCGACTATTGTCTATCTTTCTTGGTTAATTTGTGTGTGTTTGTATGTTTTGAAATGGTTAAGGAGGTAGGTATTTATAGGCCTCAATTTGGAATGCTGGAGATAACTAACAAAAACTGTTTTTAGCTGGCAACAAGAATTATTTTGGCACATTTTATAATTGTATGAAATATTTTATTGCAGGATTTACGGAGGAAACCAGTGGGTCAAGGGTTAAACTTGAAATCTCTAATGGATCAGATTGAGTTTTGTTCCATTAAATCTAATTAAATCAGAGAATTCACACTTGTCATGATATATTGGATTAATTCACACTATAAGAAGAAACAATACCATGAAATGATCACATGAGCAATTGAAAAAGGAAAGTGTGTGTGCCACAATTAGTAATTGGTCGAATCTCGTTAAAGTGAATATTCATGAACTAGCATTTCTCTTTAAGTTTCCATTGTCAACGAATGTATGCAAGTCAAGAAAAGGAAGGCATAAATTTAGGTTGATTTTCTTTTCTTTTCTTTTTTAAATTCTAGACAAAGGGATACCTTCACCCAACAAATCCGGATCGATAATTTTAAACATGGGTCACACAAACCCTATATTCCAAATAAGTAGAGAAATGTCATAACTTGAGACCCTGAACCGACCTGATCGGGTTTAGCTTAATCGGGTCGGGTTTTTGGGGTCAATAAAGGGTCGGGTTTATACCGAACTCAAACACCACAAATCGGTTCGGGATCGGGTTCAAGCTTTTAGTCTGTTTGGTTAATTCAAGGTCCGAACAACCCGAGTTTAAAAAATATATATATATATAGTCAAATGACCTTGGTTATATTCTTTGTTTGTAACCCTTTAATCAGAATTGTTAATGTTCACCAAAAAAGAATTGTTGTGAATAAGTAATTAACCCGAATTGTCAATGTACACCAAAAACTTCATCCCAAAAAATTTCAACCCATTTTTTAATAATAATGCCAGAAACCCCAAGCCGAATAACATCGAACCTGATTAAACCGAGTAAAACGGTTCGGTATAGGGTAGTAATATTGACTAACCCGAACAATCCAAACCGGACGTCCACCCCTACTTGTGACAGCCTGAGATTGAACACAAGACCTCTCATATGAAAATTAAAGCTGATACCACTATGCTAACAAGTTTTGGATGAATTTATGTTAATTTTCGGCATTTTGTTTTTAAACCATAAAGTGATCAGGCGAAATTAAGGGGGACATAATGGATTGAAACTTCTCTGTTGCTAGCTTGAGCCTACTTAATTACTCTCAAATTTTCATTTATTTGAAAGGAAAAGGAAATTTATTTAATTTCCTGTTTCTATGTTTGCCAAACAAAACAATGACCCGACATTCCTTCTCTTTCCTCAGACATCTTAGGTGACATAGAGTTTAAAGGATGAACGCCATGTCTGGCTGGCAAGAATTTTCTCTTGGATTCCTCCATGCTGAATCTTTTTAGCACTTTACTATGTACGATGATTGAGAGAGTCCCAGTCGCCTATTTTCTCTATCTCGGTGGATCTTTATTCCGAGAACACATGATGCTTTTCTCATATACTTCATGGAGAATTGTGTCAAAAACAATGCTTTCGTTGTTTACAATATTCCTACATCATTACCAATGAGTAGGATGTTGTCCACAAACAACACTAGGAACGTTATAGCACTTCCACTGACCTTCTTATGCACACACAATTCCACAACGTTTTTAATAAAACCATATCCTTTTATGACTTCATCGAAACGCAAGTTCCATCTTTCAGAAGCTTACTTGAGTCCACAACTGGATCTCTAAATTTTACATACCAAATGTTTGCTCTTACTAGATGTGAAACCTTCCAGTTGATCCATATAGATCTCTTCCTCTATTTTCATTAAGAAAAGCAATTTTCACATCCATCTACCAGATTTCATAATCATAGTAGGCAGGTATGGCTAGAAAAATCCTAATACACTTTAGCATCGCTACTGGTGAGAAGATTTTCTCATAATCAAGTCTTTGCCTTTGAGTATAACCCTTCGCCACCAAGCGAGCTTTGCGAGGAACTACCTCACCGTCAATTACAAGCTTTCACTTGTAGATCCACTTACACCCAATGGGCCGCACGCCCTTGGGTAGGTTCACCAAGATCCACACCTTGTTGGAGTGCATGGAGTACATTTCAGATTTTATGACTTCTAGTCACCTTCCCAAATAGACATTAGATGTCGCCGTCTTTGGATTTGAATCTAAGGGGAGGACCTCTTCATTTCTCTTTAGCAAGATACCATACCACTCAGGTTTTCTCGAGACCCTATCATATCTTCTCAAAGGAGGAACTGTTGGGACACCTTTTAGATAATTTTGATGATAACTCTAGGCACCCTGTTAGACCCCACCTATGTAATTTTATATTTTTATAAAAACTCAAGTTGTAAGGATTAGTTTCGAGGTGAGTTAACTCAACTATTGCAGGCGACTAGCAGAAGTTAAGACAAGTCTTAGTGAAGCCTTACTTTGACTGCTAAGATGACTATCAGAGCAGCCGACTACTTCACCGTGGAAGTTAAGTCAAGTCCAAGATCAAGATTTTGAAGTTTGAGGCAAGGCCAAAAAAACTAAGCAAATGAGTGAAGACGTGGCAGATTTATATTGGTGAAGTAAATCCAACTCAATCCAGTACTAATGACTTCATATAATCCAAGAAAAATGGATTTAATCTGTTATGCAAAGGACAAGTCAGTACGAGGAAAGACATCAGAGGCATTGCCAAAAAATTACAGGCCAGTGCTTGTACAATCTATACAACACAGAAAATACCAAGAAATTCCAATTTCAAAAGCTGCAACGGTTAGGTTGTGTTTGTTTGTGTTTTCATTAGCATATTTTCATTTCAATTCTCATTTGAAAATGAAAATACACAGTTTACAGCATTTTTAATTCAAAATACACTTATTTTCATTTTCACTTACACATTGTCCAATAACTACTTTTTACTTTACCAATTCACACTCAACTTTTTTTTTCTCACATCTCGTTCTAAAAATTCATTTTTCCGCCAAAAATTGTGGTGCTATAATGCAATAAAATACATAATACTAATCCTCACATGTTTGTGCACATTTTAAGATCGATTTTGAGTATTTTTAGCAGTTTTTTTAGGCCAATTTTTATTATTTTTATTTACAAGTATATTTAATCAATATAATATTGTCTATTATTTTATCAATACTATATACATAATCATTAATTTAAATTAACTCAATCATTTCACACATCATCAAATCATCAATTCCAACCATTTCTGAAAACACAACCAAAGATGCCTTCATGTTCACACAAAAATCAAAAAATTCATTTTTCCATAAACTTTAGAAAATGAGGATTGAAAATGAAATGAAAACACATCCAAATAGAGCATTAGGATTCTGAAGTCTATAAATACATGAAGATTTGAAAATTGACGACTGTAGTTTAGATTATTTTTATCATCCCAACAGAATCCAACTTCAAAAATACTTCAAGTGCAGAACAGTCAACTCACTCATCAATTTTAGTAAACAATTTTTCATAGATTAGTCTGAGTGTGAGAGAAGAAAAAATCTATAAAAATCAAGATGTAAAAATGTTGAGCTTTATGTAGGCTAGCACTTTGAGTTATTATTGAGCTTTATGTAAGTTGATACTCAGCAGACGACTCTTGTGTAGGATGCAACTAAACCAATCGAAGTTTTTTTAGCTTGATTAGTTGGGAGAAGGCTAGATTCACTACTACAGAAATGACCTATTACAGCGGTTTTTTTGAGCCTATGACAGCGGTTTGAACTGCTGTCATAGGTATAGCTGTTATATGGTTTGGACCTATTACAGCGGTTCAAAACCGCTGTCATAGGTCACCGTATTACAGTGGTTTTGATGGAACCGCTGTCATAGGGTCGCATTTTTTTTTCTTTTTTTTTTTATATTTTGCACCCTATTATGTAATATTCCTGTACAGTAATATTCAATAAACCAACCCAACAAATTTCAACTACACAGTAAAACATATTTGACATAAACAACAACCACCCCAAACTTCAATATTACCATCTCTTTCCTCCAACAACAAAATGTTATAATCTCCAACAAATGATCACGTGTTAATTTACAATCAACTAATTAAATTACTCAGGAGAATTTAAATACAATATGTAAGACTGAAAGGATTTATTCTCTATATCTGATATGAAGAACAATAGACCTATATATACACATAAACTACATCTAATAGTAGGTAAAGTAATAAAACATCTTCCTTACTTTAAGCAAACACTTTCCTATATGTATGCCTACTTTAGGCCTTAATATCAGCATTTCTATTCTAACACTCCCCCTCAAGTTGGAGCATAGATGTTAATCATGCCCAACTTGTTACACAGATAATCAACCCGAACCCCATTTAAAGCCTTTGTAAAAAGATCTCCTAATTGTTCTCCAGTCTTCACATACTCCGTAGAAATGAGATTTTGTTGCACCTTCTCACGGACGAAATGACAGTCAATCTCAATATGTTTAGTTCGTTCATGAAACACAGGATTGGAGGTAATGTGAAGAGCAGCTTGGTTATCACACCAAAGTTTTGCTGGCATTGAAACTTTAAGACCTACTTCATTTAATAACTGATATATCCACATTATTTCACACGTAGACTGAGCCATGGCTCTATACTCTGATTCTGCACTAGAGCGGGATACAACGCGTTGTTTCTTGCTTTTCCATGACACCAAATTTCCGCCAAAGAAGACACAATAGCCTGTAGTAGATCTTCGATCAATTTTAGATCCTGCCCAGTCTGCATCTGAGTAACACTCTATACGAGTGTGACTGTGATTCTTATACAGTATACCTCGTCCAGGAGCTCCCTTCAAGTAGCACAAGATGTGTTCTAGAGCAGCCCAATGATGAACCGTCGGAGTAGTCATAAATTGACTCACAGTGCTGACACAATATGCGATATCAGGGCGAGTTACTGTAAGATAGTTCAATTTCCCTACCAACCTTCTATATCGCTCGGGATCCTCAAATAAGTCTCCTTCATTAGTAAGTTGTAGATTAGGTGGCATCGGAGTACTGCATGGTTTAGCTCCTATCTTTCCTGTTTCTGTTAATAGATCAAGCACATATTTCCTTTGTGATAAGAAAATGCCTTTCTTGCTTCTTGTTACCTCAACTCCCAAAAAATACTTCAACGACCCTAAATCTTTTGTGTGGAACTGACTGTGAAGAAAAGACTTCAAAGATGATATTCCTATAGCATCACTTCCGGTAATAATAATATCATCTACATATACGACAAGGAGAATAATGCCGCATGAAGAGTGTTTATAAAATACTGAATGGTCAGACTTACTCATATTCATTCCAAACGTTTCAACTGCTTGACTGAATTTGCCAAACCACGCACGAGGGCTTTGTTTCAAACCATACAGAGACTTTCGAAGATGACAAACTTTCCCATACTCCCCCTGAGCAACAAACCCAGGTGGTTGCTCCATGTAAACCTCCTCGAGTAAATCGCCATGTAAGAAAGCATTTTTGATGTCTAACTGGTGCAAGGGCCAATCATGAGTGGCAGCCAGAGACAGGAATAACCGAACGGAGGTCAATTTAGCCACAGGAGAGAAAGTGTCAGAATAATCCACACCATAAGTCTGGGCATAGCCTTTAGCGACAAGGCGAGCTTTAAGTCTAGCCACAGAGCCATCAGGATTCATTTTGATCGCAAATACCCATTTACAGCCTATAGTTGTCTTACCTGCAGGTAAAGTCACTAAATTCCAAGTACCATTAGTATCTAAAGCATTCATCTCGTCTGTCATAGCCGTACGCCAACCAGGATGAGACAAGGCTTCACGAACAGTGTTAGGTAAAGATACAGAATCAAGAGAAGCAACAAACGAGTATGTAGATGGTGATAAGTGAGCATAGGAAACAAAAGAGGAAATGGGATATGTGCATTGCCGTTTACCTTTACGAAGAGCAATAGGAAGATCAGGATCAGTGTCGGATGGATCCAATGGCGAATGAGAGACCGGTGCGGGACATGTACTAGGAGGATCCCGTCGTCTAGAGTAGACAAGATGAATAGGTGGAGGAGCCACAGGCGGATCGGGAAGAGCAACACTTAGTGTAGGAATAACAGGGGGTGATTGGTAGGTGATATGGTAAACTAACAAATCATCCATCTCCCCCTGACTATCAAGAAGATCAGAAGGAGAAGTAAAGAATGGACAATGTTCCATGAAGGTGACATCGGCGGACACAAGAAACTTGTTGAGACTCGGACAATAACACCTATACCCTTTTTGTAATCTCGAATAACCCAAGAAAACACATTTGACTGACTTAGGATCTAATTTTGTAATAGTAGGACGAACGTCACGAACAAAGCAAGTACTACCAAATAGACGAGGTGCAATAGGAAACAAAGGTTTTGTGGGAAATAGAATGCTATATGGAATCTCACCATGAAGGACAGAAGACGGCATACGATTAATGAGAAAACAAGCCGTTGAGACAGCATCCGCCCAAAAGATCTTAGGGACATGTGTTTGGAAGAGCAATGCGCGAGCTGTCTCAAGGAGGTGTCGATTTTTTCTTTCAGCGACCCCATTTTGAGATGGTGTATCAACACACGAGGATTGATGGAGAATTCCATTGTTACGCATATAAGTCTGAAATGAATCCGAAAAATATTCTTTGGCATTATCACTTCGTAAGGTACGTACGGGAATATTAAATTGTGTTTGAATTTCAGCACAAAAGGCAGTAAAATGATTGAATAATTCAGATCGGTGCTTCATAAAATAGATCCAAGTCATTCGAGAAAAGTCATCGACAAAAGTAACAAAATAGCGAAAACCAGTTTTGGATATAACAGGACAAGGACCCCAAACGTCTGAATGAACTACTTCAAAACGAGAACAGACTCGTTTATTGACTCTAGAAACATAAGGTAAACGATGATGTTTGGCAAATTGACATGACTCACAATCTAAAGGTGGTATATTCTGGAACTGAGGACAAAGTTTCTTTAACACGGCTATAGACGGGTGTCCTAACCGACAATGGGCTTCAAAAGGTGTTACGACAACCGAGCAAGCAATGGACCTGGGCACCCGTGCTTGATGATCCAGAATGTAGAGACCTCCAGATACATGTCCTTTACCAATAACCTCCTTCGTCAAAAGATCCTGAAATAAACAATAATTGGGAAAGAATGAGACACAACAATTGAGGGCACGAGTAATTTTACTCACAGACATTAAATTAAAGGAAAAATTTGGAAGACTTAAGACAGATGATAGGGAAAGGGATGGTGTAGCATTAACAGTACCAGATCCTAAAATGGTGGAGTGAGAACCATCAGCTAAAGTTACAGAAGAAGAAGAGGTGTGTGGGTGGAAGGTAGAAAATATATGCGGATTACCTGACATATGATCGGAAGCGCCTGAGTCAATGACCCATTGTGAGGATGAGGAAAGGAGGCACGAAGGTGGATTACCTGATTCAGCGATGGCAGTGACAGGAGTAGATGAGGTCTTTAATGATTCTTGGTATTGACGAAACTTAGCAAAGTCATCTGCAGAGATCGTAACAGACTGTCCAGGGGAAGAGACAGTGGGAGCAACGGCAATATTAGCGGAACGGGACTTGCGAGATTTATTTTGTAATTTGGGGCACGTCCGTTTGGTATGACCTTCCTCATGACAATAATAGCACTCAATCGGCTCCGTATCCTGATTACCTGTACGGCCTCCTCTGCTATAATTCGGACGATAGGATCGTGCCCCTGATCCAGTATTGCGACTGACAAGAGCATTAGAGACGGGAGCCGAGGAAGTCATAAAAGCACTTGTATCGGTACGAAGAACGCTAGTAAATACCTCATGCAAAGAGGAAATATTAGTACTGGATAGAATATGAGATTTGGCAACCTCAAAGTGAGGATTGAGCCCTGTCAAAAAACTCATAATAGCCATCTGTTCCCGTTGAGCTTGTTGTACCTTAACATCAGGACTGAATGGCAACAAAACATTTAATTCTTCATAAATCTTCTTAAAGTGCATAAAATATGCCTGAAGGGACTGCTCATTTTGCTCAGGACGATAAAAGGCCTTACAAATATCATAAACACGGGAAATGTTTCCTTTACCCGAATACAAAAATTCCAAATATTCCATCAATTCTTTGACATACTCACAATGATTAATCAAGCTAACCACTTCAGTATCAATAGAATTCCGAATTTGTAAGAATACTCTCGCATCATCTTTCAACCAATCTTTACGAGTATCATCTTTAGGCGGATCATCAGTAAGATGATCATCCTTAGAGATACTTCGCAAATATATTCTAACAGTTTTACACCAATCAAAATAATTTGGACCAAGCAATTTGTGTTCCGTGATGCGGGACATTACGGGAACCACATCAGACATAACAACGGTTTTTCGCTCGTCACCCATAGAAAATTAACAGCTAAATCAATTCAAACACAGCAAACCCACAAAGAAATAGGAGCAGAATCAATGGACAGCAAACCCCAAGTTTCAACAAGAAATGAACAGTAGCACAAATAGCGATTGGATTGCGAAATTAACCTGCCGGGGTAACTCTACAGGGACGGGCGACACCGGAGAAGTTCGCCGGAGAAAAAACGGAAGAGTCACGCGCTTCCACGCGCCGGCGCGTGGAACAAGTCGCAAACAGGAACGGCGCGTGAGACACACGCGCAGGTCGGAATCGGGAACGGATTTCGTGGAGAGGCCGGAAATGGGACGGCGAACCTTCCGGCAGGGGCGGTGAGAGAAAAATCGGCCGCGAAAGTGGTGTTGGAAGTCGGAACAGTGTTACGCAGGCTGAGCGTGTGCACGGCGCGTGAGGCGAACGCGGTGGTCGGAATCAGTGCCGGAAAATGTGGACGTGCCGGAAATGGGTTGCCGAGCCTTACTGTGGGGGTGGTGAGAAACAAAAGGCACTCGATAGAGGTGACCCGACAGAAACGAGGTTGCACACTTGGGCAACCAAAAAATTTCAAACCCTAGGTATTTTTCTGGCTCTTATACCATGTAAGACTGAAAGGATTTATTCTCTATATCTGATATGAAGAACAATAGACCTATATATACACATAAACTACATCTAATAGTAGGTAAAGTAATAAAACATCTTCCTTACTTTAAGCAAACACTTTCCTATATGTATGCCTACTTTAGGCCTTAATATCAGCATTTCTATTCTAACACAATAAATCAAATCACAATTTACAACAAGTCACAATGTACAAAAAATACATTACCTAATTTCTAAGGGGTTGCTACGAAAATGTAATGTGCCACTTCGCAGCGTACTTCATCAATTTGCTCTTAAGTATAGAAGGATTGAGAATCATGAAAGTACTGCAAGATATATATAGAGATTAATTGAAAACTGAAATGACGTTTCAATTATCTACCAAAGGTTTAATAACTTCAAAAGGAATAGAAATTAAGTATATATTAGGATTATGTATACCGCTATTGAGATTATAGATTGTCCGTGGCTAATAACCTCTTTCATGAATCTCATAACGAAGTAGCCACAATCCACCTCATTGGTCTGCCGGGGGCACTACAAAAGTAATTAAAGTTACGTTGTATTAGAACACTAACTTCTATACGAATATATAATCTCTTGAAACTAGAAAACGCTAACCTTTATTTTAAACCATTGACAGGACGAGTTTTTGGATTTTTTGGAATGGTTGTTGCGATTTGCACGAAATATGTCAAAAACAAGCAATTATGTGAAATAAATATACACTTGAAAAAAATATTAAATATAATGGATACATTGATTGAATGAAAAACTTACCGATTGATTTTTTGTGTCATATCATCTCGTTATTCCGGCTCACCATGCAAAGAATTTAGATAGTAAACGACCTCTTGAAATGGATCAATTGCAAGCAACAACCAATGTCCCCTACAAAGCATTCAAAAGATAAGTTCAAAATTTGTTTTGCGGAACTAGTTTTACAAATTAAAGTTAAGTCTTTAGTAGCTCACCCAGTGTTGTAAGGTGCAAGAAATAACTTATTCGTTTGTGCACTCTGTATCATAGCACGTGCTATGTATTGCACTTGTTGAATTTGCGGGCTTGTTCCCGCAGATATGAAATGTCGGCTAAGGAACCCGAAACTTGCTTCTTTCCCTTCGGGGATCACGTACTTAACCCACAAACACCTAAATTGAGCATAAAAAATAAATTTTGAGTGACGAAAATAATCATAGTTCAGATGCAATAAAATAATTAAAAAACTTACTTTATGTACGCTGTAATGATAGAGGCTCCTATCTCTTTTTGTCGCAGAAGGTGACAGATCTCCTCCTTTCCAATATACTCTAGGAATGCAAAATTCATAATGGGTTCTTCCATGTCTATAGTGATCTAGGCACTAATGGACATCATCTTCGTGTACTTTCCCAGAAATAAAAGGTCATCAGGGAGTCCATCTAGTTGAAGGTCTGCACACACTACAAGAAAATGTGCCATTTACCACAATAATTTTTACCTCGCTAGGAAAAATGTGGTAACAATTTACTACATACCTCAATTTTATAATTGTGGTTAATAGTCCTTAATTGGTGTGGTAACAACTAATTTAATTACCTCGGTCCATTTTTTGTAGTAAATAATGACTTATTTACTACAATGTTAATTTGAGGTAAATAATACTATGTTTTTACTCCACTCGACTTTAAAAATTAAAGTATTTCCCACACTCTTAACGTGGACCCCAAATCAGTTTTTTCAATTATTTTTTTTGGGCGAGCCAAATTAAGAATTTTGGGACTAATTTGGCGGTAATTTAATAAAATTTTGGTGGGAGCCAAAAGTGGGAAGACCAAAATCACAAGTATTGCAATTTGTTCCCACTCAAAACACCCCTCCACTCCCAAAGCCCCGGCTGCCCCTTTTCAGCATCACCCAACCCTAGTCCAACCCATCCCTTCAAAAATAAATTGCAGGAAGTTGTGTCTAGTCCTCCTTCATCTCCAATCCCGCAAACTGATTCCGCAGCCACGGAGAAAACCCTGAAGTTTCAGTTCTTATTTTGGTATTGTAAAACTTCACCTCTCTACTTCTTAATTTTTTAATTACTTCTTAGAAAAATTCCGAAAAATAGCAACTATAAAGGCTTCTAATCTAGCATGCAACTTGTTAATTTATATCCAGTTCTTAGGAATTCAAAAGGGATTGTGTTTTTTTAGAGGTGTGAGAGTTTCTTCATTGTTTGAATGCTTGGTTTGGTTTGTTGGTGGGTTTTTGGGATATAATTACAGATCATATAGAAGTTAAATAAAAGAATTCTTGCATTAATATGAAAGATTTAATTTTAATAAAATCCATCCAAAAGATTAAATCATTAAGGAGCCACATTCAATTGGGTGTTAATATTTAATTATTATTTTTTTGGGTTTTGTGCCTCAATGAGATGCTTAGATCTCTGTTATGGGTATCGATCCAGATGTTTTGAATGGGTATGGGCATTTCATAATTGAGACTATGATAAGTGGGTCATAGTATTTGATAGTTTAAGTTGGGATTTTGTACTTGAAGGTGAGAGACCCTGAAAAATTGTATTGTAGAAGCACACTTTTGGATTCTCTGACTACCAATCTTGGAGTTCTTGCAAAGGAGAGAGTGATTCTTTTATACAGGTAAAAAAAATTATGATACTATTTCGTTTCATTGTCTTTAGCTTATTACTATCTAACTTTGTCATATGAGATACATAATTGATGTTTTTCATGTGAGAGCAACCCTCTCAATAACAAAGTTTATGTGTCTGCTTTATATGGAAATGACATAGTACTTCTTGATGAATGATTCGAGCTCCACCTGAGCTTGATGAATTCCTAGCTATATGTATTCCCAAATTTACTCTAAGAAGTTGGACATCTCTAGGGGTGTAAATGAGTCGAGCTCCACCTGAGCTTGATGAAATTTTCAATCTTAAGCTCGATTATATTTTTTGAGTTTGATCACGACGAGCCTAATTTTTAAATATCAAGCTCGAGCTTGATATAGATGAGTTGAGCTCAAAGAAAAAAAAAATCATTTCATTATTTTTTTTCTTTAAACAAATAAACTCAATTCTATTCATTTGACCAAATTATTGAAGTATTTAATAATATAAATATATAATTAAAAATATAATAACAAAAGTAAAGCAATAATAATAATAATAATTAATATAAAAATAAGATTTAAAGATAAGGTAAAAGTACTTCACTATTGTTTTATTCAACAATATTTACGAACAACGTGTTTGTTAAACTGATTTTGGAAAAACTACAAATTTGATACCGTAGGATGAGACTAGTTCACAAATGGTACCACGCTTTTCACTTTTCTACTTTTGGTACCAAAAATATTTTTTTTTCTCACCTTTGGTACCGCCGTTAGTTTTTAACGGATTTTGTCGTGCGCGTCTTCACGAGAAAATTCATAACTCATTGTAGAAAGCTCGGATTCATGAACCATTTTCTTCCCATGAAACTAGACACATAGGGCTATCCAAAAATATATCGCACATAATCAGGAGACGTCTAGAACAAAGCAGTTTTGTATTCAAAGTTAGCTAAAAATCTGTCGGCTGTGCAGACAGCTGTGCGCGTCGTCGCGAGAAAATTCATAACTCATTGTAGAAAGCTCGGATTCATAAACCGTTTTCTTCCCATGAAACTAGACACATAGGTATATCCATCCATATATCACACATAATCAGGAGACGTTTAGAACAAAGCAGTTTTGTATTCAAAGTTAGCTAAAAATATGTCGGCTGCGCAGACAGCTGTGCGCGTCGTCACGAGAAAATTCATAACTCATTGTAGAAAACTCGGATTCATGAACCGTTTTCTTCCCATGAAACTAGACACATATGGCTATCTACAAATATATTGAACATAATCAGGAGACGTCTAGAACAAAGCAGCTTTGTATTCAAAGTTAGCTAAAAATCTGTCCAAAGTTAGCTAAAATCACAAAAAATGGCCTTAAAAAGTTAAATTGGTCAAATTTGACCCATTTGACCGTGTATTTCCCTCCAAATCAGCCCCAAACGGTATATTTTCCTCCAAAAATAAAAATTTAACGGACATGTGTCGTGCACATGTCAAAATCCGTCAAAAACTTAACGGCGGTACCAAAAGTGAGAAAAAAAAGCATTTTTGGTACCAAAAGTGAAACTAAAAAGCGTGGTACCATTTGCGAACTTGCCTTATCCTACGGTACCAAATTTGCAATTTTTCCACTTATTTTAGAAACATATGTCATGTCAATGAATTGTACATAATATATATATATATGTGTGTGTGTGTGTGTGTGTGTGTGTGTGTGTGTGTGTGTGTGTGTATATTACATTATTACTAGTATTATTATGATTAACATTAGTTTATTGACATTATTTAGAAATGGAGATTTACAACATATCCTTATAATTCTTATAAAATTATATATTCACTAAATTTGATAATACAATGTAGATATTAAAAGTTTTATAAGTTCCTAAAATATACATCTTGTTATTTAGTTTCCAAAACATAATCTTCATTTATAATATGTATCAAGTCAATAGCCGTGTATCAATCTCATAGATTAATTTACAAAAGACAAATAAGAATGAACATTGTAATAAATATGAAGATAAGATAAATAATAATTAAGCACCTTATATACAATGATTAGAAAATAAAGGGGGTGTCGTGAAAGCATGGTTCAGTTGAATTAATTTGTAAAACACATATGAGAAAATATAAACCAATAATCTACCTTATTATTTTGGATGATTTAACAAAATAAAATATAACTTGAGTATCATTAGAATATGTTCTATATAATCTTACTACATAAATGGATGTATGTATTATCTCATATTTAATTTATACAAATTTTATAAATATAAGTAATTGCAATCTTTCAATCGTTTTTGCTTGTTCTAGGTTAATTAATAGAATCATGGACAAGAGTTGGATTGATTCGTCAGAAACTTTTTCAGCTGAATACATATCAGGGGTAGCTAATTTTCTTGAATTTGCATTCACGGGCAAGCTAAGTGATTCTAGAATATATTGCCCATGTACGAAATGCAAAAATCATTTCACGAAAAAAAAAAAAAGGAGGGAACACCGTCTTCTCTATGGTTTTGAGAAGGGGTATAAGAATTGGAGATATCATGGGGAAGCGTATGTGCCATTACACAGGAATGAGACTAATGAACACATAATTTCTGATAATAGAGATGATATAGTGGGTATGGTGCATGAAGCGGTGAAAATTCCTTCCACAAATGTCGATGTAGGGTTTAGCCAAATCTCTAATAATGAAATGAATGAAGAAACCAAAAAGTTCTTCAAGTTGTTGCAAGACGCAGAGACCGAGTTACTTCCAGGATGTGCAAAACAAACAAAACTCTCTTTTGTTGTTCGCCTGTTGCAACTTAAGGCACTTTGTGGATGGACTAACAAATCAATTGACTTGTTACTGGAACTTTTGAAAGATTCATTCCCTGATGGTGTCAACATACCTGCTAATTATTATGAAGCCCAGAAGATAACAAATGATCTAGTATTCACATATGAGACAATTGATGCATGTCCAAACAACTGTATTTTTTTGTATCATTGGTAGATCCTTCTGCACTACAATCAGCTCTATCTCGTGTAAAAACATACGGTGAAACGATTAGTTTCTTAAATTGCATCTATCCAATTTTGTTATGCTTATCATTTATCATGTAATAACTTGAGGATTCTACTTGATTCTTAATTGTTCAGATTGCAAACAAAGTCAATCCACTTGCTGATACTTGTGGAACACAACTAAGCACTGACAAAGATACTCCGCCTGCCAAGCAACAACCACGCCCCTATCCCAACTTTCCAATGCCACATGAGCTAGTTTGTAATGTTCACTTTACATATATTGATGCTTTAATGCCACTCTGTCATATGCATTTGAGAACTCTAAATTTAATGCTGATTTTTTTTTTTGTTTCATTATGCAGATATATGAGAAGAACATGGATGCTCCTACTCAAGGCAACAAAAATGTACCCCACTATGTGAGTATGCTTGGTACTAGTGATGTTATACGACTTTATATTAGAAACACTAGATATTTTTGTCGAAATTGATATTTATTAAGTTCATTTACAACTACTTGATTGTAGGCAATAGATGTTAGTGACAAGATTTCTATGAAATTCGTGAATCTAGTATTTCAGCTACATGGGTATTGATTACAATTGATTGATGTGGTTGATATCTATATGGTGAGAGACTTTTTGATGTATGTTAACAAAATGGAGATTTAGAGATTAGTGCTTCAGGCTCAATATTAAGATGAGGATTTGATTTTTCTGGGAGCATGATTTAATATGCTTTCTTCGCACAGGTTGTTGCTGGAAATGCCACAGAAATTAATACATTTGATTGTCGTCCTGTCGAGGTTTGTCTGATTTAAGAACAATTCATAACAAAAATTTAATTTTAGCTTACATGATTGTCTGCTCTTGTGTATATGTATAATTATTAATTTAAAATATATGGATAATTATATTATAGTTTTGATTTTCTAGGTGGGAAATGATGTGATTTTGTTTTGTTCTGAAATCCCAAAAGAAATTGTGGCGGAGGGCATGTTATTGAGTATGGATCCAAATGAAAAGATCGATGAATTTGCATTAGGACATGAATATGTCAAGGTCGTCATTAAAAAGGCAATGAAACCAGATTATTTTTTAATACGACCTCGTAGAGGTATAAGCACTATTCGGCAAGCTGTTGGAAAGAGTGTTGCATGGGAGTACGTAAATGTAAGTGTAATTTATGCTTTTATCTGTTCTTAACATTTTTACATTTAATAGGGAATATGTTGTACAAGTTTTTTGCATATATTAATAAATGATATTTGATCTTTTTAGGTTATGGAGAAGTAAAATGGGTCAAGAGCTTCATTTTCAGTACCAATATGGTAGAGTTTTTTTACTTCACTAATGGTTCTGCTGATAAGATGTGGTATTTTGTTTATGGACAGCCCTTTATTTAACATGGTTATTAGGTTTCATGTTTTATTTCTAGATATTTATTTACTTTGTGGATAGAATTAGTGAGGATTTGACATATATGAATCATTGGTTTGTTATTTAACGTTATTGAAAGGACAATATTTTGATTCTTTTTTCGTGTTGGTCGATATTATGTGATTTGGTTTATGTGATGTGAGCAAGATTACAGTTTTAATAAGAATATCAATATATTATATCTCATATTTGCTAAATTAATTTATATTTAATGTTTGTTATGTATTAGCTGGCGAAATATTAAAGCATTTGAGTTTCTTTTCTTTACTTGACTTGTATTGTTAATTAATGTAGATATTTCAAGTTGACATGATGATTCAGAAGATAAGAGGATTGGGAAATTTAAACAATTCTTTGTAAAAAAATAATTATAAAAATTAAAAATAAATTATTATTTGTTTGTATGAGTAAAATATTAGTTTTAGAGGGAAAAAATATGAAATATATTTATTTGTATTCAACTAATTATTGTAATAAACGTATAAACAAATACCATAATAATTATTTTTCCCAGGGCATACAATTTGTATTTACCACGTCCAGCAGTTGTAGGGAATACTTTAAATATTTACTACGCACATACAGTTGTAGTATTTAGCTCACTTTTTACTACAATTCCATAGGTGTGGGCAAAGAGCGTGTTGTATTTGACTACTTATTACCACACCGTAAATTTGTAGTAAATAAGGATCAATTTGAGGTAAAAGTTATTTACAACAGCCTTATCAGCGTAGCTAACTTTTTACCGCAGCTGCATTGCCCACGCCTGAAAAAGCGTAGCACAACTGTAGTAAAAACCTTTTTACCACAGTTTTTTGACTATTTACCGTGTGTTTCTCATCATAGTAAAAGACACTTTTTTTTGTAGTGACATCTGTCACCTTCACGTGCAGGCTTGGCCACTAGAAATTTTCCTTTGACAGCTGACTGCTTCGACGTCCCTGATTTTTGGTTTCCAGATGATTTGGATGGTCCAAGAGACTGTTTAAGCAAAGAAAATAAAACATGAATGTTACACACCAAAGTATATTTAGTAACCTCAAACAAATTGTTATAATTTATTAATAACTAGCTATTAATTACATACCAGTGCATCAGTGACAATGACAAGACTCGCTGGCCAAGCAACAAAGGTACCCAGAACACTAGAAATGGTGAGCATTTCGTCATTGAGAGGGATGGGTAGGGGTGTATCCGCCTCAACTGCAGTGTCAATACGCACTTTCACATGGATGGTGGCTAATGGACAGTTGTGAAGTATTCTATCAATCATCGGTCAATTGTACATCTGTCCTTTAGCCACCACACGATATGATGGTGATGAAAGTGCTAATTGACATGGAGTGATAACCTACACACATATATATATATATATATACACAACATTATATTAGAAAGTTTTGTTTGATTTACAGAAATAGAGAGTTGCAAGCTACATGATCAATAAACAAGTTCAAATCATTACCTCAGGAAGCATCTTATAAACTAGTTCTGGGTTGCTATCTTTCAAAGAAATCACATCATCTTCATGTGGCTGACGCGAGTTAGGTGCTTCCAAAACATGAATTCGTTGTTGCATGACAAGCATAGTTTCGGAGAAGTTTTTCACCATGTTTCTCAAGCTTTCCATCTCCATTTCTTTAGCAGGCTTTGGATCCTTAAAATAGTCTCTTTGTGAGACCCCAAAGTCAACACCCCTAACGCGACCCGGATGCTCCTTCTTTTTAAGAGCTTTAGCTAATAGGTCTGTGATACCCGAGTTTTTTTTTTTAGTCGACTAATTACTATCTAAAGCATTAGGACATGACCTAGGATCTTAAACTTATGTTCAAGAGGGATATTATATTATACATCTTATGTAGACTAAAGGAATAGAACCAAAATTTAACTAGACACTAGGAGAGAAGTTGAATTAGTAAATTGCCCAAATACACCAATAATTAGTAAATTCCACTTTCATTTCACATTAAATAATAAAAAAAAAAGAAAAAAGAAAAAAGAGAAGAAAAGTGGAGCACTACACGGTCACACACACCTATATATATAACATACCACCTTCAACCTTCATCATGTTTCTTTATACAAAGCAAAAGGGTCTCTTCAACCATTCTTCATCTCTTCATTTCAAGATAGATAGATATATATATATATATATAAATAAGTATATTGACTTCAACCTTCAACCCATCTTCACACTTGTTGGTAGCAATTAAAGGTAACTCTTAATCCCTTAGAACTTAGAACTTATATATTAGTAGGTAATGGTAAAGGCTAAGTTTATTTTGAAAATGTTATTGCATGTGTCTTGGATGAGTAGATCTATGAGTTTTAAGCTTAAATTTACAATTTTTGTTAGCCAATCTAAAGGCTTAAATGAAGAAATCACACATGCATGATAATTTTTAGTTGGGTCTATAAATCTGCAACTAATTTTGAAGAATTGTTTTCGAGACAAGGAAACTTTATTTGAGTTCAAACATTTTACTGTGTATGTTACTGCATGTCTGAAATAGCTCTGGAATTTTCTGAGATTTTTGGAGTTTTAATGTGAATTGTGGAAATTGTTAAGTATAGGCTGCCAGAAGCCTCACGGGATTTCGAAAATGTTTGTTTGAGACATCATTTGGGGCTTTTACCAACTTCATTTTGGTTTCAAAATTTTACAGGGGATAACCATATGTATTGGGGTTATTGTGTATGCAATTGGGGCTTATTTGAGTAAATTATGATTTTATATGAATTTTTAAAGTGGTATTGCCCAGTAAAAATTGAACCCAATTTTACTTCGGTTTTGAGTAAAATAGCCACATTTCAAGTGACCATTTACCTTTGAAAAATTTATCTAAGGTCTTTTAACAAATTTAGAACATTTATGGAAATCGTTTTACCCACAATTATTGAGTTTATGATTTTTAACAATTCATACACTAAAACTGCACAAATCTGTTTTTATGCCTCTTATTGACCTTTTGGGGAAAATTGAAATTAAGCCTAGTTTTCATTAAGGTAACTTGTTGTGCATGTTGGTATAGTTATTAGGACCTCATAGACTACCCCGGGTAGACTTTAGACGAGTTAGAAAATGAGCTTATGATATAATTTCGCTTAGCAGGTGTTGTCGGTGAGACGAACGAGGACAACGCCGTATAAACTTGGACGTAGAGTGAGTGCCTCTCAAAATTATAGTTATATGTCTTTCAAAACTGGAAGGAGCACGTCGTATATATATCTATATACTTTCATCATGCTTTCAATACTTCACATGAAAATGAATTTCAACACTTTCAAGTCAAATCATGGACTCAATTTGCATTAACCATTTCTTGGCACGTTTCAAAGACATATCTTGCGAGAATAATTTCCAGGCAGGTTTTGTGAAAATGATTTCAAGAAAACATTCTTTTAATGAAATTCTGGAAAAAAAAAAATATTCGCTCGATTCAATATTCCTTCGTGAGCCAAAACGCTTCATTTAATCATTCGTGACATACATGATTGCATACTGGTTTCAAATGCATATTTTGCAAGCATGATTTCAAAATAAACACCGGTTTTTATGGATTCGTGGAAGTACTCCATCATTTGGTTCTTGTATCATGATCATTTGTCGTGATGGTGTTCTTGTGACATGTTTCATCTTGCGTGGTTGTGTTGGGCCCAAGGTCGGGCGATGGATAGGGCAGGGTTCGGCCGGTCAAGCATGGGCTTGCGGTCTTAAACAGTTCCCGTTATCCACGTCCAGATCCATGCATCTAGGACGGAGTGCTCTGAGGGTGCATGGGTCATTTATCGTGTGGCATATTCCGGATATGACCAAATCGGGCATCGCGAGCCTGCGTGGGGAGGTATAAGGTGATGGCTTTTAAGCCGCATGTTCAGGGGTGATAAGGAAGAAGCAGAGGGACCCAAAGTGCTATGGGTAAATCATCGGACGCGATAGTATTGCTAACATGGCCCCCTACTGCTTAAGCGTGACGTGTACGTGTTACTTAAACATGTCTTGTACATGATACTTGCATTGAGTCTGGTACATGATACTTGCATTGAGTCTTGTACATGATACTTGCATTGAGTATTGTACGTGGTACTTACATTGACTGCACACTTTTAAAAATGCATGTTTTAGTTGATGTATTGGGGTTGTGACCCGATAAGTATAAACTCGGACTATCCTAGAGGTGAATGATGTAGATTGACTCATGTATATTAAGTTCGCATAGCTATTTAGTTGATGTATTGGGGTTGTGACCCGATAAGATGAATTGTTTAATTGTGTCCAGAATTTGGTTTGTACTTCTGTAAGGATAGGATAACGCTTTCGTGTTGGATTCTTTAGGATTAAATTTGAGGGCGTTACAAGGTCATCTCAACTCTTCTCATTTCCACTATGGCTAGTACTCTCTTGTTAAATGCTCTCCTATAATAATACATTTTACAAAATAAAAAAAAATTAGTGAACTTTGTTCTTTCAATAGTATTTCAAAACAAACATACAACACATTATAGAGCTAAAATTGCAAATAACTCACCATTCATTCACTACTCTTCTAACATTGTCGTTACCAATTTGATTTGTTTTATCGGAACGTGCAATCCTCCACACGAGTGCTCGTGTCACCTCTGTGCAATCGAATTCCGCATCCCTTCTTCTATTCATCTATATTTTCATTAAAAAAATATATATTTATTAACATAGAATTTTTATTAAAAAATTTGTAAGGATTCACTGCTAAATGAACTACATACCTCCATTTGCTCCACAAGAGCATGTCCAAGACTCGCTTTCCGGTAAGGATATTCAAGTTCCTTTGCTATTTTCTGATTTTCCCTACTTAGTTTCTGTTTATTACATTATCAAATTATTAGCTAAATATAAACGCAATAACCAACAAATGAAACCGTAAATTAAAATGACTAGCTACCTGAAAACCTTCGTCTAGGCGAACAACTAAAAATGTCGTCCAATCGGCTTGAGATATCTCATATTGTGGGGGTGGGTTGTCATTAATGTTTCCATCATCATCTCGCACCCACCTTCTACTCAAGTAGCTCCTGAAGTTATGTGCTAGCTTCCCAGCTTCTGCCAGTACGTACTTTTGTCTACTTTCTTCAATATCAAATGTCAACTACAAAAAACAAACAACAAAGTATATATAAAATTATAATTTAGAGAATATGATAATACATTAACACTTACAAATATGATAATATCCAAATTACCTTTATTTCATCCCAAATATTTTTTTTATTGGTGACGGGACTTGTCGCCAATCACTCATGGTAATCGATACCTTCTGCCGAGTCTACACGCCTATATAACCAACAAATATTGATTTGTTTGGCTTAACTGCCTAGCCTCTGTCATTCCAGTCGACATGTAGCCTTATACCTTGACTCCTGGCTTTGACAACTTTTTCATAGCCGTGATACCTCTCCGTATCTCATTTTCATGACGGCTATCTGATACATATACATCATCCTCAGGAAAACTACCAGTAGGATCTAAAGCCATCGACCTACAAAAGCCAAAAAATACAGAAATTAGATTCATATAAATTTGGCAGATTCTGTTAGGAATTTCATGTTAGATGTTTTGATGATGACAATTAGGACCTCTGTTAGACCCCAAAAATATGTAAGTTTGTTTTTCAGCTTTGAAGCGTTAGATTTGTAATAGGTTTTGTTTTATTTTTATTCTAGATTGTTAGGCTAAGTAGTCTTAGGCTGAGCGTCTGATAATTTCTGAGTGAGTTTATCAGTGGTAAAGTTTGAAGACTCAAGCGCTTGATTTCTGAATAAAGATGAAGATTCCAAGCGTCTAGAATGACCAGCTATTCCAAGCGTCATCTTATGGATCGAAGTAATTCAAGGATTGAATAAGCGTCTATCAATGACAGATTTCACCTGAATTTATTTCTAAGACCAGAAGGAGTTTTAATGCAAATATTCTCAAAGCATTAAATACCAACGGGCATTTACTTCAAATGTATTAAATGCTGATAAGAGCATTAAATGTGATATGCATTTTCAGACGTACGGAAAAGCCACCCTATTGGACTGTCGACTATTGCAGCACCAACTTTTGTGCAGCAGATTTTCAGGCGACAGAGAGAGGATATGGTGGTGGTGCACGGTGGTGGTGGTGGTGGGGGGGGTTTAATAGTGAGAGAGTTGAGAGAGAGAGAGAGAATGAGAGAAGAAGAAGGGCGGCGGTCGGGTTAAGCTAAAAACTCGGCCCCCTATGACAGCGGTTCGGCCACGAACCGCTGTCATATGCCATTTTTTATTTTTATTTTTTAATTGTTTTTTATGACAGCGGTTCGGTCGAACCGCTGTCATAGACCGGTTTTATGACAGCGGTTCACGGTCGAACCACTGTCATATCGACTTATTTTTTTTCATTTTTGTTTTCTGAAATATTATGACAGCGGTTCGATTGAACCGCTGTCATAGACCGTAACTATGACAGCGGTTCGAATGAACCGCTGTCGTATCCCTTTTTTATTAAAAAAAATAAATTCTAACATCCTATTACAGCGGTTCGGGTCAAACCGCTATAACAGATCCGAACCGAGAAGCCCTATTACAGCAATTTTTCAAAACCGCTGTAATAGGGCTTTTTTGTAGTAGTGATTAGGGTTTGTATACAAGTCTGAGAATATCTAGTGGATTAACTTCTGAGTGGATTAAAACGGGCGGACACGGATTACATAATGGAACCACTATAAAAACTTGTGTTCATTATTTTTTGCCTTTACATTCCTTTACATTGCAAGTATTGCATATACTAAGGCTTTTAAAGAACAAGCTGACTAAAAAAGTTTTTAAAGGAGATAATAGTTAGTTGTGCTTACTCTTAGTTAACTTAACTTAGTCAACTACACACTTTCATTATTAATTGTGTTAAGTTGAAGAGCTAAGTCAACTCTTGTTACAGTCAGCTTATTAAAACCAGTATGTGCAAAAGATCTTATCCAAGGCATTTAAAGGTTTTAAGACAAAGTGAAAAAGATCTATTCACACCCTACCATTTTTATGCCACTTGGGACCAATAAGTGGTACCACAGCAATGTTTAGTCTGTTTTAAAAGTTTTTTTCAAAGCTTGCAGATAAATTCTTTTCATCATGAAAAATGAAAGTATTGCATTGTCTAAGATGTCTATGTTTAGCAAATTTGACTTTGATGATTGGCGTATTCGTATACGGGCACATTTGTCAGCTCTTAATGAAGACATGTACTAGACTGTTATTGACGATGGACCTTTCCAGATCACTAAACCTGACCCAACAGATGCAAATGTCACAATACCTAATTCTAAGATTGAATGGACAAATGATAATCGAAGAAAAGTTTCGTTGGACAGCATATCAAAGGACGTTTTGTTCAAGAATATAGACAAGATTATGTTCAAAAAAATCAAGAAGTGTAATTCTGCTAAACAGATTTGCGATAAAGTTAATGAAATCTATGAAAGAAATGAACAAATTAACGAGAATATGTTACTCTTGCCATGAAAAAGTTTGAGAACTTGAAGATAATTCCAAGAGAATCATTAGATCAAATGGATGAGAGGTTTACTGAGCTTATTAATGATCTGTCATCACTTGAAAAATAATATACTAACATAGAAATAATTTTGAAAGTTATGAGGGCATTACCTAGTGAATGGTATATCAAAACATATGTTATGAGGAAATCTAAGATTCTGTCTCTCATGAGTTTGAATGATTTATTTTCGATCTTAAGGCATTCGAGTTGTAGCTTAAACAGAGAAACAGTGAAAACTCAACACCTCAGCTCAGCTGAATCCAACACTGGCTATTTGTGACTCACTTAGGTCAGCTCCAGAATTGAGCGAAGAATCTTTGACCTTTTTAATGAAAAGATACAAGAACTTTTCGAAGAAAGGCAATGGACAATGGACTTCAAAGCCTAAGAAGAAAAATCAGGTAAGTGAAGTTAAAAGAGAAATCAAACAAACTTCTAATCTTTGTTATAATTGTAGGTGAACAAGTCATTATGCCCAGACTGTCCTTATCCAAAGGCAAATCGATTTGAGAGTGAAGATGACAAGAAAGCTCGTACATTCATAAAGAGAGAGAAACTGAAAACTCTGATTGCAGAAGTGATGAGTATGAAGCTAGATCGAGTGGAAGTCAAAGAAACAGAGAACGAATAACATCTTTCTGATGATAGTGATGAGTCAACTTCGTCAGATGGTGGAGCTCTTCAGTGCCTTATGAAAAATGGCACCTCAGATGACTCCGAGAACACTCTGGTAACTAGTTTATTTTATCACTCACCTGATATCTTAAAGGATGAGTGGATCAGCACTAAAGGATATTATGCAAAAACTTGATCAAACCAATATGTTGCACTCAAAACTCTCTAAAGAACATGATCAACTATTGTATGAGCACAAAATCCTAAAAATAAAACTTCAAGTTCAAAGGGATTGTATAGAAAAGTGTGCAAATCTCAAAGTTGAAAAATGATTTTTTAAGAGATGAGAACTTTGCTCTTGCAAAGAAAGAAGTTGAGTTATCTACAAAATATGCAAATCTAGATAAACTTATCTCTTCTTTTTCAAAGGCATTAAGTCACTAAATTATCTTTTGAGCATGCAGATGTAATGATGATAAATCAGAACTTGGATTTACTGATTAGGCGACTACGAGTTCATCAGGGCACATAAGGCGAGTCCTACTCTATCTAAAGGAAAAGAGAAGGTTATATTTGTAAAAAGCCAAAAGTGAACAAGTCAAGGTTAACCAACCACAAGCATATCACAAAAGTGGTTTAGGTTATGATGGTTCTAAGAAAGTTGAGAAGACTAAAAAAGCTCCAGCTAAACCGAAGCTAATGAAAGGAGACCTTGAAGTTGCCATTCTGAGTGAAAACTATAAGCACTATTATGATGATAGATGCCATATAGATGTACTCCTGTGAAATACAAGAAGAGAAACTCTAACGGACGAGTTAGGCAAAATGACTCTCCTCATAAGGTGACTCAATATTCACCTGACAGATACTTACACAGTTATTCACTTGTATATTACAGAGATACATGTAGGGGGAGAAACAAATCTTTTGATAGGTTTTCTCCAACATTTACCATTAGAACAGAAGGAAAGAATATCATACCCCATGGAATTATCATATCACACTACTCACCTACCAGAAGGTATGAGATCAGAAGTCCAGCTCAAAGAAACCAAAGAAGGTTAACTCTCAATAAATGAAGGTCAAACCAACTAAGGTTACTAAAGCTCCTAGCAAAAAAGGACTCAAGAAAATATAGGTACCTAAAAGAACTTAATTTATCTTGCGAAGACACAAGGATGATGCATGAACTCCCCTGTGGTACATAGACAATGGTTGTTCAAGATATGACATGCAACAAGAAACTCTTAAATGGCTATCAGGACAAGGATGGTCCAAATTTATTTTTGGTGATGATGCCAAAGCAAGTACAAAAAGAGTTCGTATCTGTACTATTTACTAAAAAATAAAGGTTCCAGAGTTGTCAAACTCACTAGAATAAGGAAGGGAAACATGTACATTGTGGATTGGAATTTATCTAAACTCTAGGGAAGCTAAATGCTTCATAACTAAAAATCAAGTTGATCAAAACAGGCTATCCCACAGGTGACTAAATCATGTCAACTTCAGGACAATTGCCAAGCTAAGTAAACTTGACTTGGTGGAAGACTACCTAAGAAATCTTTTTAGAAGACTAAGGTTTGTCATCTTTCCCAAGAAATAAAAAGATAAAAATATCCTTCAAGGATAAAAGAAAAGTATCACAGCCAGAGTACTTGAATTGTTATATATGGATTTATTTGGTCCAGTTCAGACCTTGAATATTAGTGAAAAAGGCTACACCTTATTGGTGGTAGATGATTACTCCAGATACACATGGTTATGTTTCTTGAGAAGAAAAGATGAAACCTACGGAAAACTGATTGAGCTCAAGAAAAGAATTTAGAATGAGAAAAGATCATGCCCCAAATCTAGAGTAATCTTTTTGTGGTCTGCTAATTTATTTTTGATTTATTTCAAATGTGTGGGGCAGATGAAATGGCGTTGTTTGGTCTGCTTGGGCTTTCCAGTGACATCGTTTCGTCTATAATGTCTACGTGGGATGGTGGGGTCCGATTGGGTAATTTTATCGTCTCATATTTGTTTTTTGTTTTTTTGAAAAAAACTCACATGCTTGCTTAAGTGGCCCAGAAGCACGGTATCCTTTTTGTGGGCCGATTTTTGCATTTCTTTAATGTGTGAGACAGGTGAAACGATGTTGTTTTGTCTTTTGGGGGTTTCAGTGGCGTCGTTTTAAGTGTCAGGTTTATGTGGGTTTGTGGGGTCCAGACTGTGTCATTCCTTTCTCTTATATTTTACTCTGGTTTTTCAACTAAAGTAATTTGTTGGTCGTGTAATATATTTTTGTTTTTTACAGAAATGTGCAGGATAGATGAAATGACGTTTTAGGGTATTCAACGCTGTCGTTTCAATTATTAGAGTGATGAAAAGTGTTGTTTCGAATGTCTGTTTTTACAAGCATAGTAAATCGGAGTGCCAAATGTACGTTGTTGTATTCGTTGTGCTATATTTAAAAAATGATACAAAAATATTAACTTTGTAGCGGCGTTTTCTATGGTGATTTTAGTTGCGTCGGGTCAGTGTCGTAAATCAATGTCTCTTTTTTTATGTGTGCCCTGTGGTCGTAGTTCCCATTAATTACCGTTTATCTTTGCGTGATACTCCGATTTATTTTAGGTTTTTGTTTAATTTGATGGATTGTTATGGGGCTGCGGTGTTATTAAGTTGAGGAAGACCATAATTTCACATGATTTTTACCCATAATTATGTTATCAAAATCGGGCTATATTAGTTGTTTAGGGCACTTAAACCCTGAAACGATAGTCGAACCGGTCTGCATGCATACTTAAACCATTTATGCTGTGAAGCGTGGCAAGTTGATATTCTTTGCACCATTGATGTGTTATCGATGGTCTGATCTAGTCCACGTGTATTATTGGGGAGTGGAGTATTTGTGTTGTATGTTGTCATTCAATTTATTATTTTTTACTTGCCTTTCTCTTCTATAAATAAACTATTTTTGCATATCTTAGCTTGTATTTCCCAGCTTTTTCTTAGGTAGTATTATAAATTATAAAGAGGTTCTTTTTATGCTTGCTTTAATTTTGAAATCACCTTTCGTTTATTAAATTCATTTGTGATTTTTTACTATTGTTTCATGGACGATATTATTATTGTATTTTTTTCGTCTAGGCTGGTTTTGGGTCTTCATATTTTGGGTTTAATAAGAATTATGCTGTGTTAGATACCCGTACCAGTCAATATCGCCTGTTGTGTTACTTGTGGATAATAGACACCTATCACTATTACTCTAATACAGTAATCATAAATGTTGTCGCATCCCGTCCCCTTTGGGTTTTGTGGAATGTTAATTAGGTTAGTCAAATGTTGGGCTCTACAAAATGTGTATAACTTAAATTAAGTGGTCGTTTTCAGCCACAACATTTATAATTAGAGTATTAGAGTAGGCAGACGTGGACAATTCTATAAACAAGTAAAACAATTTAAGCCGAGTAAATTGCTTTTAGGGGATATTTAGTAGCCTCGCTTGCAGAGTGCGGGTAAAATTGTAGTATAATTACGTCAAGCATTAATATTAAACATTAAAATTCATTTGTTAAAAGTTTTTCTAATTGCGGGTGAACATGTAAAAGTATAAGAAATTCTAATCACCGAACACAAATACAAGTAATTTAAAGGAGGCGATCTCGTTCATCATCATCTTGCTAATATTCCCACGATAGACCGACTTCATATTCATTCCATTGTTTCCCTCCTCTTTTGACGGGTAGATGTTTAATCGCTCCAAAACTTTTCCAAACTTCAGTATATATTCTATAACACTGAGCTCGTTGTCGGTGCCCTTAAATCCTTTTACTTTTACCTTCTTCAAAGTTGTTTGCATACATATTGGGGATTGTAGATAGTTTAAAATTGGGTTAGACTCAATATCAATAGAAATTGAGGAGTTTTGGTAAATAATCTGGGGTCCAAGTTGAATTGAAAGAGTCTCCAGGGTGGGACATATATTTAGAAACAACATTATCCTAGGGTTTTCATGGATTAGCAATGTAGTTTTTAAAACTAGCTTCCTCAAACTTTGAAACATGTCTTCTTCAATCTGAAATTGCTTATTCATTGTGCGAAATATCTATAAAGAGTAGCTGCAGATGGTAAAGACTTCAATATTGTGATGCTCCCTGAATACATGATAGAGTGATGTGGTGGAGTAACTTTTGCTATGTATGTACTCGCGATGAAGCCGATAATCAAAGATTGTTTTTTTTTATTAATCCACCGTGGTTATTGAGACACAGTTTGGTAAAAACTCCAAATATCTTGAAAACATTCAGAGTTGGAGCAATGATGGATAGTGTTCCCTCGAAGGAGCAGTTGTTGATAGCAAGGATATTAAATTTAGGTGCATATACTTCCAATTTTTCATACCCAAACATCTCTTTAGGTATAAAAATTGAAGCGATGGGGCAAATTGCTATAAACTGGCTCAGAGTCAATTCAGGAAATTTGATCCATGCAAGGACAATGTGCTTTAATGCATAAAAATGGCTAAAACAATACTGCGGTGGTTGAAAATCACATGCGTGCAATGCTAGGTCCTCTAAATTGTGTAGATGTTGATTAAGGCTAACTGGTACATTAAGAATTGATGCTGGGTTTCTTCATTCCACGATCGATCATCAAAAAACAATGCAAGTGACCCTACCTCTGGGTGACCAGCAAGGAAATTGGTGCATTTATGAACTATGTGTATTAAGTTGGATGATGGTTTTAAAATATTCATTTGGAATATCCCCCACATAGGGTGCCATATAAATATCAATTCACTGATTGACGAATTGAACAAACTTTCTTTGTTGCGATTCGTTGTCCTCGTTCAGCGCCCATTTCTTTATGAACCAATGCTCAGTTTGGATGATATTTCGGCTTGATTGCCATAGAAAGCGCCATCTTTTGGACAAAAAGAAGGTTCTCGCAATCTCTTAGAATGGAATAAGGATATAATGAGGAGGACGAGTGCACCTGGTAGAATTGAAAAGAAATCTTGTTTCTTCGAATACGTTTTGATCGTGTTATTGAAATATTGTCATGTGATGAGATGGTGCAGTGATGGTCGAGTAATGAAGGATTTAAAAGGATAAAACAGGTATTTTATAGGTAAGGGATAGGGGAGTGATTTTTGGAATGCGTGTTGTCAGATTTGTAACTTATTGCGTCGCTCAAAATAATAGTGGGTGGGTACAGTGCTAGGATGGATTTCAGGAAAAGAAGTAAAACTTGAGCAATATTAGTTGGACGTATTCGATTAAAACTTGCAATGTTAGTCCTTTCCTTAAGCAATGTTGATCCTGCACTTTATTTTTCATTAATTTTAATGAAAAAACTAATGGAGATGACAATTGCGTTAAAAACTAACGGGATAGTCAACTCCATTAAAAACTAATGGAATGGACAATTGAAAATTGCATTTCGCCCCCTAAAACTATATACCTTGTAACAAACACCCTCTAAACATATTCTTTTGTCATTTACCACCCCCCTTTCCCCCGAAAAACAAAATAAAAAATAGAAAAGAACACAACATTATCATCTTGCCCAACCATTTTTAATTTTTAAGGGTAAGTGACATTAATATTTGTTCAGTAGGTATTTAGTACAACTCGTATAGTTTAGGGGGCAAAATGCAATTTTTAGAAATACATTATATTAGGTTGCGTTATAATGGAAATTAATAAAGTACGATACTAATGTTGTTTGAAAAAAGGACTTACTTTGTAATTTTTTCCAATTATTAAGACTATTCTTTAAAATCACGTCTGATGCGAGGTAAAAATGTAAGTACGTAAATATGTCATATGATGGCCACGTGGGTGAGGAAAGCCGACCCAACACACGACAAAATACGCACTAGTTTGATTTATGTTTAGACTGCACTCGCTATAAGCAAGCTGCCTACGTATCCACTTTGGTGGGATCAAGTCTTTTCGTAGTTCAATGGTGGCATATTCTCTGTAATTGCCAGCTGCTTTCTCTCTAGCACTCTTTTTGGTAGAGAGGGCAGATAATGAATTTTCATCAGCTCTCTCAGGTATATATAGAATTGAAGGTGGACTCTTTGGGGTATCACCTTGCCTCGAGTCAGCTCCTTGGGGTTTTCCTCGTCTAGATGTTGCGCAAGTTACCTCGTATGGGCGGGTAAGATTTAACATCATGGTCTAGATTTATTTTCTCGTATGGCATATTTACTCATGAATTTACACATTAAGGCCTTTTTAGGCTTCGAGTAAGTCTTTACTTTTTTACCTCGTGGCTTCATGAGCATTAGGTCAATTGCTTAATTATTTTTTTGTACCCCGTGGCTTCATGTGTACTAGGTCAGTTGCTTAGCTATTTTTACGTGCCCCGTGGCTTCATGAATACTAGATCGGTTACTTAGTTATTTTTTCGTACCCTGTTCTTTATGAGCATTCAGTTAATTACTTAATTAATACTGAGTGTACCCCATGACTTCATAAGCTCTGGCGGGGTGTTTCATACCCCGTGGATTCATGAGCACTAGTGGGATGTCAACGGCGTTATGCCCTTTGGTAGGACGTTATGAGCACTTTTGAGGCCCTTTTACTGGTGAGTTTTAGCCTCTAGGCATGACCAGCTTAAAAAATAACAGCTACAAATAATAGCTAAAGATAATAGCATTTGTCGTGTGAAGTGGATCATCACTTAGTAGCGTTTGTATAACATGGTCCAGAGTGGTATGTCGGAGGGGGGTTATCTATGAAGCCCCAATCCTTCTCGATACTACTGAAAGAATTATAAAGTAGACAAGCCTCAATTGAGTCTTTGTTAGCTCGTGGAACTTTCATCGTTCCACCTAAATTGTCCTCTAAAGGGGCTTTATGTTGAGTGAGTGGCTTCGGTCAAAATTATTGGTCCCGATGAGCACTTATGAGCGTTGTTAAATCACTCATCATTTGTTGTCTTATAGACTTGTATGCCATCACATACATGTTGACTAATAGTCGATATAGAAAGGATAAATTTTGCATGCGCAATAACATAGAGGAGAGTGTGCTCTAAGGCACTTAACAAGCATATATCAAAAATTCAAAGTATTCTAAATTCAATGCAAAAATATACGGGGGTGCACCTATTC
Organism: Buddleja alternifolia; assembly: GCA_019426215.1. Classification (NCBI taxonomy): domain Eukaryota; kingdom Viridiplantae; phylum Streptophyta; class Magnoliopsida; order Lamiales; family Scrophulariaceae; genus Buddleja; species Buddleja alternifolia. The sequence continues at coordinate 26,833,121 of CM033403.1, forward strand.
ACCTCAAAACTTAAAAGGGTAGGTTGTGCTAGCGGGCACCCTTAACGCTTGGCCAAGGGTGAGTTTTTAATTTCTACCTAGTGGCCTTGAAGGTACTAGGTGCATTACTTATTTGTTTCCATGTTGCCTTGCGGCCCTGGTGGGGTGCCCATGGCGCTATTCATGACATCTCCCACTTGTTGCCTTATGGCTTTAGTAGGGTCTTATGGGTGCTTATGCAGCCCTTCCATGACGTGTTTTAGTCTTTGAAAGCAATAGCCTACACCTACTTCCCCTCCCCCCTCCTTAATGCCTATGTCATGAGTAAAACATTTAGGAGTAAGGTTTTTATGGGATGATTTATTATGAGTTATTATCATTTTTTGTATGAATGAACCATCATTTTTAACAGTAGGTTATTATGTATAACCTCGATCCGGAGCGTATTTTGTATTGAAGGGGGGGCTTCTAGTTTATTAGAGCCTCAACCTCTTTATTACACTCCTGGAAGGGTTATAAGGTGTGCAATAGGGCCTCAACCAAAACTTTGTGAGTTTGGGGAGCTTTCCTTTTGCCACCTATATTACCCTCTAAAGGGCCTTGTATGAATTAATTTTTGGACTCAGTCAAAAACATTGGTTCTGAGGAGCACTTATGAATGTGTTAAATCATTCACCATTCATCGTAATACAAACGTGTATTGTCGTATATACATGTGATGTTCAACATGCATAGTGACATAGAAAGAGGCGTGCTCGAAGGTACCCTAATTCAGCGCTTGGCTCGTGGCCAATAGTAGTTTAATAGAAGTAGAAATTAAAAGCATAAGATAAACTAACTTTTTTTTGGTACCTCTTGATGCCCTTTTTAGGCATAGCAGCCTTTTAAGTTGGGAGGTATCCCTGATATGTGGTTCTTCCTTTTACCTGGATGGCACCTGGTGAACTCAACTACTTGATGCGGTCGTTCTCCTTTCACCTTCAGCTTTTCGTTATTAGCCTATTTTGAGGCAATAGCCTTCGCTTCAATCACTTGAGCTGTGAGGGAATAACTCATCTTGGCAAGGGGTGCCGAGCATCTACTAAAGTGCACAGGGTCACCCTAGAACAATTTAACTAAGTCATCGACGTCTTTCGACGGAGTTGATCGTAAATATCTTGGCCAAGTGTTTTCTAGTTTGGTCTTATTCCCCCAAGTGATTCTCCTCCATATCATTTGTTACCCCTGTTGGGGTCCCTACTCCTTTCCATTTCATACTTAGGTATTCAAAAGGTCCTTTATCCTCTTGGGAGATGAATTTCATATGGCTTGTTTTCCTAGTCATCATGATTGGAGCTGTCATGCTTCTTCTAAGGTTTTTTCAAGGCATTGGCGTAGCATTCTCTTGCTAATCTCACATCTCCAATAGCCTCACCTGTCCCGATGAGGGTCGGGAATTCAATCTTCATGTGGAACATGGAAATGACAGCTTGAAAAAGATTTAAGCTCGGCCTCCTCAAAATGACGTTGTATGTGGAGAGGGCTTTAACCACTAGGAACTTCACCATCTTTGTAGACTAGGCTAGGGATATGCCCAGTGATATCGGTAGGGAAACTTCCCCAAGCGCATCCACTACTTCAACTGTGAATGCGGTGAGGGGGGTGTTGACCCCTTGGAGCTGTGCATTGTCAACCCCTAGCTGAGTAAAGGCATTGTCAGAAATTTTGTCTGCAAAACTTCCACTATCCACCAAAATCTTTTTAACCCAAAAGTTGGGACTATCGCTTGTATCACCAAGGCATCGTTTCATGAGGGGATTTAGTTCTCCAAAGCTCGCACTCCAAACTCGATGCCTAATGCATTTGGCTCTACTCAGTTAACTTGTTCTACCTGTAAGGTGTTGACCGTATGCAACCACATGGCAACCCTTTAGCATGGTTTTTTTAGAGTTCGCTGAGTCTTCCCCATCAGGACCTCCTAAACTCACTTCTATTATTTCATTTAAAGAGGGGTTCTCCATATTCATGTCCGTCCTGAGGGGATTGCCTTTGCCTCCTCCTTCTCTTCCACGCAGTCCCAGTGAATCTTGAGGGGTCGATCCAGATGGTGGCGCTACGACTTCTTGTAAGTAGCCCCTCTTAATAAGCTTCTCTATCTCCACTTATAGATGGTGGCGTTCTTCAGTAGTGTGACCTTTGTCTCGATGGAACCTGTAGTACTTCCTGGATTTCAAGCGACTAAGATTATCCTTCATCTTTTTAGGCCATTGGACTATGCCCTGTTGCTCAGCAATGGCCAAAACCTGCTCCCGCAGGAGTGTGAGCGGGGTATACTTTGAAAACCCCGAGGGAGGCATGTGTTTGCGCTCCTTAGGTTCTCGTACCTTATCATCTTCTCTAGCCTTTCTCTTATTACCACCACCTTCTTACCTAGCCGACCCCATTGTCTCCTCAATTCTGATGTATTTTTCCACCCTAGCCAACAACTCATCCATAGTGGACGTCAGTTTCCCTGCAATGGATTCCTTAAACCTACTATTGCATAAGTTCCTTTACATTATCCCTGGCAATAACTCATGGTTAACGTGTGGTACTTCAGACACCGCCATGGAGAAGCAATGTATATATTCTAGCAGAGACTCTCCATCTTGTTGAACCACAGTTAATAAGTAAGAGGCTATCTTCGGATATTTTTTGTTCATAGAGAAATGGTTGAGGAAACGTTATGTCAGTTGCTCAAAGATGGTAATGGTACCAGTGGGCAGTTGGTTGAACTAGCTAAGGGCTTGACCGGACAAAGTGGTTCGAAAAATCTTTCAAAAGGCCGGATCGCTGACATCGTACATGTCAACCTTCCAATTAAACTTATGAACATGCTCTTGAGGGTCTTCAGCTCCCTTATATTCACTAAGGTGTGGTATCTTCAATCCTTGTGGTATAGACTCTGCCAAGATAGCAAGGCAGAAAGGACTTCTCTTAGGGGGTGCTACTGCTATGAGGACCAGTTCTATGTCCTCATATCTCCCCTTATTCTCTAAGCTCTCATTTTGGCGAGGTGTTTGTCTACGCCGGCCTTCCCGCCTTGATAATGTCTCTTCGGGGGTCAAGAAGGCTTGACCTCTACGTGGAGACCTAGGGGATGCTGGTCTTCTGTCTCTTCCTCATGGCGGCCTCTCATGAGATGAAGCCAAGCTACTCTCTTCCTTTTCATGCGCAGCCCCGTTGACCGAGGAGTTGGACTGCCTTGACCCAATCCTGCCAGGGGTCAAGAATTCTTGACCTATGTGGGGAGGAGGGGGGATTATATAGTCTCAACTCGCGGAGGCACTCCCTTTCCTGAGGTTCCGGACCCCTGTCCATTGACTGAGGGGGTACCACTTTAGGCCCCCTTTCCTAAGGTGGGGGTATAACTTGAGGATTCCCCACCTGGGGGTCTTGTCCCCTAACTGTTGATGGAGCGGGCATCGCGCGAGATGGATGCACATTGGCGTACTGTTGGACAGCTCTAGCCGCTGCCCACACCGAGGCATCCTCAACAAGAGCAAAGAGGGCCTCTTTGGTGATATCGAGCACCCTTGTGGCAGGGGGCCGAATCACTGTTGGTGTCACGGGAGGCACAGTCCCCTTATTCACTGGAGGCGGTGGATTTGGGTCTCCTCCACCAACTTGAGCGTCGGGTAGACCTTCTTGCGTTGTAGGGTTAGAGACTCCACCACCTGTTGCGTACGTGTTGTTGCTCGTTATCCTATCACTGTTGGTATGTGCTTAAGACATAGTCTGCATACTCAGTGGTTGGACTGCTGTTCCCACAGACGGCGCCAAACTGATGCGGGGTAAAAATGTAAATAAGTAAATGTATCACGTGATGGCCACGTGGGGAGGGAATCCGACCCAACACACAACAAACTAGGCACTAGATTGGTTTATGTTTTGACCGCACTCGCTATAGGTAAGCTGCCTACATACCCATTTTGGAGGAATCAAGTATTTGCGTAGTTCAACAGTGGCATTATTCTCTGTAATTGTCAGCTGCTTTCTCTCTAACACTCTTTTTGGTAAAGAGAGCAGATAATGAATTTTCATCAACTCTTTGGGATATATATACGCTTGAAGGCAGGCTATGTGCCGAAAGCCTCATAAGTGGCCCACCTGGTGATAAATAAAAATAAGTAATAATTTTTATTTAAGTAATTACTTTCATCCACATATCATGATCCAATTGCTTTCTTGGAGCCCTTTGACCAAGAACATTCTGTTTGGGCCATCCCAGCTCAATCACATGCCCTTTGGTAAAATTGACTACAACATTTGTATGGTACATCAACGTCAAATGCGAGATTAAAATTAAAACGGCCGACCGTATTGTATGAGGCTAAATTTGCAATTTCGCTTGCATGATGATCCAACTTTCCTATAAATTGACTTTTTAGTTTTTAGATAAAAAGAAAAAGTGCAAAATGGTGAAGATGACCAATAGATTACAAATTTGTAAAAATTCTGATTCTCCATATATATATATATATGTGTGTGTGTGTGTCTTAGGTCTCTGCTCATGAGAGGTTTTAGTTAAATCTTGATCTCAAACCCTGGATTTTATTTCTGGTACGCCGCTCTTTCTCTCTTCCAAACAATTTTATCCTAATTCTCTCTCTCATACACAAAACTCATACTCAGTAATAGACATACAGATTCGCTTGTATACAGCTTTATTACAGAACCCCCTCTGTTTTGCACACACACCAGTGTGCGTGTGTGTGTTATATAGATATAAATTGCATAAGAAACACTTCCCAGATTTGCAGATATTGTGAGCAATTCCGGGTTTTTGTTTTAAAAGAAAAATGGCAACAAGGGTTGCTCTGAAATTCATGAGAGAATGCTATCTATATAGCAAGGTTAAATCCAATAATAATATTCCCAGGCATTATTTTTCTACTGCTTCTTCAACTATTACTCATACTCCTCAGCCTCCAATTCCCAAAAGAATTCCTCAGTTCTCCAAAAAGGTAATTTCTAATATGATTATCTCTTACTATATTGTGTAAATGTAGCTTTTGACATGAAAAATGCTACTATCTTGTGTAAATGTAGCTTTAGACATGAAAAATGCTACTATATTTTGTCCAGTTAATGAAATAGTTCTTCGTTTCCCGCATAGTAATCCTGTGGTCTGATTATCGTTTACTATATTGTGTAAATGTAGCTTTTATGATGAAAAATGCAATCTTTTTGAAATTATGAAAAGTGCTAGTCTGGGAGCCTGCTAAAATGAGCTTGCTGTTTCCCTAAAGTAAAGTAGATGAAAGTTATTATGTTTTTCAGCTCCCCTTCTCTCATTGTTTATGGACTATGATATATGTATCTTTTAACAATTCAAAAATACCATCTTTATGTGAAAGTTGGAGAGGGCTTATGCCGAAGCAAATCAAATGAGCTTGTTTTTTTTTCCCAACAGAATATTACTTAAAAATTATGCTATTTTGTGTTTATGCGTATAAATTTTATTGCTTTAGGTGATAGTCAAGAAAGTACCACCTTCCCGCCTGTTATGCTGTCTTTCTGCATCTGAATTTTATTACTTTAATTGATAGTAAAGAAAAGTTTGGAAATATTAAACTTTTGTTTTTTTTTTTCTTGATTTAGTACTTGGCTTCTGGGATCTTACTGGTTTCTTTCCTTACCTAGATTCAGTTCCAAATGCTTAGATGTTTGCACTTGAACTACAGGGTAGGTTACTTACCGGAGCTACAATAGGTTTACTTATAGGTGGCGGTGCGTATGCAAGTACTGTGGATGAGGCAACTTTCTGGTATTGACGATTGAGATTGATCTCTTTTAAAGATGCATTCATCTTGTATCGCATCAAACAATTGTAAAAGATTGCATACCATTTGTATATGTGCTATGATTCAATCTCATATATTTCTTTCTAGCATAAGCAGCCCAACTCAAACTTTCTATGTCAATTTCTCTATAAGAACTTAGCATTTAAGCTTTTTTTGTTGAATGTTAAAAGAAAAGGGATAAAGAAGAAAGATAATTTAAGTACATAGCTATATTTTCGACTGAAAATTTTGGTTTATGATCATCAGTGCAGTAGGAGAGTGCATTTTAGGTGGATTTGGATAGAAATCTTATACTCCTATATAATTATTAATTACTGTTGAATTTGTTGGGAATGTCTAACTTGACATAGTTTGAATCATGCAGTGGCTGGCTTTTCTCAGCAACGAAACTGGTCAATCCATTTTTTGCATTTCTTGACCCTGAGGTTGCCCATCGCTTGGCTGTCTCTGCTGCAGCTCGTGGGTGGGTCCCGATAGAGAAAAGGACAGATCCACCAATATTGGAACTCGAAGTTTGGGGAAGGAGGTTCTCCAATCCAATTGGTCTTGCTGCTGGTTTTGACAAAAATGCCGAGGCCGTTGAAGGTTTACTTGGTTTAGGTTTTGGCTTTGTTGAGGTTGGATCAGTGACTCCGGTCCCACAGGAGGGTAATGCAAAGCCCCGTATATTCAGATTGCCAAAGGAAGGGTAAGATTGGAAATGCCTTTTGTACACCCGGTGTTGAACAACAAAGGGTGTGGTTTATGCCACCTCAGCACTTGACAACATATGCGGATGTGGCATGATCAGTACTCTTTGGTGTATGGTGCACCGGGTGCATTTAAGAATTTTCCGATAAGATTGTTTGCTTTTACCAATATTCTTTTGTCTAAGAGAACAATTCGGTCTAATCCATTCTCCATGAGATCATATATATTACTACCCCCTGTCCCATTTTGTATGTTCAGTTTGACCTTACATGGACTTCAGATGAGAGTTGAAATATTGAAAATTTTGTGTATTTTTTACGTTATTGCCCTTAAAAGTACTGGTTCAGAGTTAGTATTGCACATCATTACCTTAAGAGAGTATATCTTTGTGGGGAAATACTTTTTCAGGAAATGGAGCCATATTTCGGGACGTCCCCAAAATGGAAATAGGAACAATTGATTTAGGAGGGGGACTACTACTTAATTTACTTATTCCAAATCTTGAATGAGGCTCTAAGCTCTGAATTGGTTGGGTTTTTGGCAGTGCTATCATTAATAGGTGTGGCTTCAATAGCGAAGGAATTGTTGCGGTCGCAAAGCGGTTGGGTGCGCAACATGGTAAAAGGAAGATGGAAACATCAAGCACTTCATCTTCAACAGGAGATGAGGTCCATGGAGGGAAAGCTGGTCCCGGAATTCTTGGAGTTAACCTTGGAAAGAATAAGACCAGTGAAGATGCTGCAGCTGATTATGTACAAGGAGTTCATACATTATCACAATATGCTGATTACTTGGTATGCGAATTAATTGTTCTAGCTGTGTTTATATTCATATTCGCTGCCATTTGACGATCATCCCTATATTATACAACCAAAGTTTTGTGCTTCAAAATGTTTGTATCATGTACTTTTGTTCATATTTTATTTTCTACATGACCAGCATATTCGTTCTTGAGGTTTATCTTTGTATGATAAGCTTGAAATTTTAGAAATGGAGGTATGATGGGTATTCTTCTTGTCAGAACATGTTTGTCTGTTTTATGCCATTTTGGATTCAATATCATTTATTTTTGTGGGATACTTACATTCACACCCCCTAAGTTATTGAGTAATTATCATGAGCCCCATGAGATTTTGCAGATTACCGAGTCACCCTGTGTCAAATTTGACAATTCGATTGTAATTTGTTTCCACTAAAAGATGGTGAAGTTGTAATATGCTTCTACTAACAGGGAAATCAAATGTTCGGGTATTTCTCATAATTGGGGTCTCACGCAAGGGGTGTCTATGTGATTTACCCTTACATATTAATAAATTTATATATATATATATATATAATACTTCTTTTTGATATCTTTGTTGAACATCTATGCACTTATCTTATAACACAAAGGCATCATCATATAGGTTATCAATATTTCATCACCCAATACTCCTGGACTGCGACAACTTCAAGGGAGGAAACAATTGAAAGACCTCGTTAAGAAGGTAGGGATCTTAATTCAGTCAATACAATTGGTTAACATATATAAACTTACTGTTTAAGTGGAGATTTAATTTTTATGTTTTAATTTTTTAAGGTTCAAGCAGCCCGCGATGAAATGCAATGGGGTGAGGAAGGGCCACCTCCGTTGCTCGTGAAAATTGCTCCGGACTTGTCTAAACAGGATCTCGAAGATATTGCAGCGGTATACACATATTTATGTTCTCAATGTCTCAAAATTCTTCCTATATAACGGATTCTTGAAGTTTTGCCTCTCTGTGTTTGTAGGTTGCTCTTGCTCTTCGAGTGGATGGATTGGTATGTTTTCTTTACTCACTATAGTCTCGTGCGCCATTATATTAATGCATACAATTGTGTTTCCTGGCAGCTTCGTGTCAATCTATTTGATGGGCTTGTCTCCTAATAGTTAATTTTCAATTTATGTGATAATTGACGTAGAGGTCAAGTGAAAAATAATAGATTCTTGGCAGAATATTTCTGAATAGTTTTTCCCCATCTCTAGACCTGAAAATGATGTCATATATGCAGAGATGGAGCCAAGGGGCTGGTGGGGGCACCCTTCCCCCTCAACTTTGAGAAAATTATTTTTTTGCCCTACAGATTTTTTTAATTTGAATTTTTGCCCCCCAAAAATATCAAGTTTTGACACCTTTTTTTTGTATTCGCCGCTACCCCACCCCACAAAAAAATCCCCAAATTCTGGTTCTGCCCTGCATGTATGTGGTTTCTATCAAATGGATAAAGAATACAAATGAGCTTATAATAGTTCCATAACGTCTTTAAGTTGTTAAATTGGGTATGTGACAGGGAGAGATGGAACTCTGTTATGATTATTTTCCTATTGTGAAATGCACAATTGAGAGAAAGAACTGACAGCATAAATGTCACTTCTTTTATAGACAAAAATTTACCCAATTCCTAATTTTAGCCTCATTGCCTTGCCGTTCGAGTCTCGCGTTTGTTTTTTCAAGATACAATAAATCGTGTGTTAATGACATGCACACTCCTTCACTTATTAGGTAAGTACCATGCTGTCACGGACTTAGTCTTTTACTAACGTCCTGTGCGGCACTTGGCTTCGATCCGCATCTTGCGAGATTGTGCTAAGTTAGCCTCGCCCACTCATGCTCGTGTGCTAAGGGATTTGGCAAAGATCACAAGAAAGCTTAAAGGAAACTTTAAGTGCTTGTATTGCTCTAAACTTCTTGGATGGTTACAAATGAGCCCCTGACCTCTGTTTATACTAACATCCTTTAAATGGACGGCTAAGATTAACCTGATCCTTCGGCTACGATTTATCATCTAGATTATTCTACTAGATATTTACATGGAGAATTCTAGAGAATTCTACCTACACATGCTTCTACATAATTCTAGAGAAGTCTAACAATTCCTACACTTTCTAGAAACTTCTACAATGTTCTACACTATTCCGGAGCTTTCTACTAATATCTATATTATTCCAGAACATTTCAGAATCTTCTAAATCTTTCTAGACTTCTCCGGAAAATTCAAGTAACCTTTAGTCTCTTGTCAACCGAGAAAAATGTCATGTTCCCGTCGTCTCAAAATACTTCAAATTGCCGGTGCATGAAACGCGCCCATGAGGTTTTGCAATTACCAATACCCCAGGTCCTACGACTCAAAACGGGGGTGAAATTATAATCAGCTTTTGGGGGGTGAAATCATATTATCCTTTTAATGACCGGGGAAGTTATGGTACTTTATCAAACCTCAGGGTGTTTTTCGTATTTAGGGTCTCGCACAGAGGACATTATAAATATACCCATAAATTATTATGTAGATTGTTGTATGAGAGGTTCATTCTGTCATTAAGATATATGGGTGAACTGAAGTTTGGAATAGACGATAAATATCCACCATTTTCTTTATGTGAATGATGATTGTGAAAAATGTAGCTTGCTTGACCACTTCGTTTATTTGCATGTAGATCATATCAAACACGACCATTCAAAGACCTGATCCTGTGAGTAAAAATCCTGTTGCTGAAGAAACCGGTGGCTTGAGTGGACAACCACTCTTTAGTTTATCCACAAATATACTCAAGGACATGTATATTCTTACTAAGGTAATCAAGTTTCAAAATATATGCTTCTTTAATATATCCTTGAACTGATTTCCTTCTTTATTCGTAATTTTTTTACCCGCCATTTTTTGGGCAGATATAAACGATAACATTATTTTAGATTCCCCCCCTAAAATTTTGTCAAAACCATCAAAATAGTACTCGTGGTTATAAATTTGATTGCTTTTCGTGCATTTAATTTATGCAACTCGTGTTTCCTATGATAGGGAAAGATTCATTTGATTGGCTGTGGAGGCGTCAGCAGGTATCACCAGTTTTAAAGATTTTGATACCTACTTGTGTTATATTCCGAGAATAACTTAAGCACACTAAATTGTTTAGTGGTGAAGATGCATACAAGAAAATACGAGCTGGAGCAACTCTTGTTCAGCTTTATACAGCATTTGCATACGGTGGCCCTGCCCTTATACCGACAATTAAGGTATTAGTTGGTCTAGAGATTGCTTTTTTTGAATACTGAAATAGGGGGGAAAAGAATAATTACATGTGCACCCCTGCACTTATTAAATAATTACCACAAACCCCCTAGGGTTTCGAGTATTACCAAGACACTCCCCGTCAGCCTGACAACTCAGAAAACAAGAGGTGTCTGTTTTTTACTAACATGGGGTGAAATTGTAATATGTTATTCTGTCACAGAGGAGGTTACTATAATTTCTCAAACAATGTTTTTTCCCCCTTCATAATTAGGTTCTCACGCAGTGCGTGATGTATATGTAGTTTACCCCAAAAAAATGACGAGCAGTGTGCTGAATTACCTTTTTTGATTCGTTGTGTGCACTTTGTAGGCTGAACTTGCCCAGTGCTTAGAAAGGGATGGATACAAATCTGTAGATGAGGCAATTGGAGCAGACTGCAGGTAGCCTGAAAGCTCAACTCGAAATTTCAAGAGGCTTACATGTTTACTGCAGATTTTTACCACATTGTACAGTACAAAGAATTTTGTTTGATTAGAGTTTTTAGGGGTATTGCTAATTTTATTTTGAAGAGAAGTCTTGTACTTGCTCATTTTTTATTTTTTTTTGTGGCCAGAGGCAGAGTTGTTTTGTTATGTTAAAAAAAAAACAGATATTGACCAGTTTTGCAATTCATATTGATTGTTACAAGTGTAAAAGATTATTCAACATTCTCATGTTCATCTATTTCCTTTTAGCGTTAACCCAAAAAAGAAACATCTATTTCCTTTTAGCTTTTGAAAAATACTGTGGATTTTATGTGGTCAATTTTAGAAGTTTTCGAGCCAAGGTCCAAGAGGATTATAATCATTTTTAGTGAGACCTACGCAGGGCTCATTGTACGCCAATAGTCGTGATTATAGTAAAATCTAGAGTATAGACTTAGTCAATTAATTCTACCATAATGAAGGATACGCCGCTGTCTAATTACTTGATTCAGCTCATTTTCCATCCATAAAATCACTAACCTACTAAAATGTGGCAAATCTACATAACTGAAGATATATGAAAGAGAAGGCATAAATGAAACACTTTGATTCATTAATTTTTTGTTGTCTTGTGAATAGGTCTCAACATGTAATATTAATCATCTCATATGCAGCAGCAAGAGCTCTGGTTTTTCAATGAATAGCTTCCACTCGTTGCAGAACATAGCAACCGTCGCCCCATCCAAAACTCTATGATCTGCGCCTATATTTACCTGAAAACAAAAATCCATAACATGTTATGAAGGGATCACTCAAAAGAGCATGACAATTCTGAGTTCCTATACAATTCCAATCATTAATGTGGTAGGACCCACATTGAGTCCACTATACACGTATAGTCATGATATATTGGGGCATCAAGTCACGGGAACTCTTCAAAATCACTCCTATACAAGCTATAACAAGGGTGTTCAATAAGATTTTGCACATAAATCCAACACTTGCAAAAGATTTTCTTTCTCCCCGTTTTAATATTAATGAGTCCCATATCAAATATTCACTACCACTCGACGACTGGGAAAAAGTCTTTTTTTCATACAAGGGCAAGGGCAAGAGACAAGCTCAATCAAGGAAACTTGACTTGAGTGATGAACAATCTTATCCCTATGATTGGAGATTCTCGTGTATGTTAGATGAGGAAATTTCACACAATCACAATATGCAAGTGGCGTTGTGAGCCCTGATGAGAATATGATGATGTCATAAAAGAAATGACTAACCATGTGTGGGGTAATTTTATGTCAGGCTAAGTCCAATGGTCCGAGTGATAGTCACTCAGACCATTGGACTCGATCTAGTATCGACTATAGATATTTCCCCATGTGTGTAATCTAACTGTACACTCCCTTTTGTAGTATCCAAGTAGGCGATCAGCCTTTAAAAGTGTTAATAATGTGTTGACGTTGGGATGTTAATATGCGAAAGAAGGTGCATAGAATAAGGTGCTTCAAGGGATTCACAGTTTACTTACAGTCATAATTGATGCGGGGTACACATTCCCATCTTCATCAAATTGGGGAATTTTCTGAATCCGTCCCATTGCTATAATTGAAACTTCAGGCACGTTGATAAGAGGAGAACCAAACTTGCCACCAATGGCACCAATATTGCTTAAAGTAATAGTTCCACCAGATATGTCATCCGAACTAAGCTTGTTAGCCAACGCCAATTGTTGAAGTCTTGAAAGCTCCTTTGTTATCTGTACAAATAAGGCAAGTATCAAGAAAAACTACATTCATAAGGGAGTATACTTCTCATAATATTCTCCAGATGTTACAGAATAAAAATGAAAAGAATTACATAACATAAAATCACTACTAGTTCTGTGTTACAAAAAATTCAAATGGCAATTATGCGTTGAAAATTGAAGTAGCTTTAAATACGTCGTCAGGAAAAAAAATAAGAGCTATGACAAATTACGGAAAGAAAAATAAAGCTAAATAATTAAACAATTGAAACTGACCTCCGAGATGGAGAGACTCTGAACCTTCTTTATGTTTGGTACAACCAAACCATGTGGAGTAGCCATTGCAATTCCAATATTGTGGGATCCTTTCACAACCGAAAATAGAAGAACCGGGTTCAATATACATTGATTCAGAATGTAGTCGTGGAAGGAAAGTTAAATTGAGTTTCATATATTGCACATAGATATTTCAATACTGTATTATTATCATACTTGTATATAAAAAGGAATCTGCCAAAGGTATGAAAGTGAAATTTTAGGCGCATATATACCTTTGAGAGTCACCTCTTGCAATTCCTCACTGAAGCAACTATTTAGCAAAGGGTATTTGCTTAACGCCATTGAAAGTGATTTTATCAACACTGGAAGGAAAGTGTACTTGACATCTGGATCAGAATTTTCTTTTTGGAACGATGATTTAAGCTCAATAAGGGCATCACAATTTATCTCGTCGACATAATGAAAATGTGGAATTTTTGCAGCTAAGGTCATGGATTTAACCATTGCACGCTGGAAACCCCTGCAAAAAGTAAAGCGCTTTAGCGGTTTTGAGCATGATTAACTGACTATAGAGTCGTAACTGGTCATATTAGCTGTCTACAAGTCACGTTACAACAAATTATCACAAATTTGTCTCCACTGCTACTGAACTTGCTCATCTAGAAACAACAATTACCCTATTTTTTCCCACCCACCCAATTATCTTGAATATATATATATATATATACACCCCCCTGCGTGAGACCCTAATTTCGAAACACCCATAGCTTTGAGAAATTACCATAATTTCCCCTTACAATTTTAATATTTGTTGGTAAAAGCATATTACAATTTCACCCCTTATTTTTTGAGTTGTCGGGATTTGAAGGGGATTTCTTGGTAATTGGCAGAATTTCAGGGACTCGTGGTAATTACTCAATAAGTGAGGGTTTTGCATGGCATTATCATCGTGGTATATATATGTTATATACCTCAGAGGAATCGTCCTATCTTCATATTCCCATGCAGAGGTATATGAAACGTCTGGGAATTTCTGATCTCCTTCAATATGTTGTTCTGCGGAAGAAGCATTGGGGGACAGTGAGCTTTCCTTGATAATGCCTTCACGTGTAGCATAATTCAGAACATCCTCTTTCAATACTCTTCCCTCTCTGCCAGTTCCCACCACATTTTCAATATCTACACCTAATTGTTTTGCAAAATTACGAACAGCAGGCGTAGATAGCACTCCACCAAGCTTTGCTTTTCTGAGCCCTGAATCAGCAACATCTAATTCATTTATAATAGAATCCTGTGCTTTAATATTCTGTGAAGCCTCGATTTGATTGGAGAAAGCATTTTCATCAACGATCATCTTCAAAAGAGTTTCTCCGACCTGTAAAATGTTGGTAAAAATTTGAAGTCATTTCAACTCGATAAGCTAAAAGGCAAAAATTCAAGACTTTGCAAGGAAGGTGAAGAGCTGATTACTAGAGTCTTTCGCTTGCAAGACGATCAAAAGGAGCAAGGGGAAAAAAGCTTCACAATATCATTTATATTCAGGACGAGATAATCATTCCTCGAACACATATACAAGATGAGGGACAGAATAATTTATTCTTTATATCCCCAGTTTTTAATATTTAGACACAGACTATAGCTGCTATTTGTTGTTTGTATTTAGTACGCAATTAATTTATTGTAAGATAATATCATATTGCATTGTCTTGCCAAGAAATTGCTCACCCCGTAATTATGCCACTATTTTCTGTAAGTCTGCAACTATAAGCCTATAACTAAACAACTGAAATGGCATTTACGGGATACAGAAGTGTGCAATTTACCACTAAACAAAATTCATTTTGCTAACTTCTGTAGTTACCTTGACAATGTTGCCCGGAACATGAAGAACCTTAGAAACTTTTCCTTTGTAGCGACTCGTTATCTCTATGGTTGCTTTGTCACTTTGAACCTCACAAAGTGGTTGGAATTCGTCAACTTGGTCCCCCTGCCAGAGGATTCATAAAATTTCCAACCTTTTTCACGCAGAACTCATAACTCAAACATTAAATATAACATCAATTACTATGATTATCGATTAATTCTAAAAAAAAACAAGAAAAATTAGCATCACCAGTTGCGGAGACCTTAAAAGAGTGTTAGAGTGCCATGTGAGGGAAGCAAAGGGAAAACGAATCATATTACCAGTCAATTACTAGTGGAATACAACCGTTAACAGTATAATAGTCAATAAAGCAGACTTAAACACTTTACAATTCTCAAATTAAAATGACATCCAGCTAAAGTGTGCATTGCCATATAACAAACTTATCAAGTCAACTCGGGTTTCATAGTAGGGGGTCTCATTGCTATAGTTAATTTGTACATGCTGCAAATAAACATGCAAACAGAATCAAACAACATATTATTGAATGAGAACTAGCAAAGTACATAATTCAAAGTTCAAACACATAAAGAATCACAAAATGAATAGATTCAAGAACACCAAGAAACGGAGATCTATCAACAGAACCAACCATAGTTGAATTCTCAGCCAAACATTAAACAAATATAACAGATCATCCACTCACCTCATCCACAAACCATTTAAGAAGTTCGCATTCTGCAATACCTTCACCGGTTTGCGCCAAAGGCACGTCTACCACTCCATCGATTGGAAGATTAGCAGTAGCATGAGTTGTAAAGTAAGACCCTTTAATCCCAAATGGAGTGCTCAACTACAAAGAAGAAACAAGAAAACATAACTATATCAACCAAAACTTCATCTCCAAGTAATCCCAAATGGAGTGCTCAACTAAAAACAAGAAACACGAAAACATAACTATATCAACCAAAACTTCATCTCCAAGTAGGATGGAAGGAAAGCTACTCGATATCGTTCTCTAAAAGCTCATTTGAGCTCAGTTCGTTAACATATTAAATCAAGCTTGAACAACATTTTGTGTGCCCAGTAAGTTTGAATGCCCGAGCCCAACTCGATTAGTAAAAATTGATAAAATATGTGCAAAAAAATCAAACTACTTGAGCTCAATTCGTGTTCGGCTCGATTAAAGCTCATTTGAGCTCGCTCAATTAACAATCAAACCAAGCTCAAACACAAACACTGAAGTGCGATAATGATTCGAACAACATCTTGTTCGACTCTACTCGATCCATTAGGAACCCAATCTCCAAGCAAAACGCATATGCACTGAAAAATACTATATCTATTCCCATGAAAGAAGAATTTTCCAACTTGGTTTATCATATTTGAGGTGGAGAAAGTGAAATTAAAGAAAACTATTCATCCCAATGTAAAGAACTAAATCAACAAAAAACTTTCACATAACAACTCACATTTGATTAGCAACATATAAAAGTTTCAATAACATGCATCTCTAATCAAATTTTCAAATTAAAAAACCCCATTTAATCAACCGCAAATCAAAATTTGATAATATGCATCTCCAATTAAAAATACACATACACACACACACATTTAACTATCTATACTCAGAGGAATCAAATAAAAAAATTTATAACAAAATATTTTTTCCACACACATTTAGTACTTACAAAATCTCCTTTGTAATGATCATTTAAGAAAAACAACGTCCTGGAGATTGAAAAAGTGTTAGCTTGAGCTCGAGAGAGAAAACCCAGCTCAAAACTGGCGGCGGCTCCGACGGTCGTCGACGGCGGAGCGGTGGCGGAGTAAACACACCGCCGCCACAGGGTGAAGCTAAATGGGCTTTTCCGATGAATTTTACGGCAAATCATTGTTTAGTAAGATGAAGCTCTAGGATTTTTTGTGTGATTATAAATTTGTTAAATTGAGTTTTACACAAATTGTATACTGATTATTTATGGAGTTTGTTACTTGGCAATTTTGTTTCTATATATGTTACCACTATTTCTCTTATCTTTCATTGTGACCCCTAATTTATTACCTTGTGTACATTTATCCCCTTTGTAATTTTTAATTGTACACTCTATTTTCAAAAGAGAACTAAAGAAAGTAATTTTTTTTAAAGTGGGAGTAAATGTTAAGAAATAGAGATGAAAATTTTATTGGTTAGTACAAAGCTATGATACGCTGTTACTCCTAAAACTAATCTCGTGCAGTATCGTATTCGTATCATACTCGTACCCGATATGGATACTCTCATATACCATGTTCGGGCCATTTTTGAAGTGTCTGAAAATAAAAAGGAAATAAAAAATTATAGATATCTTATCCGATATAAAATTTAAAGTATCCTACCATGGATACCAGGCAGGATATTTTTTTAATATTATATAATAATTTTTGGGCTAAATAAGAAAAAGAGATAATTTTTTTGGGTCTTTCGTTAAAAATTAAAAAATGAAAGTTAAACAAATGACAAAGAAATTTTAAAAACTAAACAAAATTTTATTTATGCCAATGAAACTATTGAATCAAAATTTAATTTTAAATATTACGCATGTATATATATACAGGTATCCTCAAGTATTTTGTATTCGTATCGTATCTATATCCGTGCATTATAGGTGATAAGTAGTAAGCAATTAGATTTCTTGCAGATTATATTATTCAATACACTTAGATTGTATTCACTTATATATACTTATATATATATAAAGAGAAATTGAGCCAAAAATTTTGGTTGGAGGAGAACACAAACTAATGAGGGTAACATTTGATATTTCTAACTATTTAAGGGGCAAAAATTTAAAGAAGCTCAAAATCATAAGTGAAAGATTTTTTATTTAAGAAAAGAAGAGAAAAGAAACATATGCATTTATTTATCTATGAAGACACTGTGTCATTAACCTAAGTATGAATTCCATACTATTTATTTAACAAGCACGCAATTAGTTTATTAAATTAATCTTGTCTAATGCCAAAGATTGATACAAACTTTCAACTTATCTTCTCTCCACATTGCAATGTCAGCAGAGCTTATCTCATCTTTCCATTAGGATTTTGGTGGTGGGTAGATTAATTGAACAACAATATGTTTTTGTTTATTTATTTATTAAGGAAAAATTGTCATGCTACATTTGTGCAGCTCAATTTGGGAACCAAAGTGAATTGAGTTGAGTCAAATAAGATATTAGTCGGTTTGCGTAACTTTGTATCGAGTTTTAGAAATTATGGTTGAACTTTATTCGATGGCTAATCGAGCTGAACTCGAACATAAATCAAGCTCGAATCAAGTTTCAAATCTTATCGAACAAAAAAAATGTGTTTAAGTTAATTTATTATGTTAAATGAGTTTTACAAATTAATTTCAAACGAATATCGAATAATTTAATTACTTTTAGGCCTAAGATCTATCAACATCTAGCTACTAATGAGAATAGAGTTAATAAAGTTGTTTAATGCAGCCACTCTAACAAAATTATTAGTGCCTATTTTTAGGAGGTAAAAGTTAACTAGATGAATGAATTTCAGTAAATTATTTCCTCTCTTACTACCCTCTCGCATAGTTAAGCTAGGCCCATAGCTGCGGGGGCTATCTGCAATACATAGGCCAATAATTAATTTAAATAATAATAAAACTGGGCTTCATTAATGATTAATATGAAATTTAAGCCGGCCGGGCTCTAATAAAGAGTTATGCTATTTTTTTGTTTGGGCTCTCCTACTTGTTCAAATGAAATTTTGGACTTTGCCCAAATAATAAAGAAGCTAGGATGAGCTTGGGTGTCATATTAACCAAGAGAAAAATTTGTGAACCTTTACGCGCTCTTTCGTTCAAGAAAATTGTAAGGGAAAAGAAAGAAAACATAAGAACAGTCATTTTCCCTTATTTGATTATTAACAGCTTGTTTGATTCTAGAAATTTGACAAGAAAAGGAAAACCAATTTCCTTTGTTTGGTTACTAGAGAAAAGGAAAAAGTAAAGAAAATGGAAGAGAAAACTTAATGTTAATTTGTGTCAATTCTTTTTCCTCACTATTTGATGAGGAAAATGGTGAAAAATAAGAAGTTTTTTTTTTCCTTTCCTTTTCATTTTTTCACCAAAATCCTTGAACCAAACAAAGCGTAAAAAAATTAAAAAGAAAAAAACGAGTGAAAATCTAATAGTAATTTGAGACTTTTTTTTTCCTCATCAAATGGTAAGAAAAATGATGGAAAACAAAAAAAACAAAAATTCCTTCTCATTTCCATTTCGATCCTTCTTTTTAATTCGACACCACTAACCCAATACATTCAACCACTTGATTTCTATCAGACAAGTCTTTATGTGCAAATGAACCTTTGGGTAAAGGTATTTGATCAATAATTAGAAAATATATTATTCTAAGTAAGCACCATCCGTCAATCAATCAATCAATCTTGTTTTTGGAACATTTTGTTTCAGCATAATTATTGATTCCATCAGAATTTATGAATGTATGCTGGTAATCAACAAACATTACTTGTTCTATACCAAAATTCTTGAACCAAATAATTATAAACGCCTCATCTAATTGAGGAAGGAAGAAAATGGATAATTAATACTCAAATCAGATTTGATCGTACTAAAAGTAAGCATTATAATACTTGATTTTTTATTTGTAACTCTCCTTAATAATTTTCTCGAGAAAATTAATGTTTTCTCAAGTCTTTTGTGCATATACAAATTATTTATGAGTAAGTTTAACTTTATTTTGAATCATAATTATTTATGAGTATATCTATTTTGCGGTGAAAACAAATATTGATTAGGGAAGAATTTCGAGTGATCGGTTCAAGCCCCTTGATAATTCACAACTTAGAATTATCTGATGACCCCTGCTTCGATATGCTAACGGTAGTCTATGACTTGAATTAATCTCGTTATGTGATTCGCACAGCAATTAAAGAAGATACATTCAAATTTTAAACAAATAATCAACATTTAAAAGTTTAAACAGAAATATACTTCTATGAATTCTCGGATGAATCCTTCTTGATATAGGAATAGAGTGTTCGAAATACAAAGCTGCTAACACACTAATTTATGCTACTGACTACGTAATCTAGAATTAAACTAAACCTAATTATGCCTAAGATTGCTAAAACTCCTGAAAGAGAGAAAGTTTGTCGAGTTTGTCTGATTGTTTTCTGATCTCTCTTTTTTCTCGCCCCTTAGTTTGTATATATTCCATAAGCCCATGTTCCTTGCCTTCAGGAACTGCTCACAATCGTCTTTTCAAAAATCTTTCCCTTTGGCGCTTCTCCTTTTCAGATGGGTCTCTTGTTCTATGGGCTTGCTCTTGGTTTTTCCAATTAGCTTCTTTAGGTCCGACTTCCTATTTTATGAGGCCTGAGTTCTAATGGGCTTACTTCTTCTATTTTCAGGCCCATTACTTTGTGTTTTATTACTACTGGCCCCTTTGGGCTTTTCCAATCCGAAAAGCCCACCTAATTTTAAGTGTAAACAAATGCCCCCCTAATATACATGAACATTTCGAGTTCATGTGTATTAGAAGACATGTCTGTTCTCTAATAAACGCAAACGCTTCGATTTTTGCGGGCTTTTCTAAAGAATACGTCTTTTTCATAAAAAGACTTTTCATATTTCTGGCGGTTATGAAGAAATGCACCCTTTAAACTCTTCCTGAGACTTTGATCGTCATCTTCCCACTTTCTCGATATTAATGTGTCTCTTCGTGATCGGGTGCTAAACCTCTTATAAATATACCCATACTTGGTTTTCAGGTTCATTATTCTTATAAACCCTCTTTCTTTTCGTCTTCACATTCTCCCAGAATTTCCTATTGCTCCTTCAATAGCTCTTCGAACGTCGCCTTAACTCTCCCTTTGGCATTCGAATAAATGGTCGTTCTTCCTCATTCTGCTGCACATGATCTCATGTTTTTAGTTCCTCGAGCAACCGTATTGGACTGTGATGAAGCTGAGGAAATACACGATACCATTAGGGTTTCTCAAACCCACTATAGTGACATTAAGGTGGTGCCTCTCGAAGCCACCTATGTAGTACCTCGATGGGCTTCCGATCATCGAGGGCAATTGATTAATCACTTAGTCCTTGGTCCTTGATTCTAGTCGACAGCCTTCGAAAGTGTCGCCCCTAACGCCCTTAATCTCCTCGGTACTTGGCTTGCTTTGGAGGGTGATAATCCTCCTCTTTGTATGAATAGGGTAACCTGTAAGTTTGCTTGGGCCAAAATGAGCAACCCCATAAATGGTTGGATAGGAAATGTTGATGTCTTCCAGTGGTTCGAGCGTCTTCATCGATTCCATTCGAAGTGGGAAGCCAATCGAATCATGGGGTTTGTTCGAATAGCCTGCTAACAGATCTGTTGGTCCCAAGTGGCATACGAAAGGGTCTAGAAGGGGGGGTTGAATAGACCCTGAAGTCTTTTTCGACTTCAAAATATTTCGCACTAAAATGGTTTTTGGACGCTTGAAAAAAGTAGACGCTTGAAGTGTCTAACGCTTGACTTAAGCGTTCACTTAAAAATATAGGCGCTTTGGCGAAGCGTCTGATGAAGACTGTTTTTAGAAAGTTAACTTAGACTTCAAGATTTGAATATTTTGACCAAGTAGGTTTAAGCGTTCAATTCTTTAATCAGTGTTAGCACAGCGGAATAATTTTTGAGTCTTCTCTTTGAAAGCTTTAGCGTCACAATAGGTTCTTAGTTGCTTAGTGTTTGATTGTGTTTTACTTAATCAGTTTATGCAATGATATGATAAATAAGATAATTGACTGTAAAGTAAATGACACAATATTTGTAAGGTTCGTTGGGTGGTGTAATCCCAACTACGTCCTTCTTCTCCTCGAACACTTGGAGGTAATCCACTAAAATAATTCTCAAAGAATCACACAGAATCTTCTACAAATTAGGGAGAGATGGATGTCGATGACTTGAGCTCCTTGATCATGTAAGGATCGGTATGCCCCCCACAAGCGATGCCGGCGCAACGGAAGAAATAAAGTATATAAAACACATATATATCGGCATCCCAAGCTAGGGGGTCAAAGTAATGCACAACAAAAACTAATACGAGTAAAGGGGTTTTAAACCAATTACAAGATTTGGGGTTTTATTAAAGTGAGGGTGTAAAACCACAACACAAGGAAAACCACACCAAACACTTTGGCTCTCATTTTCGAATCCTCACCTCAACATGGAGGGGTTCGAATCAAACCATCATAAGCTCCTAAAGAAAGAAGCCTCTACAAGGACACACCTCAAGAAAGTTCATACCTTAAGCAAAAGATTGGCTAGATATATGCTCTAAGGAATGGAGCCTATGTAGTGAAAGGTAGAAGACAAGAAGAGTTACTAAAAGAAATATCTATGGAAGATAATCTTTTACAACTAATTTTCTAGAAGAAGTTCTATAGAAGAAAGTCTTCAAGAATCATAAGAGAAGCTAGAAAAATCTAGAGATGAAGAACTAAGCTCTAAGCTTTTTTTTCTTTTTAAGTTTTCATCAAGTTTTAAATGAGAGCAAGAACACCTCCTTTTATAGCCACCAATTTTCGGCCATATGGTGTTAGGTGGAGTAGAAGACTTGTTTTTCTTCACCTACCACCTTACTCTCATCTACCATTCCATTCTCAACTACCACCACATGTGTAAGAGAATATTTTTTTATTTTCTTCTTCATTTAAAAACATTACAAGTCAAACTTTGACTAGCTTTGAATTTCAATCTTGTGACTTCATTTAATTAAGTCCAACTTAATTAAAATGGCTCTCAAGTCTTCCAAGACTTGTTAATTAAATAATCCTCATGATTAATTAATGGTAAAATTAGTAGTTTAAATAAATTCCCGAATAATAACAATTTCCATTAATAATTAATCTCCAAGATTAATTAATAGAATAATTATTTTCGCAAGCCTACTAATTCAAATGTCTTCCACTTAATCAATTAATCTCATTAATCAATTTCACTTTAATCCTAAATCGGATTAATATTCACATAGTAATTGAACTTTCTTGAGTAAGTGTGTAACCCCATTGTAGGTTCGTTCATGTACTAGTAGTAGGAACACAACCCCGTTGTGCCTTTGCAATTTTCATTGCTAGATTTAATTACTCCAAGTATTTTAATCCGACCAAGAATTAATTACCGATTAATTCATGGTTCCTACAAATCAAGGTTAGTACTAGCCACGCGCCAAGAAGACCTAGCCATGAACAATTATTAGGTGACCTTTCCGCATTACGATTTTCGCATAAGTAAAATTCTTCCATCAAATATCCCGATCGAATCTAAGACTTGGATGTCAGTCGAAATCCCAGTAACTCGATTCTATGTATATCGATCTAAGTGACATTGACCAATTTATCAATCGAGCGAGGAAACACTGCGCCTCCTTATTGATACTACTCCGGCGGGAGGTTCCCATGGTCAATACACTGTTAAATACATAGGATATGCGCCGATGCTAATGATCAGTGACGGATTCTCTCTTGGCACTCACGCGCCTCCGTACATAACCAGACTGGACCCAATATGCCCTACTTTATGACTCACCTGGAATCGTGTGACAAATCTAAATACAGTGAGCGATGCACGAGACGACCAATGGTGCCTCAAGTCATGAGGATCAATCTTATGCCTACGTAACCGAGGAGATTCCAAATTCGACATTGACTCCAATATGGAATCTCGGCGGGGTTGTTCAGTTTACTCGATCCCAACGAGAACCCACATACATGCACTGATGTACACCGTATCAGTATCCATGGAATAGGATACACTCTCCAAGAGTGTGCATTGTACGTGCAAGTCTTTACGAGTCATTGATATCCCTATCTCAATGATTCTATGACTTGGAACATCTTTAAGACCACAACCTTAGAGACGTATTCCATGATTGGCATTCCCGATACCAAACACATCTCATAGCTTAAGAGTGATCTAGGGGACTTTATCTAATTGCATAGAATGATAAGATAAAGAAGAAAATGCCATTTATTAAATTACTTGACAAGATACAATATAAGACTGTTTAAAGAGTCGGCTATTACGCCCTACAAATGGCGCACCGGGCACCTAACTCTTTCAGATCACACAGATTTCTGCTCCAAATCACTTCAATCCCCTTGCTTCTTTCACCCAGAAATATGGCAAGTATCCAACTTCGACTTCACACAGATCGCGAGGCTTGGATAAAGGTTTTTCTAAAAAGGTTTGTTTGATTTTGATGAAGTTCAAACAACTGGAATATCTCAGTAGTAGTGTAGTTTCTTCAAAAAGAATGTTTGAGATATTGGGTTGACTGTCTCAGGATTTGATGAAAAGCAAAGAGAATGTTTTCTTGAGTATTCTGGCTTTTCTGAAAGTTTAAGGAATGAGACTTCAATGCAACAACAATTTTGCTTGATAATTGTTCCGTGTATTTGGCTTGTTGTTGAAGTTCTATTTATAGGTATTCTTGGAAAAAGTTTCTGTTTGACACATGCAAGGGCGCGTGTCTCTCACTTCCGCGAGTGAACAACTTTTGTCCTTTTTCCTGAAAATCTGTTGCATAAAAGTAGGCGTTGCAGTCTTTGAATTGTTGACAGTCCAATAGGGTGGCTTCTCCGTACGTCTGAAAGTGCTTATCACATTTAATGCTCTTATCAGCATTTAATGCACTGAGAATATTTGCATTAAACTCCTTTCGATCTGACGCTTCAGGAGAATGTTTGTCATTTGATAGACGTTTCATTCATGAGCTGAAAGTTCCATTTAATCTGGAGGACTATTTAATGTTTGGACGCTTGGAAAAGTCTTCAGACTTTATTTAGAAGAGTAGACGTTTGAGACTTCAGTCTTCGTTACTTGACACCTCACTCAGAACATGTCAGGCGCTTAGAGTGAACTTCTTCAAACTTCATTCACTATTGATTTCTTGGACGCTTGGAGTCTTCAGATTTTGCAGTCTTGATAAGCTCACTCAGAAAGTATCAAACGCTTAATCTAACCAACTTCTTGATCTAAGAATGTCAAAAGTAAAAGATAAAATAAAGCCTATACATTTCTAATGTTCAAACGCTTATACAAGTATCTATGGAATTTAAGCGTACATAACTTTGGGGTCTAACAAGATTCCTAATTGTCATCATCAAAATCTTAACATGAAATTTCCTATCAAGATGCTTCCTTTCGAGCAAGTGATGACTGACGCCCTGGCATTTTCATGGCATCCCTAATACAATTGCTTCGTTTTGCCTCGAGGAATGCAGACGATAACCCTCGAAGATGTGGCTCTGATTACTGGGTTATCTCCTTGTGGCACTATTCTTCCTACTGATGAAGCTATAAGTGGAGCTCGTGCACTTCTGGTGGCTACTGTGGAGTGGTTGAAACATCACGGCAAGAGTAGTGGTGCCAACATTGGTTATTCTACACTGGTCAATCATTTTACTGGGAATGAAGACCCCGTCCCAGACTTCGAGGAGGTGTTATTTTTTAATTTTGTTTTTTCCCGGTTATTCATGAATTCTAGTTGTGTTGTGAACAAGACTTTTCTACCATTGGCTACCAATATTGCTGCTACTATGGGGCCTGTCGAATTGGCTCTCCTTGTTTTGGCCTAATTTTATCGGATGATGTTCCATCTTCATCGGGACCCTCTAAATGTTAAGAGGTTATCGGGTCCGTTGTGCTTGTTATCCTTTTGGGCTTTTCTATACTACCCCGAGTTATTAAACGTCAGGACTCTGAGTTCTTTCGAAGAATGTCTCGGACTTCAAACGCTTTCAAGCCCGTCTTGAATTGGGCTTGTTTTGGAGAGGCCGTGGTGAACTTATTAATTCCCCTCGAGAAGGCATCATACCTTTTGGCCATGAGCACCATGTATAACCCCATTTATGTCTCGACATGGTGTCCCTTTTTCGAGACGAGGTATGATCAAAGCCCGACTCACTGGTCCCATCTTGCTCTACCTAATTGGTTGAGAACAGGGGATTCCTTACGAAATTCTGATGAAGATCAACCTCATTAGCGTTCCATCTTGTTCTCCCTAGACCTCTTGTATGCAAACAATACACCTGGCGTCGAGGTTTATAACCCTCAGGTAAATTTCGTAAGATTCCCTTCAAGCATAAAACATTTTTTCGAACATATGATATTTTACTTAATCATATATGTTTGTGTCTTTCTTGTAGCTATGCTCAAGACAATTTGGCATAAACCAGAGTTTTGCCTTGCCATTTCTGAGCACTATGAATCGCCCATGGTCGAAAAGGCAATAATCCATCCCTAGGACAAAAAGGGATCGAGCGGAGGTCATCATTCCGAGGGATGCCTTCTTGTCAAGTTCTTCCTATCCAGGTTCCTGCCTTTTGTAGGATCCTTCGAATGGAACCTCTCTTTGTTGATTTTTGGAATCGCGTCTTGCAACGCAATTATTCGAGACGCATCATTTGGAAGTTGGTCACGGATGCCACTAAAGCTTTTGGAGGCTCTAGGAATGTGGCCGAGCTTTCGAAACTACTGTCTATCGAGGTATTCGAACGAGTACTTCTCTCTGCCTTTCTTTAATTATCTCGAGTACTTTGTTTATTAAACTTGTACGTTTACTATACCAGGACAATGCTTATCTCATCCCCCACGCATTAACTTCTGGTTGGAGGTTTGAGAGAGACGACCCATTTATTCAAGCAGATGAAGGGTTATTTCTTGCCCTCCGAGAGTCAGAGGCCGCTGCCGGGATTGAGCCTCATGTTAGGGTCAGATCTTCTGC
Organism: Buddleja alternifolia; assembly: GCA_019426215.1. NCBI lineage: Eukaryota > Viridiplantae > Streptophyta > Magnoliopsida > Lamiales > Scrophulariaceae > Buddleja > Buddleja alternifolia. The sequence continues at coordinate 26,859,782 of CM033403.1, forward strand.
TAGTTCCTCGGTTGTGACCAGGTCGAAGGTTGTGCCTTATTATGTTTCGGCCCCTGTCACTCGAAAACGTGCAGCGCTTGCTATTTAAGAACCCCCTGTTCCAAACCCCCAAAACGCGGCCGAAGACGAAGAAGAAAATGAAGATCCTCGGCCTTTTATTCGAAAGAATAGTAAGTTCCCCCGCTTACAAGGATCATTCGGATCCTCCAACATGGGCGAAAATCCACCAGGTATTTATTATGATTCTTTTTGGGACTACTTATCATTATTCCTAATATGTATATGCTCCTAATGCGTGTACCTTTTGCAAATTATTGTAGTCACTTCTACGGGTGTCACAACCATTCCTCCAGTCCTATCAGACTTGATTCGAGTAGTAGCGGCCTTTTCTCCAGTACCAATGGACCCGGTTCGAGAAGAAGGTGATCATGCCTTGACTATTGCTACCATTGATCTTTCAGTGGTTTCATCCCCAAGTAATTTTACTTATACTGTTTGTATACCTGTTACCATTCGCATCTTTCATAGTCCTCGAATCTTTCGTAGTTCTTGTAAAATATTATAAAATCTTTGCAGGGTCCCTATCGACGGAGAAATTGGCCGTTCCTGTCTCGAGTGGCCTTAAAGTAGACCCATTAGATGATGTCCATCTTCAACCTCCACCTGGCCCTTCTCAAACCACTGCTCAATTAGTCCAGGTGGAAGAAGTCGACTCTGACCAAACTTCGGCTCCTCTGGTCGGGCCAGGTTTGGATCCATCTCCTTCGAGTTTGGTAATTCCTGCAACTCTTGCTTCCTTCGAAGGTACACATCTCGTTTTTTCATTGTAATAAGTTTTCTATTCTTCACTTACGCTTTACTTTGATCCTTCTAGGAGATGTTGCGCCTCCCACATTTTCTAGGATTGATTTAACGGAGACGCTCCATGACATTAGGCATCATCCTAATGACTCCGCTTTGCTGAGGAGACTTCGTTTTCTCCTCGACGAGGCACATTCTAGGGTAGCTGAGCCATGGTTGCCCATGTTTGAGGTAGCCCGTCAAGAATTTGAAGCTTGCATTGCTAGTCTTCATGATTATATCGACCAGGGGATCAATCCCTTAGAGGAAGAGGTGTCTCTCGAACACACCTGGCGGATAAGCCAACTCCGGGATCGGGCTCCCGTCTTGGAAAATACTAGGGCAGATTACTTGGCTCAAATCGCTGCTCTGGATGCTCAAAGTGCCGACCTTCAAGTAGAGCGGGACCGTCTTGCCAATTTGGCCGACCAAGTCGAGGAAGACATCACAGCCCTCAATGACCAGATTGCTCAATTAAACAGTGAATTCGAGGAAGTAGTTAAGCCGGCTTTGCTTAAGAGGGATGCTTTCAATTCGGCCCTCGAAGTATTAGTTAACTATTTGCATTTTACCCAGTTTTAGGGTAGCGTTTAGCAATGTAACTTCTGACGATATTATTTTCAATGTAAAAAAATTTCGCTGGTTTCAGGCAATTTTTCTAATATTATTGCCTCATTTTCTTTCCATATACTTGGCGAATATTTCTTTAAGTATTTCGCATTTAAAGTTCTCCCATATTCGTTCCCATTTAAATATTGAAGCATAAAGGAATTTCCTGATAACTTATTCGAAATCAAAAATGGTCCCTCCCACTTAGGTGACCATTTTCCGTAAAAATGGTCTTTCGACCCTTCGGGTAAAATCATTTTCCACACTAAGTCCCCTATTTCGAAGGATCTTGTCTTTACCTTTTTATTTAAACATTTTTCGATCTTCTTCTTTTGAAGTTCGATTTGTTGCAAAGCCCTAATTTGTAATATTTCATAATCTAATTTTTCGATGTTCATATTTTCGACATATTCTTCCGTTGTAAGATGCATTTGTTCTCAAATTCTTCTCGATTTTATACTGATTTCCATAGGAATGACAGCTTCATGACCATAGACCAATTGAAACGGAGATATCCCCAAACTATCCTTTTTTATTGTTCTTAAAGCCCATAATGTATCAATTAGCAGTTCGTGCCAATTCTTAGGGTTATTCCCTATCATTTTTGAAATACAGCCTTTAATCAATTTATTTGATGATTCGGCCAGCCCGTTTGCCTGGGCATAATATGGTGTTGAATTTAATAACTTGATTCCAAATTGATTTAAGAATTCGAGCATCTTGGTGCTGTTAAAGATTCTAGCCTGATCAAACGTTATGGATTCAGAGATCCCAAATCTGGTAATTATGTTTTCTTTAATGAAATACATCACTCGTTTTGAATTGATGTTCTTGAAAGCCTTAGCCTCGATCCATTTTGTGAAATAATCTGTCGCTACTAAGATGTAGCCATGTTTTTTAGAAGAGGCAGGTTTGATTTCACCAATGATATCCATGGCCCATCCTCGAAATGGTCAGGGCTTGATTATTGAATTTAATTTAGCCGCAGGCTGCCTTAATATTTTGCCTAACCTTTGGCATTGCCTGCATCCTTTGGCATAATTTATACAGTCTCTTAACACTGTTGGCCAATAGTACCCATACTTGTGTATTAACCATCTCATTTGCTGTGTTTCAAGATCGTCATTCGGCTCTTCTCTAGAAAAATCTTCTGACATCTTTTAATAGGTTTATGGAAGTCAAATTCGACTAACTCCCACTGTGGTCGCCAAAAATTTGTTTCGCGGTGAAAACAAATCTTGATTAGGGAAGGATTTCGAGTGGTCGGTCCAAGCCCCTTGATAATTCACAACTTATAATTATCTGATGACCCTTGCTTCAATATGCTAACGGTGGTCTATGACTTAAATTAATCTCGTTGTGTGATTCGCACAACAATTAAAGAAGATACACTCAAATTTTAAACAAATAATCAACACTTAAAAGCTTAAACAGAAATATACCTCCATGAATTCTCTGATGAATCCTTCTTGATACAGGAATAGAGTGTTTGAAATACCAAGCTACTAACACGCTAATTTATTCTACTGACTACGCAATCTAGAATTAAACTAAACCTAATTACGCCTAAGATTGCTAAAACTACTGAAAGAGAGAAGGTTTGTCGAGTTTGTCTGATTGTTTTCTGATCTCTCTTTTTTCTCGCCCCTTAGTTTGTATATATTCCATAAGCCCACGTTCCTTGCCTTCGGGAACTGCTCACAACCGTCTTTTCAAAAAATCTTTCACTTTGGCGCTTCTCCTTTTCGGACGGGTCTCTTGTTCTATGGGCTTGCTCCTGGTTTTTCCAATTAGCTTCTTTAGGTCCGACTTCCTGTTTTATGAGGTCTGAGTTCTAATGGTCTTACTTCTTCTATTTTCAGGCCCATTACTTTGTGTTTTATTACTACTGGGCCCTTTGGGCGCACCTAATTTAAAGTGTAAACAATATCGATTCATAAATTGAATTTTTCAAAGAGAGCTATTTTCATAATTATTGACAAGAGGGGGATCAATTTGACTTCACTAGAAGATAAATGTTGCAAATTATCATAAGGAGCATTAAGAGAAGGACCATTGGCTAGTTTATTTCTATAATTTATTTTCTCAAGTTTTTTCTTTATTTTTTTTTAATCGAAGTTAGGTTTAAGTACCCCTCCTAAGATTGTTTTATTTTATAAATGGGGTAGTAGATGTGCCTAACCCCTCACGGTTGTTTTAGATCTCCAAAAAAAGATTAGAAAAATCTATTTGGATAACATAAGAAGATATGATAGTTTTACTCTTTTCGTTTTAAAAAGAATTGTAGATTATGCAAATGAATAGGTATCATTTTGAAGAATTATTGACTTAATAGTTGCTCAATTTCCTTATTGATAAATTGACTTAGTTTGACCTTGTTTTTTTTTACTTCATTGTTTTTAAAGATTGGACAATGAAGCTCAAACAAATTGCAAATGATAAAATTAAACATTAACCAAAGACTAGAATTACTTTGTTTTGAGGAAAAATTACTAAAATCCCCCTAAAATAAATTTTAATATGAATAATCCCATGAAAATACTTTTCAATCTCAAAATTCTACAAACTTTTCATTTTTAAACCCCACCGGTTTTTTGGACTAAACTACCCTTCATTTATTAAGTTAATAATTGATCAATTGTTTTTTCTTATTGGAATCTTTTTATTTTAATTATTTCAAATTGATAAATCATATAATACGCATGTTATTTTTCAAATATTTTTATATGATTTATCTTTTATTAAAAGGGACTTAATATTGGAGCTCCAAAAATTACTTTAGGAGCTCCAATTGTTTCTCTCTCTAAAAAAAATGACTTCAATATCCTTTCAAATAAAAGACTAACAAGTTACAAAATAAATATGTATTTTTATAATCAATTAAATCTTTGTACCTCATATATCTTTTTTTCCACCATATACTTTTTTATGGATTAATATAATATTTTTCCTTTGTCAAAATAATATATTTATGAACTACATAATGGTGTAAAACATATACTTTTACTCCGGCGTAAAATTGTATAAAATTAAAATTACATTTCAAAGGAAAATAATTTTTTGTATTATAATTGAAGATGTAATACTCATATACTTTGTGTATTTATATGTATGTTAAATTTTTTTTAAAAAAAAATGCATCTACCATTATTATTCTTTCATTTAATAGAATCAATGCTTATGTGACCATTTCTTTATGTGTAATTTAATTTTGCTGTGAATTAGATCTTGAACATTATAATTAAATGCTTTAAGATTTAAGAGCATTCTTGTCATATTTTGGTTTAATAATTAAAAATGGAGCTCCTATAGTAATAAGTGGAGTGTCAATATCATTCCTCTTATTTAATATGGTAATTATTATAAATATATTTTTTAAATTTTTAAAAAAAGATTATAAAATTAGAAAATTTAAAATTATAATTATAATTACTATCAATTATCAATAAAAAGATTTTAAGTAAATAAATCTCTATACAAAACTACAATTAATTAATCTATAATCTAGAAGGTTAAGGACAATTAAGTTCATAATTTTATTAACCATATATGTTGGGTTTTTTGGATTGAAAAGTTGATGAAATAGACTTTCTTATTTACGAATATATCTGTATTTTTGGATATTTTCCCTTGATTTTATTAAATTTATGCCTAGCCTTATCTTGTGATCTTATCTATATATATGATTTCCATCCCTATTTATCAAGCATTATCTTGACTTAATTATTAGGGAAAAATTCAATTTGCCCCCTCTATTATAGACACCCCATCAAATACCCTCCTCTACCCCTAAAACCTTTAAACACCCCCCTCCCCCCTCTACTACATTAACATACATCAAACACCCCCTGGTCATATTGATGGATATAAATACTTTTGATTTCTGTAAAACCATAAATTCATTTTTCACTCATCTATTATAATCTATAGCACTTTGCCCCCCTTTTGATTACATTTCAGTCTATTTGACTCCAAAATTGATTTAATGCTAAAGTTGTTAAATAAATTAACCTTCAGTAGATGAAATAAAATGTAAAATATGATTGTAGTATTATGAATAAGACATTAAACATAAAAAAAATCTCACATAAATGTTTATGATCACTATTAATATATTATTTTCTTTTATATATGCTAAAAAATAACTTAATTTTAAATAACTATTGATAATCCATGTTATTCATTGTTAGTTTTTAATAAAGCTAATAATTTATCTTTAAGTATTATATAACTTATTAAGATAAAGTGGTAAACCAATTCATATCATCTTTTTATTATATAATATGTACATACTTATTTATCAGCACAACCTTTTCTTTACGTTAATTAGTGATAAATGTTTCTCTTTTTTACTCTTTCTTTAATTGGTATAATTAATACTACCATGTGAATAAGACGTGCATACATACTTCAACATATATTAAATAATATAGTACAATATTTAATTATTTACTTTTAAGAAAATACAACCAAAATTAGAAGGCACAAAATAAAAAAAATGTTTCGAATATCTAATAATGCAACTAAGTTATTGAAGGGAAAAAAAGAGTAAATTTATTAAATTCTTTGTAAAGGAAAAACATATAATAAATTAGTTATATAGATTTACATGAAATAGTTTATAACTTATTTTTTGTTCTTTCTATAATATAGCAACCATATTTTTTTATTTATATAATATTTAATAAATTCAAGAGTTGTGAATTTAATAACATTATTCTTAAATTAAATTTGAGATTAAATTAATTAAAATTTAATCATAGAGGGGGCAAAGTGCTAGATAGATTGTACTAGAATCGTTCTAAGTGATTTTATCATTTTAAATCAATGGTATTTTTGTCTATCAATGTCTCTGGGGGATGCTTGATATATTTTAATGTAGTAGAGGGGGGGTGTTTGAGGGTTTTAAAGGTAGAGGAGGGTATTAAATGGGATATCTATAATAAAGGGGGCAAAATGAAATTTGCCCTAATTATTATCATTCTCAATAAGAACAAAAAATTAACATATTCTAGGTTTTCAAAATTTCCATAAAATAAAACTAAATTATCATACCTTTTTTCTTTTTCTTTTCTTCTTTTTTTTTTTAACAAAAAAGAAAAGTGAGAGCTAAAGATATCTAAGAGCTTAATCACTTGACAAGAATTGAATTATTAGGGCAAGAAAGAAAATGTGGTCCAATTACTTAATAAATCCAGGAATGAACCACATGGTTGATGGAATTTTGATCATGGCCATCCATGGTCCCGTGGAGTTGACTGGTAACTACATCACATGATTATGACCTCACTTTTCCCACCCTCTCTCATTAATTACTCAAAGTACCCTGTCAATATGGCTTATGTTTTTCTAGCTTTGAAGAACCCTTCTTCCTCCTTTTTGAGTTGTAATTGAAACTTAACTTAACGAAGATTAATTCATTGAGCAGACCTATAAGTAAGGATGTCCTTACAAAAAATTCTAATTGATGAATTTTACTTTTAGAAGTGATGCAGCTAGTTTTGGCATTAGGAAAATTTGGAGGATAGCATGATAGGTTACTCTTTGTAATCGTTTGAACGTGCATTATAAACGTTCGAATATGGGTATACTTGTTTTTGATAGATATTGATCTATAAACTAGATTAGTTAGGCACTAATATTCTTATTTTTGTTCTAGTGTAGGTGTTTGGTTGTGGTAAAAAATTACCTTGTGCATTTTTTTTGTGCTACTTTTTTTTATTTTTATACAATCGATTTTTTCGAGAAAAAAAAGAAGAAAGAAAACCTAATGTTTCCCCCAAAAAAACAACTCATTTTACTAGTGAAACTTGAGTCTTATCTTATGGCTTGTCAAGGTTTTTTTTCTCGTTAGGAGTCATTAGAGGGGTGACAAAAATTAGGACAATGTCATGTCATCATACAAATTCACGTTATCTTGAATAATGAAAAAAGCTCCCCAAATCCAAATTCATCGCCCTCACCCCAACATCCTAGATCATTTATTTTAATTTAATATTTCATCTTATATTTCACTTTATATGTATTAATCATGTATAAATAGACAACATTCGTACATTTAAAAGACTATTTTATAAACATGATTTACATATAAAAAGTAAAATATAAAATTAATACCAATTCAAAACAAGAAAACTCTAGATGACCCACCCCACCCCCACCCCTACCCCTACCCCTATCACATGAGAACATCCCATCATCTAGCTAGTTTTGTGTATTGGCCTTGCAATTAACTTTGCAAGCATGTCCAACCCTAAGTAGTTAGATTCTTTAATCTTATCATGATTCATCAATGGTGCATATCTAATGCCGTGTAAAAATTGAGTTGAAGTCAGGATGGTCAAAATCTGACCAAAATATTTTGGGAAACGAGTTAAGGTGAATTGGGTCCGACCTACGACACGACATAGTAGTTCTTGTCTATTTGCATGAGTAATTAGTAGAGGTTTTTAGAGTGATTAGATCATCCCCAAATGATCTGATTATTTTAATATTTATAGGATTGCTTATTAGGCCTTGAGCCTTCGTCTTCTTTAATTTTTAATTTAGTCAATAAAAATAAGGGTCGAGTCTTATAATTCATAGTCATTTTATAATAAGCCCACATGTACATTATTATTTAAGGTTATAAAATGTCCAAACTGTTCTTGATGAAAATTATGGCACATCAATATCCAATATCCATGACTACAATCATCATCACGATCATCACATGGAAATTTCATCCGCAAACATCACATGCCAACCTTGGAAAGCAACCCTTCTTTGTTCAACCTTATGATCCTGAAATTGATGTTTTCTTTTACTTCAAACAAAAATGCAAAGTTCTTGAAGATAGAAGGAGAAGGAAGAACAAATTTGCTAAATCCTTCTCAAGCAAAAATGTGAGGTGTCTAAATTTAGTTGCATGTGCATGCATGTAAGTCATGGTGGCATCCCATCTACAACGACTTTATAATTTCAAAAAGGCGTCTCGAATCTCATCTCCTTTTCCCAAAAGTTGTTATTTAATAAACACGTTATACATGAAAAATGTAATTTGGAAAATGATACCCCTTGTTATCAACTTCACTCCAAATAGAGTTGCATAAAGTAGTACTTCATATTCCATGCTATACTCCATCCTTCTTATGGTACAAATCAAATTGTGTAATATTGCCAACATTTGGCGAAACGTGTCAAAATTTATCTTGTTCACGTTGGCCAACTGCTAATTGTGCAATTATTTAAGTGGGCTCGAGCTCTACTAGCTTTGCTATGCGCATAATGTACATCAATCGAAGTGATTCTAGGGGCTTAGGTATCAAAATCTCGATATAATCACAACTTTTATGTTGGTCCTATGTGAGCCACGAAACATGAAGTGGTCATGAGTCTCTAAGTCTAGGAACCCAGTAAAGATAAGTCGTAAATCAAGTTATTTGAGCTAAACTTATATTTCAACTCAGACGTAAAAGTTTCAATAAAAGGAACCATGCTCTGATAATTACATGTAATTAGTTCGCACTGCACATAAACCCAACTCAATCCAACCTGCTCACTCAGATCGAGCCAATCCACGCCCTTTCTCCCTCTAATCAATTCGGGCTTCTTTATTTTTAGTATTTGTTTGAATTGCAGAAACAAATAATTTACTTAACATTCCATTATCATTACACGTTTAAGTTGAAATATTAATTTGGATTATGACTAAACATAATTAAAATATGCAAACCAGCCAACTCGAACGGCTAAAGATTTACTCGACCGGTTTGAAAATATAATTATTTGATTTTAGGTTAACATTTTGTTAACCCGCATAATATCCATTCGGGTTTAATTTTTATTATGTAATCGCGTGAGCCCAACCATGTACAACCACCTACACATCTAGTGAAGTTCATCATATATGATGTTTAGCAACATTTGACACATTTTGCACTACATGTCTCATGTGAGTATGTGACCTATTCCACCCACCCCACCTCCCCTCTCTTCCTCCACTATGTGCACCCCAATAAGAAGCACCACCAACAAGGCTACGTAGAAAGAAGGAAACAATTCTAAGAACAACAATAAACAAAGGTCAAATCTTGATCTTTGTAGTTTTGACTCCATGGAGATCTGCCTCCCATTATTAGTTTTTCTTTTTCACTTTATCTATTCCCTTTGTTGACATTCATGAAGAAATGACACCAAATATTGTGGGCAATCTAGCAATAGGAGATTCTCTCCACTAAACAATTACCCCTTTGCTACAGCTGCTATAGTCTATAATCATACACTAGTCAAACTTAAATATTTAGAGTTAATGAGAGTATTTTTGACTATGCATTAAACATACACAAGTGCTATATATCTTTTTAGCAATTTCAAATCCCATGGCCCTACAAATTATTACACTAAGATCCTTTATTACAGTTGGTATTCCTCTCCTTCAATCTTAAACCTTAATAATAATTCATTCATTAAGGTCCCAATCTTAGCTTGTCAACAAAACACACAAAGCAAAGTGCATGTGGGAAAAAGGACCAAAGACAATTTTGATCTTGCGTAAGTTGCGGTTTGGTCGGTTAAGCTTTCACACAGATGATGATAAGATCCTTAACACAGTGGTGGTTAGCTGAGACGGAGCTAATAGGTGGCCTAAATCCGAACAAATTTCAAAATTTGGCACCCCCACCCTCAAATTCCTATAATGCCCTTCATTTGAGCTAAAATATCTATCTCGTCCTGAAGACACAAGAAGTCTAAACCCATTTGGTTAGTACATGATATCAATTAAGAATTAAAAGTCACATAAACAATGCTAAATAAAGAAAGTCACCTATTTTGACGTAAATTTAGTTTAAGAATGTTTTAGTCTGAAAACACAAAGAATAACATTAACGAATAAGAGCATAAAAATTTCGTTGACTCACTATAAGGTGAGAGTATCCAGTTGATGTGTTAGACCTCAGTGGCGTTCGACGAGATGCACACTGCCTGAGACTTTGGAACAAAAAAAAAAAATAGCAATTTCAGCAACAGAAAGAGATGTGACCCTTGTAAGGAAAGTACTCTTTATCCCTTAACAACCGTACAAACCTTTGGAATTTTGAGTGGGAGGGTGTGATATCCCATCTTTGAATGGTGCGAAGAAAGTTGATGCTTGAAACGCAATTTGACTACAAGATTATAAAAAGTGGATAATTATTGTACACACGGCTTCATTTGTCACTCATTTTGTGTAACAAATATGCACATGCATGGTTTCATCTTAAGCTTGACAAGATTATAAATCCATTGCAAAGTGCTCAGAAATCTATTCAACTAATGAATTACAAGCAGACACATATATTCTATGCTTTTAGCATCTTAATTCAAAAAGTACGGTGTAAAAGAGTAAATTTGACTGTGAAATGAAAATTTTCAACATACAATGGGTTTTTCAATAGAGTCGGTGATAAATTTGACTGTGAAGAATGAAATCATGAAATGCTACCAATCTTCCAAATACGTGCATGAATTGTTAAGACAAAAAAAAAGGCAAATATATTAAAAATGCCGAGGCTTTTTTGTACTTTGTAATGTATGACAAATTCAAAGTGCATGAAGGGTAGAAACATGTATATGATGAACATGAATGGATGTGCATAGATGTTTTTGCCATGCATGCATCTCTTGATAGAGACAACTAAATAATATGATAACAACTTGCAAACATAACTCCAAAAATAACTAACTCTGAAAAGGGCATCAAGATAAAAATGTTTTTACAGCACATGATTTGGAAAAGTCGATGATTCTGTTTTGTGGGTGAGTATGTATAGTTGTGTGTGTGCTTTCTTGAATTGAACCTAACTAACAAATAGAAGGACGTACACAATGTTAAAGAGATAATGCTTTTTTTGGAAACTTTTCAGCACAAGGTATGTGGTGCAACAGTTGACTAGAGAGAAGTTTTTCCAAGAATCTTGGATACATACTTTCACGTAAGTACAAAACGGAAGGCTTTTGCTTAGCCTAAAACACTAACTAGAATGTGACAGAGACCTGAACCAATCCCTTCTACTACCATAAATAGACTATTTCCATCATTAAATTGACAAGGGCATGACACAGATATAGTAATCATATACGATATTCTAATCAAGAAATTTTGACGTATCTCAATGAAAATATAATTCGATAATCCTCAAGTAATCTAGAATGAGTTAATCACAAAAATTACAGACAAACTAATAAAAGAACCACTTTTGTTTTTTGGAATTAGTGAAAACAAGCTTAGACCACCTTTCCACCAACTTAACGAACAAATGAAGAGTGAAATCACTAATTTGACGTCAAGTGGGTTAATTGATAATTTTGGCTATAACAACGAAAACAATAAGAGTTTTAAACTAAATAAAACTCATACATGTGGAGATAAATCATAGATTTAGGTATCATTACATTTCCAAAAGATTCTCTCAACGGAGGAAGTAGATATGTTCTCATATATTTGGCAAAATGACAAACCAAAGTTTGAGCTGTCTTTAATTTTAAGAGGTTAAAGCAAAAGAAAACCACTCTAGTTTTATCCTATTACAATTAAACAAATACCTCATCAAAAGATAAAAAGGAAATGAAATTTGAAAACCCACCACTTCACCAGCACCTATAAAAACTCCCTCCTGTCTTGTAAAGTGCCACATCCGGCTCTCCTTCCAGTGTGTGGTGTGAGAATGCATGTTAAAGTACAAAAAAGTGCATAAGAGCTATAGATCCTCTCTACCACGTAACACACAACAAAACTAGATAGCAGAAAACAAATATAAACAAAAAGGAAAAGATGGCAGCAGGGCATATGCAAAAGAACCCAACATCAATGGAGGTAAGAACAAAAAATCTCTAAAACCAATACAATCTAATAATATGCACCTTATGATTTTAACTCTGAAAATTTTGTTTCTTTTCTTAACATCTGTGATCTTAGCTTTCCATTACATCAATAATTGACATAGTAGATTGAGAACGAAAAAAATTATTCGTCGGGGACAATACTATTATTCACCAATTTACTCAATGCATTAATATTTTCCCATATTTTTCTTGAACTTAAAGTAACTCTAAATAATGAAAATGTATTTATCATGCAACAAAATATTATTCCATATTTTCTCAATGCATTTCACTACTTTCCCCTATTTTTCTCGATTTTTACACTATTTCTAATTGCTAGATGATGGAGGAACTCAAGAATATAACAAGCATCGGTTTTCCAATTTTAGCAATGGGCATATTAAATTACCTGAAAAACATGATTTCAGTAGCGTGCATGGGAAGGCTAGGTAGCTTGGAGCTAGCGGGAGGTGCATTAGCCATCGGTTTCACCAACATTACGGGTTACTCTGTGCTCTTTGGCCTCGCCACAGGGATGGAACCACTGTGTAGCCAAGCTTTTGGATCGAAAAATTTCGCCATGGTGTCTCTCACTCTCCAAAGGACAATTATTTTATTACTTTTTGCATCTATACCCATTGGAATACTTTGGATTTATCTTGAGCCCCTCTTGCTATGGCTCCACCAAGAACCCCAAGTAGTACAAATTGCAAGCCTTTACTGCAGATATGCAGTTCCAGATCTTATTGCCAATAGCTTACTTCATCCTTTACGTATCTATCTACGCAGCAAAGGGACGACATGGCCACTGCTCTGGTGCACATTGCTAGCAATACTTTTACATTTTCCCATCACCATTTTTTTTACTTTCTATCAACAACTTGGCGTCCAGGGGATCGCAGTTTCCACATTTATTGCCAACTTTAACACCTTGTTCTTTCTTTTAGGCTATATAAATTATGCCCAAGAGGAAAAGATGCCTTTGCCTAAAATAGTACCATATTCAAATAAGGTTGCCTCGATAACCTCTTTTGTGGAGGAATGGGGAATGCTAATTCGACTGGCAGTCCCTAGTTGCCTCGGTGTTTGCTTAGAATGGTGGTGGTATGAGTTTATGACACTCCTAGCTGGTTACCTTAACAAACCCCATATTGCACTAGCAACATCAGCTATAGTAATTCAAACCACATCTCTATTGTACACATTGCCTTCAGCACTTAGTGCATCGATTTCAACTCGTGTGGGGCAGGAACTTGGAGCAGGCAGGCCACAACAGGCACGTTTGGCAAGTGCAGTAGCCATAGCACTGGCTTTCTTCACATCATTGTTTGGATTCCTGTTGACTACTTTAGGAAGAGGAGCGTGGGGAAGGGTCTTCACCAATGACAATGAAGTTCTTGAGTTCACAGTGGCTGTGCTGCCCATTATTGGTCTTTGTGAGCTCGCTAATTGTCCACAAACCACTTGTTGTGGGGTCCTCAGAGGAAGTGCTAGGCCTAGCATTGGCGCGGGAATAAACTTTTGCTCATTTTATCTGATGGGGACACCTGTGGCAGTAGCTTTAGCCTTTTTATGGAAGATGGGGTTCCCGGGCCTCTGTTACGGGCTTCTAGCCGCTCAGTTGACGTGCGTGCTGTCTATTTTAACAGTTCTCTATAAAACAGATTGGGAGCATGAATCATTACGGGCGAAAGACTTGGTTGGTGAAAGCTGTGAATATGTACATGCAGATTTAATAGTCAAATGTGAGGAAGGAACAATTATCTTTTAAAAATGGAATGATAACAAAAGTAAAGAGTGCATGCAGATAAGAAGAGTATTAAAACAAGAAGAAGGTGAGTATTTGTCATTCCCTCTTTGATGATAAAATGAAAATGACCATGAAATTTACTGCCGAACTCAGGGAGTAAAAAAGTGAAGCCATTTTTTGTACGTGAAGTGTACCAGCTTTGAACAATATAAGTTGTCCTTTGGTTGACTGTATAGCAAATACTACTGTAGATAATAACTTCTTTAAGTGTACAAATATAAGTACCATAATTTCTCACTCTCAGGAGTCTATATATCAATTATCATATGATTGTTTGTCAGAAAAAGCTCGCCACGAGATGTCCTATAGTATCTACACCTAGTCATATGTCATATTGACTCGTTAACAAAACCAAAAACCAACTATATGATTAAATACCATTAAATTGCATTTACTGGCTCTAAATAACAGATTAAACTTCCTGCCCTAAAAATACTGAAGAAACCACATTGCTACTTAACAGATCAAAACTGTACAATTACTTGAGAAGGAAGAGTTGTCTCATCATGAAAATCATCACCGCTATTGTCATAGCAATAGACACAATGATAAGCCATTGCAATTGGGAATTGACTGTTCTGCCTACCGTAGTTGCCAGTATATCGAAATTAGTGTGTAATATATGGTCCACTTCAGGTGACAAAAGACCCTCTGCCATTTTTTACCAGAAAGCTAAATTTAAATGTTTATTATCAAGAGTAATTTTATGTGAATAACATAGTGAAGTGTACTTTCACTTTGGTATCCTTGTTCTATATAAGTGTTATAATTGATCATTTCATGGAGTTCCTCTTTCTGTTTTCTTCCGAGCAATTCATCTCATTCTCTGGCCACTTATATGCACCGACACAAATTAAAATTTATGCATAGGATCACTACTTCTCAAATTCCAGATAGAAATATAGACTGCAGATGAGATAACTAGAGAAAATGTAATATACTTTAACTCATCATATTCTTGGATTATCCCATGTAATATACAACAAATTAAGTAGAGGGTACGAATAGTAATTAGCAATAGGGATGGCAATGGGGCTGGGTCTAATGAGTACCCGCCCCTATTGGGCCGGGTATGAGTCCAAAAAAAGGGGGCCCGGGCCGGGGTAGGGACCAGGTATTGAAATTCAAGACCCGGCAAGGTCCGGGGCGGGTAACGAGTCCAGTCGATACCCGCCCCAGACCCGGACCCACCCCGATCTATTAACATAATATTTTTTTTAATTTTATATATCTA
This sequence comes from Buddleja alternifolia, assembly GCA_019426215.1. Taxonomy (NCBI): domain Eukaryota; kingdom Viridiplantae; phylum Streptophyta; class Magnoliopsida; order Lamiales; family Scrophulariaceae; genus Buddleja; species Buddleja alternifolia. The sequence continues at coordinate 26,875,117 of CM033403.1, forward strand.
ATTATTATTAATATTTATTAGTATATATAAATTATATAAAAAAAATGCTCTCAATCATTCTACTCTTCAACAACAAACCCTCAATCATTATATATCTAATTTTTTTGAACTTTGTACTTGTTTAGTTGTTTTGAATTTTTTTTTGCATTTAAGTATCGAATGACTTGTAGTGGATTTGTTTACATTAAATCATCAATTCGATGTTATTTACTTATTTTATATGTTTTGAATGCGTTTGTGAGAATAAAATAGACTAAAAAAAAAAATTCGGCCAGGTCTAACGGTAGGACCCGGACTCGCCGGGTACCCGCCGGGTCCGAGGCGGGGCGGGTATTGACCGGGTCCGGGTGGGTCCGGGTATAAAAAATCCTTAATGGGGCAGGTAACAAATCCTGCCATACCCGCCCCGTTGCCATCCCTAATTTGCAAACAAATAGTGATCTTGGTAACTGACTTTCTAAAGGACAATATTTTCATTGCGCCAATATACATAGTATGCATAGAGAAGCACTCCTTTCCACACACGTTTACCATGAAGCCAAGATATTTAGTCATTATCCATGTGAACTGATTTGACAATTGGACCAATAAAAAATAAGAGAAAACGAACATTTTAGCTCTAACATTGAAAAAGGCAGATTGTTTAGTGAAAGTTAATGCAGAGACCTGAGAGAATGAGGAAAGGTATAGACAGTTGATAGAGGACAAACATCATGGAAGCCTACCAACCTCGGGCATCACTTCGCTAATGTATTAAATATCTGAAGATCAAGCACGGCTTCTGTCAAACAATTTCAGATGTTTATGGAATTTCTACATTATATTGCCTATTTTCATGCAAACATTAGATAACCATGAACTTAACCTCTATAAAGAATGCCCACAGTTATCCAACATAGGTTTTCTGTCAGGGTATCTATCACTGATATCTATCCATCCAGATATCGATTGAAGAGCCCAGGGAGAGAATTATTTTACGTGAAGACATTATTCCGTGTTAAATTGAACCAGAAGATGGATGGTTTACCATGCCAACTATGATACAGCAGCTGCAAAATCTTAAGATGACAATAAAAATTATTGACCCGAGAACTCAGTTATCTATGAGTCTGATTATCAAGTGAGTTCGTATTTGACTTTTCCAAATAGGTCTTCCTGATTGCATGTTACAAAAGGAACTATGCACAGATGCCTGACTAACTTCTTTGCCTGGTTATTGAATTTAAACCTCGTCTTAAATTGATTTTCATGAAGTTCTATATGGCTTTAGGTCAGTTCAACTTCAGCAGCACAAAATATCATTGCATTAATTCCCATGTATATCAATTTATGAAGCAACGCAGACATCCTTCAATGTAAAAATCAAAATTGACAATATAATCTTCTTCAATTTGTAACAGTAGTGCATTGAACAGTGAGTATAAAGTATATTATCCTGAATTCTTAAACTCCAACAATACCGGAATAAGTCAGGCATACTGTGAGATAAATTATGCACATTTAACTTTGCATAATTTTTTAGCTATGTAACAAGATTTTGTTGTTCCTTTGTTTCTCTTACATCTCTAAGTTCCTTCTTCAAACTAACGCTTTGCTTGGTTCAAGGATTTTGGTGAAGAAAAGAAAAGGAAAGGAAAAGGAAAAGCTTCTTGTTTTCCACCATTTTTCTCATCAAGTGGTGAGGAAAAGGAATTGGCACAAATTAACATTAAGTTTTCTCTCCCATTTTCTTTTTCTTTTCCCTAGTAACCAAACAAAGAAAATTGGTTTTCCTTCCATTTCCTTTTCCTTTCCTTGTCAAATTCCTTGAACCAAACAAGCTGTAAATATTATTATCCTCTTCGATTCATGTGTCTCATGATAATCCGTTTTCCAACTAGCATGTACCTCAGCATTTTAAAAAATCGTACTACTGCTTCCTGATTACTCATTCACTCTTTATCAAAACTTAAGAGTTATCCATCTCAAATTTCACTCTGCATCTCGATCTTCTTATAGAATAACGTCGTAACCCCCCCTAACCAAATTTCATAAATCATGATCATTGACATGATAACGAACAAGAAAAATTCCACTACACAAGTATTTCCAACATACTCATCTTTATACAGTACTCTAGATTTTTATTCCACTAAGCTCCTCCTACATGATAATTTGTAATTTGTCATAAAAACCGAATTACTTAGAGATTATCACCTCACAATTAATATTCTATACCCAAATACATACACCTAAAATTATCAACCTGAACCCAAGAACTGTTCATATGAGAGGTCCTGATTTTGAATTCAGCCTGCCACAAATTGTGGTTCTCTCCTCTTGTATGGAGCTATATACAGTATTTATATATACAATCATTAGGCTTGAAGTTATAACTATCAACCGAGATTTTCGGGCTAAATACGTAGGTATCCATCCTCTTGAATTAAAAAAAAAATTATCAACCTGAAAGAAATCAGTATAAAGCAAAAAAGGTTTCCAAATAGTGCATTTTAAATTAACAATTGAAAAAACTAAACATAAACAAATTGTGAGCAACATCCATAGTTAATAAGAACACAGCATTCGATAATTGCATTTCAACCGCCAAAGTTACAAGCAAAAAATAAAACGGAGAAACATCAAATTTTATCTATTTTTGTCTAGAAATTAAAGAGATTCTACCTTTCGAAGACGATCACCAGAACCGATAGCATTATGGATATTGAATATCCGCATAATAGATGAAGGAAAAAAGGAAATTGAAAAAATATGGTGAAATATAGTACTGTTATCTTTGTCTTTTGTTTTTAATTTAGTATATATATAGGCCAATTTTGGGCTGATTGCGAATATTTTATGGATTTGGGCCGAAAATTTTAACGTGAGGTGCTGTTAAAATGGATAAGATTTTGCAATTTAAAGCCCAGAAACGGCTTTTTTTTGCTTCTTCTTTTTGCTAAATAATAGTAGGTGAAGAGGCTATCAGTGTATATGAACGTCTCCTCAAGACCTATTAGCTTAGTGGTATTCACCTCAAACTTTATGTGAAAAGTTCTCAGTTTGAATTCAGGCTGCCAAACATTGTGGATCTCCCCTCTTTTATGTAACTAGATTAAGTTTTTATGGTTTAGGATTATGACTATCAATTCGAATTTGTCGGGCTAGATATTTAGGGTATCTCATTCGTCTTGAATTAAAAAAAATGTAGATAAAAGCCTAGATTTCGGTATAACTATTTCTCATTGAACAAATTCGTCAATCCAACCCCAACAGAGTATATAATGATTTGAACTCATTCATTATTAAGCAAAGGAGTTTTTATGCTTAAATCGCACGTGATATTGAATAGAACTTAACCGTAGAGTTGGGACACAATGTGAGAAATTTTAAAAGTTACCGGATACAATGTGAGAATCTCGTAACGAATGAGACTAGAATTGAAAAGGACCAAACATATGGGACCAAAAATGCAATTTTTCTTGTACTTTAATTAAAATTTTGTTTTTGAGATATTTTGATTATTGAATAAGAGATATAATTCAACTAAAATGTGACATTTATATATGAATACATAGAAATATCTTATTGGAGGACTGATGTGAATATCTAGATCTCGAAGTTCTAACACTGCAAGGGCTATATTTCTTTTGATGACAAGACATTTCCAAATTTTTATTTTTATTTTTTTGGTGAACAAACTGAATTCCTTACAATACAACTACAAATTTAAATCCTCCGCAAGGAGTTCCCTAATATCCTCCAGAGGATCCACCCAATGTGTGATTCCCCGACCAAGCGATTGACCTTTTTTTGCCAAGAAGTCTGCACAGTGATTGCTTTCCCTAAAGATATGCTTGAAACTACACATCCAGAGCATATGAAGAAGAACCCTACAGTCCGAGATAATGTTCCCCAAAGGATGATCCTTAACGTTACCATGATCCACTAGCTTCCAAATGACCTCTGAATCCGTTTCGATTTCCAGCTTAGCTATTCTCCTGTCCCACGCCAATTTCAACCCTTCTCTAAGTCCCAACAATTCAGCTTCAGTTATGGTGTACTCACCTAAATTCCAACTAAATCCCGCCACCAAGATTCCTTGATCTGTTCGGATTAGACCCCCCGCAGCCGAGCACTTTGTTGTTGTAAAAACACTTCCATCTGTATTTAATTTCCACCACCCGGCTTGTGGCGCGCGCCATTTTACAATGGCTCGGTGATTGATCTTTATATGTCTAGTTTTCTGAAAGGCAATATCAATGTCAAGAGCCAATCTTCTAACTTTAAAAAGTACCTCTTTACAAGACTCATTTTTACCCCTGAAGATGAACTCATTTCGAGCCCGCCAAAGGCACCAAATCGCCGCAAGAAAGACACACCACCATGGAGTGTCCGGGACTAAGATGTTCTTCATGGTGCCAAGAATGTTAATTTTAATCCAATCTTTCGCCAGAACCGCACAGAACGCCATGAGGTCCGAGGGGTTAACTATAAACTCCCATGTTGCAAGAGGCAAATTATGTAAATGTGATATGCACATCCATTTTGTATAACAAAACTTTTTTATTTGATACATTTCCAAGTTCTTACATTTCATTTAATTCGACATTTAAAGGTTGAATATTATTGGAATTTTCTTATTCGTAAGTAATGGGTTTCTCTTGATTGATGTGTATTTCACATTGGAAAGACAAGATAAATGTTGTACCTTTAAATATCTATAAAGGAAGTGGTTTGTCTCTAATGAAAGGAAAATTCTATGTCCCACATGGAAAAACTAATAAAGTGGAAATATGTTTATAAACATGTTCACTCATTGAAAACTTAAATTGACAAGCAAAGAATAAGTTGGGGCCGGTGCCTGCGGGTCGGACGGGCTTCACTTGGTGCCGGTGCGGCTGTCCGTGATCGTGATCTATCTTTTGCTGAAAATCCATTTGAACAATTGTGTTGAGCACTGAAACTCACCTTGAGTCGAGTTAAGTGATGAGAGTTAAGTTAAGGACTGAAATATTTTGGTCAACTCACTCATCTTCAGTTAAGTCAAGTATTGAACTCAGTTTGAGTCAAGTTTAGTGACCTGTTGAAAATGTTATATTGAACTTAGCTAAGTTAAGTCGAATTGTCTTGTCTATTCGTCTGGATGTAATTGTCAAAGACGAAGAGTCAAGAGTCACCTCTGACTTGAATGTGGCTATTCAGTGAAGTGTAATGTTTGAAATGAACAGTCACGACTTGAATGTAGCTATTCAAAGTAGAAACACAATCATTCTGAATGGCTTATCTAAGTCTATAAATACTGAATCCCTGAATCATCCGAAGGTTATCTGAAAATACAGAAATATACTTTCTCTCTTTTGGTGCAAGTTCAAGGGTATTCTTATACTGCTTTTGAATAATTGTCTGTTTTATCTTGGAAGACTTATTTGTTGTAACTCTAGTAGTAAAGGGGGCAAATAAAGTTTAAGGAAAAAACGATCCTCGACTCAGGAAGATTATTCAGTTTTACATATTTTCAACAAATATAAAGATAACAAATGTGGATCTCACCAAATTTTCTAGTCGAAGACTTCATATAATCAGAATTGCAGATGAAGCAGGCCTTCGAGTTGAAAATAAATCATGCTCAAGCTAAGCCTAGAAAAGTTTCTATACTCAAATTCTAGGTTGAGTTATCCGTCAAGGAGACCTTTTGGCACCTTATCTGTTCTTATTTTGTGCAGAAGTGCTGAGTTGTCTTATTCAAAAGCAAGAAGAAGAAGGTATTCACCGGGGTATTTCTATTTGTCAGCAAGCTCCAAGCATATCTCACATCCTCTTTGCAGATGATACACTCGTTTACTGCCAAGCTACAATTGAGGCCATAGATTAATGCATTAGAAAAGTTTTCAGAAAATATAAAAATGTATCCGGGCAGGAGATCAACGTCTAAAAATCCACCATTTTGTTTAGTAGGAATGTGGACACAAGATGTAGACAGTCAATCTCTAATATTCTTGGAGTAAAGGAGGAAGAACGCTATGACATTTACTTGGGGTTGCCATCAATTATTGGACACACTAATGCAGAAGTTTTTGCTTACTTACGGGAGAGAGTTTGGGATTGCATTAAAGGATGGATGGATTCTTGGGGAAAAATATATTTTACCCCCCTGTGATATTCGAAATTAGGCATTTACCTCCCTGTGAAAAAAAAATACAAAACAAAACCCCTGACATTTCAAAAAATATACTTACAGCCTCCCTGGACTACTTTTGCTTGTGACTTTTACTGTGAGGACAAAAATGCCCTTATGTTTTAATAATATTTACACTACATTGTTTATTTTATTCTACATATTATTAATTATTTAATTTGCTTTTTTTTCTTTCCCAATCATCTTCTTCCCCAAATTCTAACCCTAATTCACAATAGTAATATATAACTACTAATAATAATAGATACAATATAGTTATTTATATATATATATATATATATATATAATTGTACAGCATGCCACCTCCTCCACCCACCACCACACCACCACTATCCGCTGCCTTTTGTCACCCACCACCACATCACCACCAGCAGGCCTAAAACCACCAGTCACCACCAGCAGCGGCCCTCATAGCCACCACCACCAACGGCAGACAACTCCTTCGACAAATGCAGAAACCCAATTTCCGTCACCACCGCCGACAACTCCACCTTTGCCGACAAGGAGGTCGAAGCCACGGCCGCTTCGTCGAAGCAACAGCCCGTCCCGTTCGCCCCAAAACCCAATTTCCGGCACCTAAAAGGGCACAAGTCTCCGACAGCCAAATCCAATTCCGCAAAATCGACATCCGTATGAACCTCAAAGCCAGAAGAGTCGAGCTCAAGACCCGATTCAATACCCCCCGACGTCAGCAACCTCCAAAAATGCGCTGATTTCGTGCACACCACTCAGTTCGGCGAAGATTCTGACGAGTGGCCCTACCTCCTCATTGTTCTTAATCTAGTAGTCGAGCTCCTCGGCCTGCTTCAACACAACTTCATCGGGGATATGTATAGGAAGCTGTTGAGTTGCGGCTCAGTGAGGTAGAGGCGGTGGATGAAGGATTTGGCGAGGTCGACGGAGGTGGTTTGGCCAGAGAGTAAAGTATATGTTTATATAAATATAATATAATTTATTTAATATTAACCGTTGATTTCATCACATTTGATCTAATGGCTGTTTGATCAAGGGCAAAATTATCCAAAAAGATCAAAAAACATTTAACCACATCCACACCAGGTGAGTGAGGCGCGTAGGGGGTCCAATTGCTTCTTTTTTGAAATGTCAGTGGGGTTTTTTTGTATTTTTTTTCACAGGGAGGTAAATGCCCAATTTCGAATATCACAGGGGGTAAAATATATTTCTCCCTGGATTCTTGTCACAAGCCAGCAAAGAAATCCTTATCGAATCAGTCCTTCAAGTTATTCCGGCCTATGCAATGGGGTGTTTCAAACTTCCAAAATTCTTAATTCATGACATTATTAAATCGATGCTTTCTAAGTTTTGGTGGAATAACAACGATAATAGGAAAATCCATTGGGTTTCTTGGTCAACTCTTTGTCGCATGCAGCAAGAAAGTAGGTGGACTAGGATTTCGAAGACCTCTGTGCTTTCAATACAAGAATGTTATCCAAACAACTTTGGAGGATCATCACTCCACCCAACAGCCTCTTGAGTCGGATTCGCAAAGCACGATATTTCCCAAATTCAGCAATCTTTGACACACGACTTGGCGGGAACCCCTCATACGCTTGGAGAAGCATTCTTGGCACAAGGGACCTAGCTCATCAATGCCGGCTATTGATGGCGTATCGGCTCCGGACAGCAGGTTAAGATTTAGCACTCCCAATTTATTCCACGACCAACCGGTTTTTCAGTTTGTACTCCTCCTCACCCAACCTTGCGAAATGATACAGTTTCTTCACTTATCGATCCTCTACCATGGTTCAAAGTCGCGGTATCGGGGATAATATCGGGGGGTGCTGTTCCATATCGGTCGCGGCATATCGGGATATTATCGGGCGATACGATACAAAACATTATACAATGCTCCAAAAATTCTAAAAAAATTAATAAAATTAGAGACAAATATAAATAACACAAATTGCAACTTTTTAATACATATTAAAAATATTTGTTATATTAACATAACAGAACCAAAAATCAAAATTAATTGTGCCCAAATATATAATTTCATAGTTATAGGGGCCAAAAAGAGAATTGTAACAAATTATCCCCAAAATATATAACACACACAGGCGGAAAAAATGAAAGCAGAAACCGTGTTTTTCTCTCTCTCTCCACCTCTCTCATCGCCGATAGCTTCCTTCGCCGCCGCAACCCGCCTCTGTCGCCGCTGCCGCCAGAGGCCAATATCCCATGGTTTGCCGTAAGTTTGCTTTTCCTCTTTTTTTCTTTTTTTCCTTTTCTTCTTTCTCTTTCCTGGACCATCTTCTTCATATTTTCACTTGCCCATCCATGGTGGTAAATCGGCCGCGATCATCAGAAATCAGCCGATATTATCGGATATAATCCGATACTATCATGATATAGCCGATATTATTGGCCGATATCCGATAATATCCGCGATACCATGCCCAAACGGTATCAACCCGTATCGCCGGATTTTATCGGATCGTAGGGGTCCGATCCGGTTACGTATCGGCCGATATCATCGGATATCGGCCGATACTTTGAACCATGTCCTCTACACACAAATGGAACAGAGAACTCATCACTTCTATCTTTTAGCCCCAAGACGCAAATTCCATCCTTTCAACCCCTCTTGGACGACCCACGAATAGAGACAAACTGATTTGGCAATATACCGCGAATGGGAGATTTACAGTCAGCGTCTACCATTTGGCTGTGGAACAAAAATTGCAGCACAACGCCTCGACTTCCACGGCTGCCCAAACTCTACATCACGATCATGGAACTTTATTTGGAATGCACAAGTCCCTGGTAAGATTCAAATTTTTACATTGCTCATTTTCTAGACAAGTTTGGGCTATTTCGAACCTCCCTTGCGCAGTGATATCTAGATGGGATAGCAATGCGGAAGAGTGGCTGCGCGCGCTATGTTCATGCAAACTTTTCAACTAAGGACTTTGGCCTAGTTCTTACTATTACATGGATCATTTGGTGGAATAGGAATTGCACACTTATGGCCGGAGTCCGCCACTTTGCCTATACTTCTTTGCTCATTCATTCTTTGAGAGCTTCACATCATCAAATGAACAAATCCCACCTCCTGGAGACACGGCTGTCCCAATTAGATGGCACCCACCAGATGCGCCGGCATTTGTGAAAATCAATTTTGATGGGGCTGTATTCAAAGAAACTCAGCAACTTGGCATTGGTGTTGCGGCTACAAATTCGACTGGAGAATGTCTCGCATGGTGTTCTACGAGAGAAAACTTGTGTGGCGATGGTATATACGCAAAAGCTTTAGCTTCAGGGACGGAGCTAGAATTTTCAAACTCGAGCGTGAGATAGGATTGTTGAAAATAACAATATTATATAAAAAAAATCTGGCACAAATTTTTTTTTTTTGACCTTTTTTTTTTTTTTTTTCCGCTCTACGTCTTAAATGTAGTAGCTATTCAAAGACAATATAGTATCAAATAATGACAAAGTAATCATTTAATGATATTCACAAAAAGTTTATCAAAACACCATTAGTTACAAAATATACCACATCTCACAAAATCAATAATCGAGAAGACGAGAATAGACAATTGAGGCCAAATAAAACATGTCCACTTACCTATTTAATTGATGACATTCTAAATTATGCTCAACGATTTTTCATGACATCAAATTCATTAATCATTGAGTCAATATCGAAAGTTTAAGGAATTTCTTTCTCAATATACACTGGTAATCAAAAAATCATCTTTCATCTTATTTTTCAACCTAGTCTTGATAATTTTCATAGAGGAAAATGTACGCTCCATTGTTGTCGTGAAATCTGGAACAGTCAAAATAAATCGAGTCAATCTATCCACAAGATAATAGCTCTCAGACTTGTCCTATGTGTTTAGAAAGATTTTTCTTTTCTTTTTTTAGTATCATGGCCCACTCTCCTATTTTCGGCTGGTTAGAGTTTAGCAAAATATTGTGGTCTTTAGTAATTAGTTTGTTTTGTTCAAGCTCAATGAGAAACCTACCGCACTACATGTCCACTAGTTGTTTGGTCAAAATAAATAAGCCCATTTTATTTTGTATTTTATTTGAAAGAAAAGGCCCACTTTGTTTATCCAATTTATAAGTCCAGCAACTCAGTTTTATTTTCTTCTTGAGAGGGCAAGTTTATAAATTATAAAAAAAATAACACTATTTTTTTTCTTTTTTTACATAATTGATAATTACGTATAATTGATAATTGATAAAATTGATATAAAATAGATTATACATGTCTTTATTTATCAAGGTACTATTACGTATAATTGATTTCTTTTTAAAAATTGATCATTATATTTATTTCAATTCAGTCTAAATGACAATGTTGAGAACTATCCAATGATGCTAATAAAATTATTAATACCATATTAGCTAGTACGTATATTGCATTTTAGTTGCTATCGTATTAGCTAGTTCCATTTGGGGTTTATCTCACATTATAATTTTGAATATGAACTTACAATATCAAAAGATTAATCACATGGTTCACTCAAAGAGAATTAAAATTATAATGGATGTGCAAAAATAATATAAAATATCTAATATGTTACTTGTTTCTCATTTAACAATTTATTTGCATTCCTTCAATTTTACAATTTTATGTTGTTTTAAAAGCGTTTGTGATTTTTTTATAATATTAACATCTCGATACACAACCTAAAGTCGAAACTTGGTCCATGATTTTTGCTCACAAGTATTGCACGTCTAAAAGTAGCTCAGATCTTTTATTGTAAAAGCGGTTGCAATCTCTTATTACACCTCATACATAAATGACGTGTATATAAAATATTTTATTTATTAATATGAATTATATACACTTGTCGGGCCGACATAATATGCAATAGAAGATCTCGTGTGGTCTAAAAGGCTAATTAGCGGTTACAAGAGAAACAATGTCAAAAGTTCAGGGAATCTGTTACAATCTAGAATGCTTTTCATTATTCAATTATTGCCGTAAGAGGAATAAGCACCACCATATTGTTAGCTCATTAGTAAGCTACAAAGCACGGACACTCCAAAAAATCATCCCGTGCGGTGTCGTACGCGTTCTGACACCGACACGGCGCCGGCACGCCCCCGACACGGCTATTCCCGTGTCCCCACTTTTAAAATTAAAAAATTAATTGGACACCGTGTCGGACATGCCTGTGGCCGTGTCCGACGCGGTTGGGACACGTTTGGCCCTTTTTAAAACATGGTGAAACTTTGGGGGGGGGGGGGTTGAAAATGTAAATATAACCTACCATTTTAATTAGCAAAGGCAAGGCAACAGCAGCAACACTCACCCTGCGCAGAAAACATAAACAAACGATCTCCTCTCCTCTCAATCTCATCCTCTCTTGTTCTCCGCCGGTCGCCTTCGTCGTCGTCCGTCTCCATCGCCGTCGATCGTCTCTATCGGCAACCACAAAATGTGGGATGTGGGTGGAGATGGTTTTGAGTCGAGTGATGATGTTGGAATTTTAGAAATTGCGAATCTCTCACTTGATGAACCAGAATTGGAGAATGATTTGTTTGTGGATGAAAGTGGTGAAGCACTTCACAATGATTCTGAAGTTTTTCCAAATGTGGAAGATTAGACTATTTTTATTTGCATTATTTGTATGACGATTGACGTTCATATTTAGTTAATGTTTATATTTTTATTTTGCATTTGTTATTGATAAGTAGACAATAGTTGAATTATTTGCAATATACATAATTTTACGAAAAAACAAGTAAAATACAAATTTATATATAATATATATATAAAAAAAATTGGATAGTCGTGTCGAAGTTGTGTCGTGTCATGCATTTTTTTTAAAATGCCGTTCTCCGTGTCCGTGTCGTGTCGTGTCGTTCCCCGTTCCTCGTGTTCGTGTCGGTGCATCATAATTAGTAAGCCATTTGGTTCTAAAGCGGAATCTTGCCACTGTACATGATCCCAAAATTCTGGAGTAGCACTTATTTAGAATAATTCAACTTTATCACTGCTGCCCAAAATAAGATTAATAATGCGAGATGAAAACACAATGTTTACAACTGAAAAAGAAAAGGAGGGATTGGAATAATATCTCAAGTAGTTGATAGAAGTGACAGGCACCAACATATGGGTGATTCTCAGATGCACCATATCCAATGGAATTGATGCATCGAACCCCTGGATGCAGGGTCAAAATAGTAAAAATCACTTAAATCCAACAATGTTAGGTGGACCGATTCCAACATACCCGGCTCATCTTAAAATTTCCATCACAATATGAATAATATGAAGCATCTCATATGCAAAGTGAAAAGTGGTGGGGAATACAAAAGAAAAGAGAAGGTATCTAAGAGGCCCAAAGGTCACATTACAATGTCAGCCACTATAAAAACAAGATAGAAAAAGTACACTTCCTTGAGTTCAAATATGTGAACTTATGTTTCAAACAAATATAATGGCTTTCACTTTTTATGGACTTTATTTTTATGTACTTCTACATCAACATTCTTGGGTTATTAATGCAACATTATGGAATGGATAACTTACACATATACCCCTTAAAAGTAACATAATTACTATTTACCCCTTTGTTATTTATAAATTACAAAACCTCCATACGAAAATACAATGTTTACCAAACTCCCTTTTGGGTAGTATTTAGTAACCTTGCAATTACAAGCATTTTTCACTTTTCCATTCTTACGTAAGAATTTCTTTCACATATATTATACACGTCCCAGGTTTATAACTAAATTGTTACAAATAGGCCTCTTTGAAAAATTAAATGGTGCCGATTGTATTTTGTTCAGGAAAATATAGGCAAAATTGTGCCATGAGGAAAATCAGAAGTTGATCGAATATTTTCACAATTAGCATTTTTTTTATCAAAATTATGATGAAAAGGCAAACTTGGTAACTATTGTATTTTTAGAGAGAATGTTTTCCGATTTCAAACTTCGAAGAGATAAAATAGTAATTAAGCTATAACTGAGGGAGTGTCAATGTAATTAAACCTTTAAATTATACAAATTATTAAAACCGTGTTGAGTCATGAGTGTGCCTTATTTAGGCGCGGAAGGTAATTCGGTTAATTATTATTTTCCAACTCAGAATCGTATTGGAACTTCCAGAAATATAAAAACAAGTATATGGGATTTATTCTAGTTAAAAGACTATTTTATACCTAATTCACTAATTAGAGTTTATTTTTGAGAGATTTTAATGTATAAAAATGAGCATCACGATGAGTTTGGTGGAGTCGGATCAAAATAAGGTCAAAAAGAGGAGCCAAAATAGAGCTAAGAAGGGTCGGGGTTGACCGGGATCGCAAAAGGATAAAAAAGAATCGAAAAATCGAAGCCGGGGGCGTAGACACTGATCGTGGTGCCTGGGCTCGTATTTTGGCGGATTTTTGACATGTTTTGAGTCCTATCTTGTATGGAATTGTTTGGGATGTATTCCCTAGTATGTTAGGATTAGTTTTCCTACTTAGATTAGGGTTTGACTAATGTAATAACTCTAAAAATATTAGAACTCACTCTTGTAAACATTGAATCACTTTGGAAGTTGAAATAAAAGATCTAGTTAGAGGTGATTTTTTCCCTTGATTGTGTTTCCACCATAAATTTTTTGTTTTCTTTATTGCTTTTGATTTCTTATATTTTCCCGTTGTTGTTTCACCATTGAAAGCCTTGATTCCTAACACGTCAATAGTTAATTAAATTTTTTATATTGATACAATACGAAGCTATTAATGTTGTCTGATCAAAAAAAAAGAAGCAGCTATTAATGTTGTCATTTTCACTAGTAAGATTACGTGAGAACTGAGAAGTTCATATTGTTGTTGAGGGGGTTCATGTGAAATTACTAATATACCCTTATGTATTACTTTTCTTTCTTTTCTCGTCTCTTTTTTATGCTTGAGGTTAGTTTGATGACTAAAAATTGCCTTGTAACTCATTTCATAACAGCTGGGGGGGGGGGGGGGGTTTGGAAATATCATTTTTCATCTTGTATTGCACTTCACATGTATAAGGTTATAAGCTATGCGTAAAAATTTAAATCCAAGTCATTTATCTACTTACGACTGTACTTTTTATATACACTACTACAAAAATGACCTATGACAGCGGTTTTTTTGGGCTTATGACAGCAGTTTTAACCGTTGTCATAGGTACCGCTGTTATAGGGGTGGACCTAGTACAACGGTTGTTAACCGCTGTAATAGATCAACCTATGACAGCGGTTCCCTGAAAACCGCTATCATAGGGTCCCCCTATGACAGCGGTTTTCAAGAAACCTCTGTCGAAAAACCAAAAAAAATAAAAAATAAAGGACCTGTGACAGAGGTTTTCGGAAGAACCGCTGTCACAGGTTCAAACTGTGACAGCAGTTCTTCCGTAACCGTTGTCACAGGTTCACACCGTGACAGCGGTTCTGGAAGAACCGCTGTCATAAGTACAAATTTTTTTTTGTTTTTTTTTTAATTATTTATTGCCCTGTCATGATAGTACCTGTACAGTAATATGCAATAAACCAATTAACCAACAAATTTCAACTAACAACAAAACATATTCAACATAAACAAACATCACCCCAAATTTCAATATTACCATCTCTTTCCTCCAACAATAAAATGTTATAATCTCCAACAAAATGTACAATCAACTAATTAATTTACTAATGACCTTCCGAAATACAATAAATCAAATCTCAATTTACAACAAGTCACAATGCACAAAAACTACATTACCTAATTTCTAAGGAGCTGCTAAGAAAATGTAACGTGCAACTTCGCAGCGTAATTCATCAATTTGCTCATCAGTATAGAAGGATTGACAATCATGAAAGTACTGCAAGATATATATATATATATATATAGAGAGAGAGAGAGAGAGAGAGATTAATTGCAAAGTGAAATGACGTTTCAATTACCTATCAAAGGTTTAATAATTTCAAAAGTAATAGAATTAAGTATATATTAGGATTATGTATACCGCTGTTGGGATTATAGATTGTCCGTGGCTAATAGTCTCTTTCATGAATCTCATAATGAAATAGCCACAATCCACCTCGTTGGTCTGCCGGGGGCACTACAAAAGCAATCAAAGTTACGTTGTATTAGAAGACGAACTTCTATACGAATATATAATCTCATGAAACTAGAAAACGTTATCCTTTATAGTAAACCATTTACAGACCGAGTTTTTGGATTTCCTGGATTGGTTGTTGTGATTTGCACGAAATATGTGCACAGCTCTATAAAAAAAATATAAAAAACAAGGAAATATGTTAAAAACAAGCAATTATGTGAAATAAATACAATTTAAAAAAATATTAAATATAATGGATACATTGATTGAAAGAAAAACTTACTGATTGAATTTTAGTATCATATCATCTCGGTATTGCGGCTCACCATGCACAGAATCCAGATAGTAAACAATCTCTTTAAATGGATCAATTGCAAGCAACAACCAATGACCCCTACAAAGCATTCAAAAGAAAAGTTGAAATTTTTTTTTGCGTAGCTAGTTTTACAAATTAAAGTCGAGTCTTTAGTAGCTCACCCGGTGTTGTAAGGTGCAAAAAATAACTTATTCTGTTGTGCACTCTGTATCATAGCACGTGCTATGTACTGCACTTGTTGAACTGACGGGTTTGTTTGAGCAGCTATGGAATGTGGGCTAAGGAACCCGAATCTTGCTTCTTTCCCTTCGGGGATCACGTAGTTAAACCACAAACACCTAAATTGAGCATAAAAAATGAATTTTGAGTAACGAAAATAATCGTAGTTCAGATGTAATAAAATAATTAAATCTCTTCTTGTAATGATAGAGGCTCCTATCTCTTTTCGACGCAGAAGGTGACAAATCTCTTCCTTTCCAATGAACTCTGGGAATGAAAAATTCATAATGGCTTCGTCCATGTATATATTGATCTGGGCACCAATCTTCATCATCTTCGTGTACTTTCCCAGAAATACAAGGTCATTAGGGAGTCCATCTAGTTGAAGATCTGCACATATGTCTACTTCACCTGCAGGCTCGGCCACTTGAGATTTTACTTTGACAGCTGACCGCTTCGACGTCCCTGACTTACGGTTTTCAGATGATTTGGACTGTTTAAGCAAGAAAATAAAATATGAATGTTACACACGAAAGTATATTTAGTAACCTCAAACAAATTGTTATAATTTATTAATGACTAGCTATTAATTACATACCGGTGCATCAGTGACAATGACAAGACTCGCTGGCCAAGCAACAAAGGTACCCAGACCACTAGAAATGGTGATCATTTCATCATTGAGAGGGACGGGTAGGAGTGTATTCGCCTCAACTGCAGTGTCAATGCGCACTTTCACATTGTTGGTGGCTAATAGACAGTTGTGAAGTGTTCTATCAGTCTCCGATAGATTGTATAGCTGTCCTTTAGCCACCACACGATATGATGGTGATGAAAGTACTAATTGACATGGAGTGATACCCTACACACACATATATATATATACACAACATTATATTAGAAAGTTTTGTATGATTTACAGAAATAGAGAGTCGCAAGTTGTATGATTAATAAACAAGTTCAAATTTTTACCTCAGGAAGCATCTTATAACCTGGTTTTGGGCTGCTATCTTTCAAAGAAATCACGTCATCTTCATGTGGCTGACACGAGTTAGGGGCTTCCAAAACATCAATTCGTTGTTTCATGGCAACCATAGTTTCGGAGAGTTTTTCACCATGTTTCTCAAGTTTTCCATCTCCTTTTCTGAAGCAGGCTTTGGATCCTTAAAATAGTCTCTTTGTGAGACCCCAAAGTCAACACCCCTAACACGACCCGGATGCTCTTTCCTTTTAATAGCTTTAGCCAATAGGTCATCTCGACTCGTCTCATTTCCACTATGGCTAGTACCCTCTTGTGAAATGCTCTCCTGTAATGATATATTTTTTTTAAAAAAAATAGTGAACCTTGTGCTTTCAATAGTATTTCAAAACAAACATACAACACTTTATAGAGCTAAAATTGCCAATAACTCACCATTTCATTCATCACTCTTCTAACATTTTCGTTATCAATTTGATTTGTCACATCAGAATGCGCAACCCTCCACACGAGTGCTCGTGTCACATCTGTACAATTGGATCCCGCATCCCTTCTTTTATTTCTCTATATTTTCATTAAAAAATATATGTATGCATTAACATAGAATTATTATTAAAAAAATTGTAAGGATTCACTGCTAAATGAACTACATACCTCCATTTGCTCCACAACAGCATGTCCAAGACTCCCTTTCTGGTAAGGATACTCAGGGTCCTTTGCTCTTTCCTGATTGTCCATGCTTATTTTTTTTTTTATTACATTATCAAATTATTAGCTAAATATAAGCTCAATAACCAACAAATAAAACTGTAAATTAAAATGACTAGTTATCTGCCAAGGTTCACCTAAGCGAACCTCTAAAAATGCCGCCCAATCGGCTTGGGATATCTCATATTGTGGAGGTGGGTTGACATTAACGTTTCCATCATCATCTCGCACATACTTTCTGCTTATGTAGCTCCTGAAGTTACGTGCTAGCCTCCCAACTTCTGCTAGTACGTAATTTTGTCGACTTTCGTCAATATCAAATGCCAACTACAAAAAATAAACAATAAAGTATATACAAAATTATAATTTAGAGAATATTATAATACATTAACACTTACAAATATGATAATATCCAAATTACCTTTATCTCATCCCAAACGTTTTTTTTTATTGATGACGGGACTTTTCGCCAATTACTCATGGCAATCGACACCTTCTGCCGAACCTGCACGCCTATATACCCAACAAATATTAATTTGTTGGGGTTAACTGGATGACCTCTGTCATTCCAGCCGATAGGTAGCCTTATGCCTTTACTTCTGGCATTGATAACTTTTTTCATAGCCGTGACACCTCTCCGTATCTCCTTCTCATGGCCGCTATCTGATCCATATACATCATCCTCGGGAAAACTACCATCAGGATTTGAAGCCATCGACCTACAAAAGACAAAAAATACAGAAGTTAGATTCATATAAATTTGGCAATAATAATTTTCAAATAGAAGTAATAAATCACAAAATAAACAAAATTATACTAAACCACAAAATAAACAAAATTTAATCCTCAATTAAACATAATTAACCCCAAGCTAAACCAAA
Organism: Buddleja alternifolia; assembly: GCA_019426215.1. Taxonomy (NCBI): domain Eukaryota; kingdom Viridiplantae; phylum Streptophyta; class Magnoliopsida; order Lamiales; family Scrophulariaceae; genus Buddleja; species Buddleja alternifolia. Next base: position 26,893,458 of record CM033403.1, read on the forward strand.
TTAACCTTAAAATCAATCAACCCCTATTTCCCTTAAATTTTCCACAAAAATAGGCAAATCTCAAGAATATAAATTTTCTAGTAACTAAGTATAAATATTGAAATAAGTCTATCATACAATTATGAAATAAGTTCAAATACCTTTCATTGTTTTCTTTTTGTCGTTGGCTTAGCAGTCTTTTGCTTCCCATCGGTACGACCATTTTTTTTAGTACGGCGATGAACTGACAGATTAATCCATATCCCCTCTTGTTGATCTTGTCGCATATACAATTCATCATGACTTATATCCAAGTCATCGTCACTATCAATTGATTGTGAATCACCTAATGAGATAGGATTTTCTCCATCATCTTCACTTTCTTCATAATCATCATCAATACATGTATTTTTGTTTGCCGATAAAATAATGGACCACCTCTTATCAATAGGATCGGTAACAAAAAACACTTGCTTAGCTTGTGACGCTAAAATGAAAGGTTCATCTTTGTATCCCACCCTTTTCGGGTCTACTCGAGTGAAGCCTATTTCACTATTATCGACACCATGTTTATTGTCAACCACCTACACCCAAATACAGGCACCCGAAACCAACTATAATCAAGCTCCTATATACGTTCAATCACCCCGTAATATGATAAATCGGCATAGATAGGATTATTATCTTTCGCACTTGAGATATGCATTGCTTGAGCTACAAGACTCACACCACTATTTTGCATTGTATTTCGTTTATCTTGGTCTTTTGTATAGAATGTGCGACCATTTATACGATAACCTGAATAACAAAATACTAGTCTGTCCGGACCCATCGACAGTCGTGTCAATTTATCTGAAACTGAAAGCTGTGGATTCTCTTTCTGTTTTTCTTCAAAATGCTTTTGGAACCAATCGATGAAACTCTTATTATGCTCTCTTGAAATCCAACTCTCATTTTTAATTGGATTGAATCTCCTAAGTTGGTTCTTATGCTCTTCAACATATGGGTCAACCTCATCGGTGTTGTGGAGCACATATAGGTGTGTCTGATCCCTTTGTGTAATATGAACACTAACTAATTGCTTTCCCATTAATCCAACTCCTTCTGTTCCCCCTCCCACAACATGAGACTTTGGAAGCTCTGCAACATTAGAATCTGCCAGATACTCTGTGCAAAATGTAATGGCTTCATCAACTATGTACCGTTCAACAATGCAACCTTCCGGTCGACTACGATTTTTCACGTAGCCTTTCAATACCTTCATATAACGCTCATTCGGATACATAGATCTCATAAAATCCGGTCCACATAGTTGAGTCTCTCTAACCAAGTGAATGGGTAGATGAGTCATTATATCAAAAAAAAGCAGGTGGAAAATACATTTCAAGCTCACACAAAGTGATGACAATTTGTTTTTGAAGTGCAGGAAATTGCTCAGGATCAAACACCTTGCTCCACATTGCTTTGAAGAAGAAACACAATTTAGTTCTCGTGTCTCTCACCTTTTTTGGCAAAATGGTCCGTATAGCAATTGGTAGCAAATGATCCATGATTACATGACAATCGTGAGTCTTCAAGTGCTTTAGCTTCAAATCCTTCATTGATACAAGACTGCTAATGTTTGAAGAATACCCTTCTAGAACTTTCACTCCATTAAGAAACTCACATAATGCAATTTTTTCTTTACTGGCTATAGTGTGAGCTGTTGGAGGCAAATAAGTATGTTTTCTCTTATTTGTTGGTGCCAATTTTCCTCTTATCTTCATTTCAACCAAGTCTAACCATGCCTTTACGCCATCTTTTGTCTTTTCGGGCACATTTAGAAGTGTACCAATGACGCTATCAAATACATTTTTTTCAATATGCATTATATCGAGAAAATGTCTAACATGTAAAGACGTTCAATACGGCAACTCAAAGAAAATTGACCTTTTTTTCCACCCAGTTTTTGCAAGGCCACCTATAAAAGTCTTTCCAAATTTAACCTCCAAGTCTCTTACATTCTCAAACATTTCTTCACCAGTTAAGCACTTAGGAACTCGGCCTTCTTCTATATTCTCATTGAAAGCTTTCTTCCACCGACGATATCGATGGTTCCGATTTAGCCATCTCCGATGACCTTGGAATGCATCTTTCTGAGAGTGTGTCAATCGATATTGATCTGTACTCTTGACACGTATGGGGCATCCACATTGGCCATGTACACCATATCCCTCGAGGTTTGCTCTTGCTGGAAAATCATTGATTGTTCCAAATAACATGACTCTGAGATTAAAATTTTCTTCTCTCAACCCGTCATATACTTGAACACCGGTGTCCCACAACACCTTCAAATCCTCAATTAAAGGAGCCAAGTAGACATCTATATCATTTCCAGGTTGTTTCGGCCCAGAAATGAGTATAGGCATCATTATATGCTCTCGCTTCATGCATTGCGACGGGGGAAGGTTGTAGATCATCAAAATCACCGGCCATGTACTATGTGAGCTACTTTGCAAGCCATGAGGATTCATGCAATCTGTAGCCAATACAAGGCGCAGGTTTCTTGATTCTTCACCAAATTCAGGGAAATCATCATCAATCTTTTTCCATTGAGGAGAATCTGAGGGATGTCGAATCTTGTCATCTTCAATCCTTTCTTCAAGCCTTCTATCAGCATGCCATGTCAAGTCCTTGGCTAACTCTTTACTACTGTACATGCGCTTAAATCGTGGTATTATAGGCAAATACCACATGGTTTTGACAGGCGCAGATCCATTCTTCTTGTACCGTGAGGTGCCACATTTTGGACAGGCCTTCAATGATGCATAGTTGATTCTAAATAATACGCAATCATTGAGACAGGCATGTATCCTCTCATATCCCATGCCAATTGAGGTTAACACCGTTTAGCTTCATAAGTACGATTAGGTAACACATTATCCTCAGGTAGCATGTTTTTTAATAAACCAAGCAAGTCTGTGAAACTCTTATCACTCCACCCATTGTTGGCTTTTAACTTGTATAGGTTAAGAACTGCTTTCAATCTCGTGAATTTACTACCACTATACAGTGGTGTCTTTGAATCACTTGTCAAATTGTCAAACATTTTAGGACAATTTCGCAAATCCTCCTCAATCACATTTGTCATCTCCTCCAAACGATCAGGCTCATAATCATTCATATTGAAATCCTGTGATGGATATGATGTACCACCCAAATCATCCAACGGGACACTGCTTTCACCGTGTCTTGTCCAACGTTTGCAGCTTTTATCAATTCCATTACACACCAAATGATCTTCCAACTCACGTGGACTAATTCTCTTTCCAAACCAACAACGTAAACACGGGCAAGTGATCCTAGTTCGATCTGGTGCATGGTCAACCGCAAACTTTATGAACTCTTTCACCACTTTCTCATATTGTTCCGACATACGATCTGCTAAAATCCAACTTCGATCCATTTTGATTCTGAATTAATTAAATTAAACAATTTTATCATCAGTTGATAGTTAAATTAATTAAATAAGTTTTATTTTAATTTATTTCCCATTATTCTAGAAAAAATTCGGCAGAGTAACAATGCAAAAATTTCTACCAAGTTCTCGACTTAATCTTTCCCCAAACTTGCAACCAACAAAATTTGTATATTTCAACCACAACAAACCCAATATTATAATATTTCACCCACAACAAACCCAAAATGCCGATCTTACTATACGAAAATATTGATCACCAGTTGGATCACATAAAATATCATATTTCTACAAATATTGATCACCAGTTGGATCACATAAAACTAAAAATAAAGCACCATTTTATAAATATATATTGATCACCAGTTGAATCACATAAAGCATCATATTACCAACTACAAATATTGATCACCAGTCGGATCACATAAATCACATAAAACTACAAATAAAACATCATATTTTCAGCAACTAAGTATAAATATAGATCACCAATTGGATCAATGTACCCTAAACCAACAAATAACCATAATTTAATCTCAAATCAAACGTAATTAACACCCGACTAACCAAAATTAATACTAAATTCAGTCAAATTCCTAGTTCCCTTAAATTTTTCAATAAACAGGCAAATCTCAAGAATATACACAAATATACATACACCCACACATACACAAATATATACATACACCCACACATACACAAATATATATACATACACCCACACACACACAAATATATATATAGACACCCACATATACACAGATATATATACATACACCACACATACACAAATATATATACATACACTCATATATACATACACCCACATATACACAAATATATATACACTCACACATACACAAATATATATACATACACACACACATACATAAATATATATACATACACCCACATATACACAAATATACATTCACCCACACATACACAAATATATATACATACACTCATATATACACAAATATACATACACTCACACATTCACACAAATATATATACATACACCCACACATACACAAATATATATACATAGACCTACATATACACAAATATACATACACCCACACATATACACAAATATACATACACCCACACATACACAAATATATATACATACACCCACATATACACAAATATACATACTCAAATATTCAAATCTATATATACCATATGTGTGTGTGTGTATATATATATATATATTACCTAAACTAAATGACCACGGTTGGAGGCGGCGGCGGCGACTGGTAGGCTGCGGCGGCGGCGACGGCGATGGGAGGCTATACAATGTGTATATATATATATATAAAGTTAAATATATATTTATAGAATATATACATATATGTGCACATATATATATATATATAAATCTAGAAAGAGAAAGAGAGAGAGAGAGAGAGATACCGGCCGGCGAGGGCGGCGGCGAGGCAAGGCAGCGACGGGCGGGTGGAGGACGCGGCTGTTCGGATCGAGAGAGAGAAACCGAGAGCTAAAGCACGAGAGAGAGAGGTGTACGGTCTTGGTGGTGGTGGTGGTGGTGGTGGTGAGAGATTACAGAGAGAGAAAGTGTGAGTGAGTGAGAGAGGGGGGGCGGGTATAACAAAACCCGACCCCTATATCAACGGTTCAGCCGAACCGCTGTTACAAGTTTACATGTATCAGCGGTTCAGCCAGAACCACTGTTACAAAGGAACATGTATCAGCGGTTCGACCGAACTGCTGTCACATATATGTTTTGTAACCGCTGTCGCGTTCAATTTTTTTTGTTTTGTTCTGACACATATGACAGCAATTCGGCTTGAACCGCTGTCATAGGTCCGAACCGAGTACCCCCTATAACAGCAGTTTTTCAAAACCGCTGTCATAGGTACGCTGTAATAGGGTTTTTTGTGGTAGTGATATGATGTGTGCTTACACCTAAGAAGAAATGGGCTCAAATTGAAGGGCCCAAACAGCCTTATTAATAAAAGTACGAAGAAATGGGCTTAAAGTGAAAGAGCCCAAAATAACTCATGCAATGATTAATGAAAATTGAGAAAAAGGACTTAAAGCAATTCAGTTCGATTTTATAATGAAAAGGTCCAAACTGGATACGCTGCTAAGTTAGAAGCCCGCCGAAAGAAGCCCAAAAAAGAGAAGTGAGTTACCCAGTTCAGAGACGAGCCAATCAAATAATTTGAAAACGCGGTTGAAGGAGGTTATTAACCGCAAAGGAAGTGGGTACATAATAAAGGGCAAGGTGGAGAAAGGAAAAGAAGACAACAGAACAACTCTACACAGTTTTTATCTTTTTTTCTAGGAGTAGGCATAATCTTAGGAGTAGCGTAATTTAGATAATTCTGTAGATCAAATCCTAGTGATCAAGTGTTGTTGACATCAGCATATTGTCTTACTCGAAGCATCTTTGTAACACACGATTGGGGATCAATATGGAGGTATAAAGTTTTTCGTTTTATCAGATTTAAGTATTTGGTAGATAATTTTATATCTGGATTTTTATCTTCCTGTCATATCTATTCTTTCTTATTAACTGCGGTCCGAAAAACAACTTTAAACAACACGCCGAAGTGTTAAAGTCTGAACCACCGTCTAACGTATCGAACTCGAGCGCGGGGATTGTCAGATAATTCTAAGTGGAGAATTATCACGGGGCTTGAGCTAATCGAATTAGCTCTTCCTTATTCAATTTGTTTTCATCCGAAAATAAATTTTTGGCGACCACAGTGGGAGTTGCTTTTTTGCATAACTGACTCCCGATAAAGTATAAAATGTCTGAAGATTCTATCCGAGAAAAACTCCGTGAAGATCTGGAGACCCAACCCATCTCGAAACATAAAGTTAGGGCTAATAAGATATACGAACAATTTGTTCGGTTTATGAAGCAAACTCTGATAAATGCTCAAGAAGATCAGCGAAGAGAATTCAATGATCAAGACTGAGCATTGGCCCAAGAGTCTGCTCGTATATTTACAGCAATAGTACAAGATATTGTTGTGAGTACTCGAGATGGTCTTGCTCGAGAAGTCACCCGGGTTATAACTGAACTAGGTGAAATATTTAATCAAACTTGTGATGTTTTTTTGAACATGATAAATACACAAGTAGTATTGGGTCTCGAACCTTTAATTAACAAGCATAATATTTTAATCGAAAAAGTATCACAGTTGTTAGAACCAAGGACCCAAAGTAGAAATATCAATCCAAATGAGATTCCTCTGGGGTATCCTCGAGAAAACGGGCCTCGAATTGGTCAATTCGAAATTGGTCAGACTTCAAGACCCTCACATTTCGAAGGCAATAGTAATATTAATAATAGTTACCCTCAAAATATACATTCGAATTATAACCAGACACCGCATCCTAATGTGTATAATACAAGTTCGAATCCACATGGTAATCAAAATATAAGGCCTAATGGTCCCTCACCACAGAACGGAATGGGACAAACTCCGGTAGGATATCCTCCAAATGTGAATTTTGGAAATCTCGAGACAGGACTTAACTTTACCCAAGGATATTTTGCTGGGGGGCAAAACCAGCATTAGGTGCCAAGCTTTCCTGGGGTCTCGAATAATCCCATGAATACAAGGAACCAGCCTTTTTCGGGGTTTCAAAATAATCCTAATTATGCTCACACCCCAAATAATTTCCAAATGCCATTTGCAAAGGGGGCAAGCCATTTGCAGAGGGGGCAAACCATTCCCAACGGTTATATGGGAGGTAATCTTGGACAACAAGTTCAAAACCCACTCCAAAACCAAATCGAATTAATAATTGAGAGGATGTATGGCCCTGGTTTTCAAAGAAACCAGAGGTTAATTCCCAGGAATCCATATCCTGAGTGGGTGGATAGGAATTTTCCTTTTCCTAGAACGTATAAGGTCCCAAATTTTACACTGTTCTCAGGAAATGACAGTGTATCAGCATTAGAGCACTTATCTCGATTTACCTGCCAATGTCGAGAGGCAGCAGATCAAGATTATTTGAAACTAAGGTTGTTCCCTAGTTCCCTGACACAGTCAGCCTTCAATTGGTATATTAACTTATCTCTGAACTCAATACATACTTGGGAGGAGATGCAGTTCCAATTCCAGAGTCACTTTTCTCGAACTGATCCAGGAATCTCTATAAGCGATTTGGCTAAAATTAGGCAAAACATAGGAGAGTCCATAGAAGAATTCCTATCAAGATTAAAAAAGGCTTGAGTTAAGTGCCATTTGAATTTACCTGAATCTGAATTTGTGCAGTTAGCACAGCAGAATATGTCCTTCGATTTCAGGGTGAAATTCGATGGAATGATATTCCCAGATTTTCAAAGTCTGGCAGAAAGTGCAACTAGATATGAGAACATGTTAAAAGAACAGAGTCTAAGAAAACATCAAGGACTTAGCACGTTCGAAGTGTCAGCACCTTGGATATTCGAGGATGCTTATGAAGTAGACCTCGCAGAATTCATAAAAGGGCCACCATTCCAATGTGGAGTACTCGAGCAAAAAGAGTGTGAAGCAATGGGTTCTCTACAATCGAAAAAAGATAAGAAATATACTTTTGATGTAGCAAAAATAGAAGAAATATTCGATTGGCTTCTAGCCAACAAAAAATTAAGGATTAAAAGAAAACAACGATTCCCAACTAAGACGAAAGCCAAACAAAAACCTTATTGTAAATGGCATAATGCCTTTACCCACGAAACAAAGGAATGTGTTATGTTCCGAAACTTAATACAGTCAAAATTAGACTCGAATGAAATAACTTTTCCTGATAGGCAAAAAACGAGTATAGACGAAGATCCTTTTGCTGTTTTAAATTTTGAAATTAATACTTTGGAGATTGATTCACCGGAATGTTTTGACACTTTATCTAAATCTTCGAATGAACAGGTCTCAAAGGAAGCTAAGCTAGCGAATAAGCTCTTTAACAGGCTCATAGACGAAGGAGTCTTGACCTTTCCAAAAGTCAATGATGATGGGCTCGAGGGCATGTGCAGGTGGCATATGAACACGATGTATACCACTGACCAGTGCCAAATCTTTCGACGCTTTTTGGCCAAACAATTAGAAAGGGGCAAAATATGCTTGTCCACGATAGACAAGCGAATTCTCAAATTTGGTCAAGACGGGAAGCCCAAGGAAAAGGAATCACAAATCGAAATGGTTCCTCCCATCCAAAAGGCTGAAGGGAAATCATACAAGGTGGTACTCGAGACCCCCAAGTGTGAGATCGTATATCAAACCCCTTTGAGAGTAGTGGACAACCTTACCCAGATGCAGAAAGTGCTTTGCAATCAATATGCTGACACCCTGCACTACAAATTAGTGAGGTTGCAAGTGATCCCGAATGATTTCAATTGGATTCCAGCCTACCAAAGGGAATGGAATAAAAGGTAATGATACGAGAACAGCAGCTTCAATTTCCAGCCCTACAATCGGCACTTTCGAGGAAGGGGTGGTAGAGGTTATGGTATGCCTCCGTCAGCAGGCAGGGATTCACCGTTTAGCCATTTGAGTGAGTCCAGCGAGCAAGTTAAGAGGAAGAGAAATAACCGCCAGAAGAATATTAAGCAACGGGTGGCGTATTCTCAAGCTGCTGTGGCTTCAGAGATGCAGCAAGAATCTGTTATTGCTAACCTTTGAATCGAAGAAGAATCATTGAGCAAGGGCCTGCTGAAAGCCAAGATAGGAACAAAACACGAGGATGACGAGTATGAGAAAGACATTGACCAATTGAGTGACCAGTTCAAGGACACTAGCTTGAAGGGGAAAAATGCAAGGTTCGAAGAAGATGAAAACTTGGATGACTTTGAGTCAGGCGACAACTTGGATATCCTATTGGGAAACTCTGCTTACGAAGAATCGGCAAACGAAGCCGATGTGAAAGTGTTGGTCCCAAGTGGCATACGAAAGGGTCTAGAAGGGGGGGTTGAATAGACCCTGAAGTCTTTTTCGACTTCAAAAAGTTTCGTACTAAAAGATTTTTGGACGCTTGAAAGGTAGACGCTTGGAGTGTCTAACGCTTGAATTAAGCGTTCACTAAAAAATAGGGGCTTTGGCGAAGCGTCTGATGAAGACTGTTTTTAGGAAGTTAACTCTGACTTCAAGATTTGAATACTTTGACCGAGTAGGTTAAGCATTGAGTCTTCTCCTTGAAAGATTTAGCGTCACAAGAGGTTTCTTAGTTGCTTAGTGTTTGATTGTGTTTTACTTAATCAGTTTATGCAATGATATGATAAATAAGAGAATTGACAGTAAAGTAAATGACACAATATTTGTAAGGTTCGTTGGGTGGTGTAATCCCAACTATGTCCTTCTTCTCCTCGAACACTTGGAGGCAATCCACTAAAATGATTCTCAAAGAATCACACAGAATCTTCTACAAATTAGGGAGAGATGGATGTGATGACTTGAGCTCCTTGATCACACATATTTCTGCTCCAAATCACTTCAATCCCCTTGCTTCTTTCACCCAGAAATATGGCAAGTATCCAACTTCGACTTCACACAGATCGCGAGGCTTGGATTAGGGTTTTTCTAAAAAGGGTTTGTTTGATTTTGATGAAGTTCAAACAACTGGAATATCTCAGTAGTAGTGTAGTTCTTCAAAAAGAATGTTTGAGATATTGGGTTGACTGTCTCAGGATTTGATGAAAAGCAAAGAGAATATTTTCTTGAGTATTCTAGCTTTTCTGAAAGTTTAAGGAATGAGACTTCAATGCAACAGCAATTTTGCTTGATAATTGTTCTGTGTTTGGCTTGTTGTTGAAGTTCTATTTATAGGCATTCTTGGAAAAAGTGTCCGTTTGACACATGCAAGGGCGCGTGTCTCTCACTTCCGTGAGTGAACAACTTTTGTCCTCTTTTTCCTGAAAATCTGTTGCACAAAAGTAGGTGTTGCAGTCTTTGAATTGTTGAGAGTCCAATAGGGTGACTTCTCCGTACGTCTGAAAGTGCTTATCACATTTAATGCTCTTATCAGCATTTAATGCATTTGAATTAAATGCCCGTTGACATTTAATGCACTGAGAATATTTGCATTAAACTCCTTTCGATCTGACGCTTCAAAGAATGTTTGTTATTTAATAGACGCTTCATTCATGAGCTGAAAGTTCCATTTAATCTGGAGGACTATTTAATGTTTGGACGCTTGGGAAAGTCTTCAGACTTTATTTAGAAGAGTAGACGCTTGAGACTTCAGTCTTTGTTACTTAACACCTCACTCAGAACATGTCAGGCGCTTAAAGTGAACTTCTTCAAACTTCATTTACTATTGATTTCTTGGACGCTTGGAGTCTTCAGATTTCGCAGTCTTGATAAGCTCACTCAGAAAGTATCAAACGCTTAATCTAACCGACTTCTTGATCTAAGAATGTCAAAAGTAAAAGATAAAATAAAGCATATACATTTCTAATGTTCAAATGCTTATACAAGTATCTATGAAATTTAAGCGTACATAACTTTGGTGTCTAACAAGATTCCTAATTGTCATCATCAAAATCTTAACATGAAATTTCCTTTCAGAAAGCAAAAGAAGCATCTCTAAAAAGAGCCCTGCAGTTCGAAGAGGATACAGATGTGAACATGGTGACGATTTTGCCAGCGACATTCGCCGCACAAGAAGACTCAATGGATGAAGAATCAAATTCACTTGAGATGATGACCATCTCTGAGTCAGGCAATATTTCGAGGTTAGAAATTCCTAGCAACAAATTATTGGAGACAAAAACAGATAATGAAAATTTAGTCGATCTTTTATTCTCGAAAGAAAAGATCGATAATAACCATATGCGGCCTTAATTTGTGAAAGCGGAGATCGAAGGCATTAAAATTAGCAAAGTATTAGTTGACAATGGTGCCACTGTTAACATTATGCCTGAAAAAACGTTAACAAGATTAGGAAAAACAGTGAAATACCTAGTCAGCACTGATGTATCAGTCTATGGTTGTTCTGGGCAAGCTACTCGAGTAGCCGGGGTCCTACCTTGCCGAATAAAGGTTGGGACTTAGAGTTCATACTCTGTCTTTTTCGTGGTGAACACGAATGCATCATCGTTTAATACCTTATTGGATAGAGATTGGATACATCAAAATTATTGTGTCTCTCAACCCTACATCAAGTGTTGGTTTGTTGGAATGGACATAAATTCGAAATTATAAAAGCCGAACAAATTTCTTATTTCATTATACTCACATTGTCCATGCTAGGTACTTGGCTAGAGAAGCCGAAGTAAAAGACAACCAAGGAATGGAGTTACCAGCCATCGAAACGACAAGAATAGAAGATGAAGAAAAAAGCCTCATGATACGAAAAGACAAGGATCAATCTACAACCAAAGTAGATAATAGTGTAGCCTAGATCGATTTAGGGACTTTGTATCTTCCTTTATTTAGTTTTAATGAACAAAGATAATTATGATAATGTAACCGAATGTTTGTTTAAGAAGTTGTTAATCGGAAACGTTATGACAAATTTATCTAATTACAATCATGTTTTAGTCGAAGAGAGTAATGCAGATGTTAATCTTAGCGTGATTGAAGGTTTTGAAACCGAATGAACTATTCAGCTCATACGTTCGAGCAAGGGGTTATGGAACTCGATGAGGATATCAGGAAAGATATCGAAGACCTTCTAGAGGAAGTCAATCTTGGAACGGCAGAGGATCCAAGAACGACTTATATAAGTTTGAAATTAGATCAACTCGAAAAGGAGAAATTGATAAGGATCTTATATCAATTTAAAGATTGCTTAGCATGGGCACATCACGAAATGCCTAGGGTAGATATGAATATAGCTTGCCACGAATTACCAATCAAATATGGCTTTAATACAGTAATACAAGCACCTCGTCGATTGTCTCCAGAGTTGATGGATGCAATCAAAGAGGAGATTGAAAAGTTGGTAGAAGCCAATTTCATAAGACCAACTCGATACGTTGAATGGTTGGCAAATATAGTCCCAGTGATCAAGAAAAATGGGAAAGTAAGAATCTGTATTGACTTTTGAGATCTGAATAAAGCCATACCTAAAGACGAATATCCTATGCCTATGGCTGATGTATTGATCGACATGGCTGCAAGGCATAAAGTGATGTCCTTTATGGATGGCTACTTCGGATATTATCAGTTAAAAATATCTGAAGTAGACAGGAACAAAATGGCATTTCGATGCCCAGGTTCCATAGGAACCTTCGAATGGAATGTTATGCCCTTCGGATTGAAAAACGTCGGGGCCACGTACCAAAGGACCATGAATTATATGTTCCATGACTTGATTGGTAAATCCCTCGAAATATATATAGATGATATAGTGGTTAAAGCACAAACGTATCAAGACCACTTGAAATCATTGACCGAAGCCTTCAAACGAATGAGGCATTTTAAGTTAAAGATGAATCCATTAAAGTTTGCTTTCGGTGTAGAAGCTGGAAACTTTCTAGGATTCCTAATTCATAATCGAGGTATAGAGGTGGATCGAAACAAAGCCAAAGCTATCTTAGAAGCTAAACCTCCGAGGAATAAGAAAGAGCTGCAACGTTGTCTAGGGCAGGTCAATTTATTACGAAGATTCATATCTAATTTAGCTGGAAAAATAGAAGCATTCTCGCCTATCTTACGTTTGAAAGATGAGAATGAGTTTGCCTGGGGAGAAAAACAGCAAGAGGCTTTCGAAGCCATAAAAATCTATTTAACCCAACCTCCAGTTTTAATCCCTCCTCGAAAAGGGAAAAAGTTGAGATTGTACATATCAGCAGTTAATCATTCAATTGGTTGCCTTATGGTACAAGAAAATGACAGAGGCTACGAACAGTCTGTCTTTTATTTAAGTAAACTGTTAAATGATACCGAGAAGAGGTACACCTCAATCGAAAAATGGTGTCTAAGTCTATACTTTGCCTCAGTCAAATTGAGGCACTATTTCATGTCCTATTCGATCGAAGTGGTTTCACCAACGGACATGATTAAGTTCATGATCAATCAACCTTTGATGAGAGGGCGATTGAGCAAATTGAGTCTTAGTCTGCTCTAGTTTGATTTGTGTTATATGCCTCAAAAAGCTGCAAAAAATCAAGTGATAGCCGATTTCTTGGCTGATCACCCTCTAATAAAAGATGAATTGCTTGAGATTCTCGAAGTCGATTTCATGACAAGGTCCCTTGGATTTTGTATTTTGATGGGTCGAGTACTCGAGATGGTGCTGGAATAGGGATATATATCCTATCTCCATCAAAGCTGATCACCAAAATGTGTGCAAAAATCGAGGGAGATTGCACAAATAACAGAGCAGAATATGAAGCTCTCATTTTAGGATTAGAAATACTACTCGATATGGGTGCAGTAAATATTGAGATAATGGTAAGAAAATACAGAGGTTATATTCGAAAGACTGCCAGAAACGGGCAGTTTGTTCATAAATAATAACTAGAGTAACAAATACTATTCGAAAGAAATGTTCTACAAAATTACCCTAGAAAACGTAACAAATCTATTAATACATTGATAGCCAAAACAAAAGCATCTTTTTCGAGCAAGGTCGGCTTCACTACTGCCTCGAACTCATCAGTAAGAAGAACAATCTGGTGGTTAACAACAACCAACTCCTCATTGGTCTTGTTGGATAATTCGAGAAGGTGATTCCTCTCGGCTTGAAGATCGGCAATTCTGGCATCAAGATCCGTGATTTGGGCCAAGTAATCTACTCGGGTATTTTTCCAGAGTCGGGACTCAAACCTGAAGTTGGCCCAATTGATGTGACCCTACAGGGTATATCTCTGCTTTGAAGAAAGTAAATCCTTGATCAATTAAGCCCTGAATAGCAACAAGGCGACTTTCGAACATCTGCCTCGCCGCAATAAACATATGGCGACACTGTGAGGCAATCCTCGGTGTTGCACCGTCCAGAAATGATCGACGCCTCCCAAGCATCTCCTGGTTAGTCGGATCAAGTCTGATCACACTAAGGGTTTCACTTAATTCATCCCTCGAGAAGGGCAGAAGCTCGACACCTCCTGAGAATGATAAACAAAATAATGTAAAGAAAGCAAAGAGTCGTGTAAAAGGGGTATGAAGATATGACAAAGGCATTTACCTTCGGCGGGGATGACATTCGCGGGCACCGCTGCATTCGAAGTAGATGGGGCATCCCGGATCTCAAGCGACTGTGTTGCAATTTGATCTTCAAGAATCTCCTCAGGGGAGATTTTCAACGCCTAAGGACATAAAAGGTTAATCTGATTGTAATGTTTCGAAAGAATGTTGACTACATTACATCTTACCTTCGAATGGTGTGGCTTCAGAGGTTTGCCCAACAGGATGTGAGGAACCCAACTCGAGAGCTCTTTCACTAGTGGCTTCCTCTTCTACCACGAGGGCAGGCTTCTAGACTGAGGTTTCTTCATTTAAAGAATCTACAAAAAGAAGGATTCGAGAAAACTCAGGTTAAGAAACTGCTGTACAAACAGAAATAAAACCATTACTAATATACATACCTGAAGAATGGTCCTCGAGGACTTGAGTACGTTCCTCCGACTGAGATGGGATATCATGTGAAGGCACCTCGAATGGAGCATCCGCCAGTAAGGGCATGTTCAAATTAGCCTCATTTTCTATCTCGATTACTGGAGTAGTAGTATGAGTGGTTTCTTACGGGTGAATCACTCTAGAAGGAGTCTCACTCGAAGGGCATGCATGCAAATACCTCTCAATATAAACGAAGAAAGATATAAAAACTCATAAAATTGGTAAAGAAAATGTTCTAACCAGCCTCGAAAGACCCATGTAATTTAAGCCTTTGGAACACGATGCGCGCATCCTCATCTTCATCTTCGTCCTTGGCAGCAGTTTGAAGAGCTAGGGAAGGTTCTCGAATGGTAATGCCCCCAGTTCGGCGTCTTCGAATGACAGGTGAAGATGTAGCAGTAACTGGAGCCTTGGACTTGTCTGCCCTCGAGGGGCGGGTAGGCCGAATAGATCTGAGAGGAGGCACCGCTAGAGCTTCAGATTCTCAAAGGGCTTGGTAAAGCCTCTTATGTGCTTGGGCTAAGGGGTTATCCCTCTCGAATCTCCACCCCAATGTGAGTGAAAAAGGGATAACATATGCATCGTCCTGATTATACAAACCGAAATTAAAAGACCAAGATATTTTAAAGTGCAAAACAGAAATGAAAAGAGGAAGACCTTTCGTTACCTCAGAGGACAGCACTGTGGATAATGCAGTCATTTGGATAGATCCCAAACAGAATCTTGTGGCATCCATGACCAACTTCTTTTGAATGATTTATCTCGAGAAGTTGTGCTGCAAGACTTGATTCCAGAATTCGGCAAAGTGGGGATCCACTCAAAGGATCCTACAAAAAGCCAGAATAGGGGAAACGACAACCTGGCTGGAAGGTTTCGCTCGAATGGTTGCCTCGGCCAGTTCCCTTTTTGTCTTGGGAAAGATGTTTGATCTGCCTGACCATGGGCGATTCAAGGTGCCCAAAAAAAGCAGAGCGAAGCTTTGGCTAATGCTAAACTATCTCCAGCACAACTGCAAAAAAGGGTAATATGTAAATAAACGAGGATATTCACTCGAATCCACTCAAAGTATAGAACATGAAGAATATTGAAAGAATACCTGAGGGTTGTAAACCTCAACTCCGGGATTGTTATCCGCATACAGGAGATCTCGAGAGAAAATGATAGATCTCCAATAAGGACGGTCATCATCAGTCTGCCTTAGGGAATCAATCTCAAGCAGCCAATGGCAGGGCCACATACGACCAGTGATTCAAGGCCTGATCATATCTGGTTTTGAAGAATGGACACCAGGTCGAGATGTGCAATGGGTTGTACACCGCACTCAGCGCTAGTAGATAGAAGGCTTTCTCGAGGGGAATCAAGAGGTTTACAGTAGCTTCCCCATAACATGCCCAATTCGAAATGGGTTGAACAATATTCGAGGACTGGGATTCCTCTTCGGGGGATGGAGCCCTGATATTTAGCAACTCCGGGTAGTATAAGAATGACCAGCAGGTTAGTAAACATAGCGGACCTGCAATTTTCTTGACCTTCAAAGGGTCTTCGTAAATATGAAACATCATCCTGTAAAAGTGGGCCAGGATGAAGAGACCCAATTCGACAGGATCCAAAGTTGTGGCAATGTTGGCAACAAGAGGCAAAAATGTCTTGTTGACTGCACAACCTGCATTCATGAATAGGCGGCAGAAAACATAATTCAAAAATAGTACCTTTTCGAAATCGGTAACCTTGTCATCCGTCTCGATGAAGTGCTTAACTAATCCTGAATAGGAAATATTGGCACCCCCACTTTTGCCATGGTATTTAAACCAGGTATTGGTAGCCTTCAAGAGTGCTCGAGCATCACCCTCCGCTTCACCAGTTCGAAGTACAACCCCATAGAGCGATGCTTCGGTAATAAGGGCCACGTCTTCGAGGGTGACCGTCTGAAGTCCTCGAGGCAATATGAGGCAGTTATATGAAGGATGCCACGAGAGAGAAAGGGCATCCTTCATTACATGTTCGAAGGGGAGAGTTTGGTAGCAGGCTATCCGAATTAGCCCTAATACTCGATTGATCCCCCATTTAGCATGAAATCGACTGAGGTGATTGAACCAGGGAAAGGCATCCGTGTTGCCAATTCATCTTATGGTTGGCTTCGTCGAGTTGATCTAAGCCAATTTGCGGGACCCCTTAAGACAAATAGGGGCATTGTCAGACTTAAGGGAAGGTCAAATCCCGATTAAACTGGGAACACGTGGGGCGTCTGCTTCGAAGGCAGATGACTCGAAACGGGGACCTAAAGCCAGATGGCTAAGAGCCTGACCGTGACGGTCGGAGGCCCACCGAGGGACGATAAACGTCGTATTGAGAGAGGAGACCTTGGCGTCGGAGTAATGGGCCTCGAATGCCCTAATTTCCTTGTAGAGGTCCAATGCTTCCTCACAGTCCAAGATGGACGCCTGAGGAACTAGAGAGGTCAGGTTGTGCATTGAATGGTGTGGTGGAAAAGCCATTGTTGCGAAGAAATGGTAAGAAGCATGCGAGCGAAGAAAAAGGGAAATTTTGGATTCTTGTATATCCCGAGAATGAAATGCAAGGATTTATATGTTTGCCTGTCACTGTTCAATGAAGCGACACACCCAATTAAATGAAGGATAATGGGGAAGATGAACGCAAAAGGGCGCATCTTTTCACAGCCGCCAAATTTATTAGAAGGCTGTTACAAAAAGGCATGACTTTTGATGACTTGGAATCCGAATGGTCGTCACCAAATTTATTAAAAGTCTGTTATAAAAGGCACGATTTCTGATGACCTGGAGTCCAAATGGTCATCTATTATTAAAAAAGAATGAACATGTCTTTTAATACACGTGACTCTGAATTATTCACGTGTATTAGGGAGACATTTGTTTACACCTAAAAAGAAATGGGCTCAAATTGAAGGGCCTAAATAGCCTTATTAATAAAAGTACGAAGAAATGGGCTTAAAGTGAGAAAGCCCAAAATAACCTATCCAATGATTAATGAAAATCGAGAAAAAGGACTTAAAGCAATTCAGTCTGATTTTATAATTAAAAGGTCCAAACTGGATACGCCGTAAAGTTAGAAGCCCGCCGAAAGAAGCCCAAAAAGAGAAGGGAGTTACCCAGTTCAAAGACGCGTCAATCAAATAATTTGAAAATGCGGTTGAAGGAGGTTACTAACCGCAAAGGAAGTGGGTACGTAATAAAGGACAAGGCAGAGAAAGGAAAAGAAGACAACAGAACAACTCTACACAGTTTTTATCTTTTTCTTTTGGAGTAGGCATAATCTTAAGAGTAGCGTAATTTAGATAATTCTATAGATCAAATCCTGGTGATCAAGTGTTGTTGACATCATCATATTGTCTTACTCGAAGCATCTTTGTAACACACAACAAGGGATCCATATGGAGGTATAAAGTTTATCGTTTTATCAGATTTAAGTATTTGGTAGATAATTTTATATCTGGACTTGTATCTTCCTGTCATATCTATTATTTCTTATTAATTGCGGTCCGAAAAATAACTTTAAACAACACGCCGAAGTGTTAAAATCTGAACCACCGTCTAGCGTATCGAACTCGAGCGTGGGGGTTGTGAGATAATTCTAAGTGGAGAATTGTCACAAGGCTTGAGCTAATCGAATTAGCTCTTCCTTATTCAATTTGTTTTCATCCGGAAACAATGTGTTTATGAGAAGTGAAATGCAAAATGGAACATTATTCTTATTATGTTCAAATATAAAATTATGACCTCCTAAATGATCAAATCAGCTTATTAGGCCATCTTAATCTAATGCAAATTTCACGGGTTAGTTACTTAGACAATAAGTACTTCTAAAGATACAATATTTGACCCCAAAATTTGAGTCATATATCATCTACCATTATATTACTAATATTACATAGATCCATTAAATTATAATTCAGTGATGGAAGCTTCAAAGTCTGCTTGTACGTGTACGGTGAAAATCGAAAATAACTCTTCTTTGCACTTTGAGATCTAAGTCGAATAATTAATATGACATTTTATGTACCTCGACATTAATTGTATTGGATGACCTCAAATTTAAGGGCAATTATATTGTATCTTCAATGGTACTATAGTACTGTAGTAAACCTTAAAGGTTGTTGGAAAATATTAATTTACAAAGACAATCATAGTAAATTATGGTCTTGTCTTTGTAAATTTACAAAGAAAATCATAGCTTATCAAAAAGACAAAACTTATCAAAAAAAATACAAAGACAATCATAGTACATCTTATGGAATAATAGAATCCTATGTTGGTAATGTACAAAATCGATCCATTAGATATTAAATGGAGACGTCAAAAATCAAATTAGAAGCCTAACTAAATATAATAAAGTGGCTCTCGATCAAATTATACAACCGATGACTATAGAACTTCTTGTAAAAAAATTTGAATTTCAACTGAATATATGTATATAATATATCTTATCATTTAAAAGAATTTAAACATAGTAACGAAATGGTGGGTTTGTAGGAGTCACGTCACTTGACGTTATTCTAAGATTGTGATAGCCTCATCTTTGTGCAGGTACTGGCGGCTCATTACCGTCTCCAGATAAAAAGGATATGTTCGCATTTCGTTCATGGGCACGATAAAAAAAAAACTAGTGCACAAGACCTTATAACATTGTCCAAAATAATATATATATATATATATATATATATATATGAAACTAAAATTTTAGTGCAAGAACGTAGAAGAATGGATATCTATCTACTTAATTACCTAGGAGATGTTAAAATGCAAGATGTAATTCTTATAATTAAAACATAAAATATAGACATTTTTATTGGGTCAAAATGGGGGTTTCAAAAATTTATTTACTTTATAATTAATTTTGAGGTTTTAAAACTTCAAATTTCCAACCTAATTAAAATGAAAATTAATATCCATACATACGTGAGACTCGAACTAATATTTATGTAGAATTTTGAGGTATTAGTGTTATTGAAATTAAGTTAAGATCGTGTCATACAAGGTCTCATCTATTGAATATGATCATTGTCAAGTTCAATAGCGAGGATCAGACACTATCTCGAGCTCTCTGTCCTGAATTAGGGATCAACCCCGAAACCACAATCTTATTATACTTGTTCCCAGCAACGACCCTTCAACCATTAAGTCCGTAAATGTTCAAATAGTCGAAACATCACACTGTAAAAATGGTGTAAAATTAGAATGTGTACATGCATGAGAGGAAAATGAGACGTCCCATTTCAGGTGACCATATATCACAAGCGGTCGCACCTAGTCGGGTGATGCTTGGTGGCTCCCGAGAGTCCAACTCCCGGTGAATATCCACCACACACAATGTTAAAACATGTGTAAGGTCCACCAAAATATATATATTTTATTATGTTTTAACACTTTGTATGGTAAATATTCCCTCGGAATTGGACTTCCGGAACCACCAAGTATCACCCCACCTAGCCAATATGTCAGTTGGGATGGGGCCCACACCTTCAGTCGGTTATCAAGTTAGGTGTGTGGCTTGTGATAAACACATGGATCTTAATCTTGTTCGAATAATGGGGTCATTTTGGTGAATATAAGTTTGTGTTTATTATTTTTTACCCTCTGTGTTAGTCTGAAATTGTTAAATACCCTCTCCTGTTAAAATAATAGGCAAAAACACCACCCTATTTATGTAAACCCAGCGTGAAACCCCTTTTTCATTAAAAACTTGATAAAAATATAGCCTTTAAAACATCTATATACCTCTGTCTTGTACTAAATTTCAACCCTACAAACAGGGCAAAGGTATATGAATGTTTTAAAGGCTACTTTTTTATCAAGTATTTAACAAAAAATTGGTTTCACGCTGGTTTACATAAACAGATGAGTATTTTACCTATTGTTTTAACAGGAGAGGACATTTAGCAATTTCGAACTAACAAATGGGGTAAAAAATAATTATCCCTATAAGTTTGGGTCAAATAATCCATATCAGAATATAACGTTGTTTGAACTAGATGAGAAGATCCATAGATGTAATTGCCATTGTAGAGGATTTATCCCCACATGTGAAATAAATTGAACTAATAATTTAACCCTAGATTAATTAGAGCATTTAATTAGTAATGTACACGTGTCGCTGCTAGCGCCGGCTTTCTTTAGTATTCTTGTACGATCCCAAACGTTAATAACTGTAAAGACTTTATGAAAGTGAGCTTGCCCTAAAATGCCTTCTTGAACTTCTCATTTTATTAATTTCTCGTTTTCTTAATTAATTACTGCACCTTTTTAGGGTTTCCATGTCTGTATATACTAATTAATAATTACATTTTTTCACCAAGAAAACATTAAAGTACAATAATTTCATATAGGGTTTAAAGAAAAACTTGTTTTAATTATAATTAGTTGAATTCTTTTATGTCACAAAGACTTCAAAGTATTTTGATTCTATAAAACAAAAAGTGATAAGATGTATATCTATTGAAATATACTAAGCTATGAGTTTAATATATATATATATATATATATATATATATTCACCTAGAATAAACCCCGTTGCATCTTGATTCGTTCAAAGTTCAAAATTAAGAAAATTGATACAATTTTAGGTTCGATTAAGAGCTATGAATAATGTTTATTCGGCTCAACTCAAAGGCTTGCACCCCTACACAGAAGTTATGTGATTTGATCAGGGACGGAGGCAGGGGTTGGTGGGGGCCTCGCGCCCCTTCAACTTGGGTTGGTGGGCCCCCCTCCGCCCTTCAACTTGTCATAACGTTAAATTTGGCATATAAATTTATGAAAATAAATATTTTTGTTCCCCAAGAAAATATTAATAAGATATTTTTTTATGATCAATACTGTACGTTTTGCTCAATCAATCCTTATTCTCAACTAACTTTTCACTCAATTTAGGTATTTTTCAGAGTAATTTTATGTCAAATCGAGTTCAATAGTCCGAGTGTGTATTCCTTGTCAATCTCTTTCATATAAATGTGTGTAGGGACCACACACAATACACTTTACTTTATGAAAGAGATGGACAGTGGGACCATTGGACTTGGTCGTGCATAAATTTTTCCATAGTTTGCATATATTGCTCTTCTATTCTATGTTAAAAAGATCATTTCTTTCTCCTTTTGTTTTTCCTTTTCATAATCGAGTTTTATGAAATTAGATATTATTGGTGGGATATAACAATAGTTGTTGATGTAGGTGGAAACTGGACTTTGGGCCAAGCTGGCAAGCCCAAGACTTGGGTTAAAACTCATTAAGAAGTTGGACCTGGATTCTTCTAGAAGGCTGACGACCCGACCTAGCACCCCTGGAAGAGCTGACTAACCTAGACCTGTGGGAATAAGGCAAATGTATATATAGCAAGGCTGGAGACAATACCTATAATAGAAGACTTTCCATAACAAGAGGCGGAAAACAAGCACAAGATGTCTGGTTAATTAGGCCAAATTTCTTAATTGTATTTAGCCTAATTAAGAAGATTATAATTAACCTTAATTACCTTATGTAATTAAGGAAATAAGATCAAGCATTGATTTATCTAGCATATTGAAGATTTTCTACAACTTGTATAAATACCCGTCATAAAGATGAATAGAAAGAGATCCAGCTTGTAAAATAAATATAAATTATAGAGAAAGAAAAGAGAAGAACTTTACACCCTCGTGGACGTAAGACATTTTAAACTAAATCTTATTAGATTAGTTATGAAAATATATCAGATAGTATTAATATTCTAGATACTAAGAAATACCACATTTTTAGGCTATAAACGAATCGGTGAGTTAATTGAACACGTTCTTGTTCAAACTTGTTCAAATTGATATCAAGCTCGCTTTAAAAATTGGGTTTGAGTTTGGTTTGATTGCTAACAGAGACAAACTCAAATGGGCTTTTTAATCGAGTTGAACAAGAGTCGAGTTCTGCTGAATTGATATTTTTCGTACATATTTTTCCTTTTTTACTAATCAAATAGAGTTTCAAAATTAAACACAAAAAGTTGTTATAACATTGTTTGATATATTAATAAACCGATCTCATTTGAGCTCTTAACTACTGATCTCGAGTCAAATAAATGGGATCTTAACTATCGATCTCGAATCAAGTATCAAGTAGATTAGTTTGTCTTTCAACGCTATTTGTATTGCATCATGTATAACTAATTGACTCAAAGAAAAAAGACCCTAAAATTATATAGCAAAATATTTATATTTATTTATAACCAATCTGACCCTCTCATAGAATTCATGGTTCCGTCTTAGATGTGATCGATACCTATCATGAAATGTTTCCTTTATATATCCACATTGAAATCCTTTCATTAGGCTACGAATTATCTTAAATAGTGTTCTATACGCGAAAATGGTAATTACTTCGAAATATACCCTTTGGCTACATCATGTAACTCAGATAATATTTTTTATTATCACTAGTATACATAGCGATACATATCAAATTAAACAAGCTTAGTTTAGTTAATCTCTATTTCAGAATAGGTAATGTTATTTTCCCCCCTTATATTTAGTGTCAGAATTAATTTAGTATCTCATGTTAAATCGTGATTTTAGCATTATTAATGTTTGCATTTGGTTTCACTTAAATTTTTTTATTTTTACCCTTAAATGTGAGCATGCATTGATCACATTAAGGGACTAAAGTAAAACCAACTTTGAGTGTAAATATATCTAAAATAACTTAAATGAAACCAAATTAGAATTAACGTTAGGAGTGTTAAAATCACAATTTAAACATGAGGGGTTACAATGATTCCAAGAGCAAATATGAGGGACCAAATTTGGCATCACCACTTCTGATTTTGAGCCAATCCATAAAATATATCTAATTTTAAATTGCAAAAAGTTATTTTTTTATTTGGCTCCCTATGTTTTTTATTTCCTTTGGGCCAAACATGGAATGAAGATAAACTTGAAATGTTGAAATAATATGATCATCTAGACATGAAAAGGAAAGACCTGTAATTTTCATATGTCTTTTATTTCAATTTGGATGTATCTTATCTTTTAATTTATGAGCTTAAGTGGCTAATAAATACCACATAGATGTTATTTGTCCATTGGTAAAAAGTGATGGCTTTATTGACTTTAAGGTTAAATTAAAGTCTTCTATTAAGTGGGGATTAAGTTTATCATATGTTATCCTTATAATTAAACTTGTATAAATCTAACACCTATGTGTTAATTCAAGCAAAAAACAAAGAATTCTGGAATTTTGAAATTAATTTATGTGACAATTTGAGTAGGGAATTAATACTCTCACTTTTTTCTATCTACTTTGGAAGAGTACAACCAATTTATGTATATTATCTAGTATTGCATGTCAAAACTTAAAGTGTAAGTAATAAAACAAACTTCTGATTGTAAACATTATCTTATAATTAAATACATGAAGTCACTTTAAAGTTTATTTACAAATATTGTAGTCTTAATTTTAGTTTCGATATAAACTATAGTTAGATTGTGAATATTTTCCCGTAAAGTAGAATATATTTTCGTAATGCCTCTTATCTAGAATGGGGTCAGCTTCTCTTCATAGTCATTATCAAGAAGAAATAAGAATAAAAGATACGATGTTACTCTTATTTAATAAATTAAACCATATATGTGATCAATGTTAATTAATTAGCTAGTCCAGACTCTAGATAACCTAGACCAAAACAGCAATACAGGTTGACTCACATTTTCCCATAATTAATATATGTGTATATACTCTCAGAATTGTGATTGCGCAGTGTCATTCATAATTATGTATTTATTGAACACATCATTTTTTGATTCAGGATAATGTAAAATGTCGAGGACTAGCGGTCCAATTCATGGCTCTTACGAGGGCGAAACCACCTCCCCGCCGACCGTCGCTTTTATTTAAGTTATAACTTTTAGTAGTGATCGATAAGTACTTGACCATAAGTTCATAACAAATTATATATAGTTGAGCGACATCATTTTTCATTGGATTGCATATAATCTTACGATTCTCTCACTTTAGAGTGATT
The DNA here is from genome assembly GCA_019426215.1 of Buddleja alternifolia. Lineage (NCBI taxonomy): Eukaryota > Viridiplantae > Streptophyta > Magnoliopsida > Lamiales > Scrophulariaceae > Buddleja > Buddleja alternifolia. The sequence goes on from CM033403.1 coordinate 26,918,436, forward strand.
ATATTAATTTTGGATCTTAAGCTAAGGGTGTAAAATGACTTCTCAATATTGAACTCTATTTCACAATTAAAAGAAAAGGTTAAATACCTCTTCTTCAAGATAAGCGTAGCAAGACAACGTAATTAATTTGATGAGTAATATATATCAACGTATTACTATACTTTGTAGATTATTTCACTTGCAAATCCTATATTTAATTAAACTAGAATATTATATATTTTGTAAATACTAAAAATAATTCCCATTGCACTTATTAAAAATAAGATTGGTCCCGATTCTCCCATAATATTCACATCAAATCAACCTACTTAGTATGGAAAAATGTCTCTTCGATTGCCGCTGTTTTCTCCTTTGGCTCACAGTTTTAAGGAATATTTATTAAGGTCGGAGATATAATTTCTAGCAACTAATAATAGAAACTAGTGAATACAATGAACCAACTCCACGAATGCTAAGTTCAACCTTTTCCCCAAAAAAAAAAAAAAAAAACTTCGGTGATCTCGTGCTGAGTTCTCTAATTTTTCATTTAATTTAATAAATTCGAATCTTATTGAAAATGTAGAATTTACTATTTTATGTGACTTATTATGGACTAATCACGATGATTGAACTTAAAAAAATTATGATTGAAAAGAATATAATGTAGCGGTTAAATTAATTTTGTTGAGATAGTCGCTAAGAATTTCACCCAGCTAACATCTTAACTACCGGAAAAAAGAAATGTTAAGGTCATAAGTAAATTTAAGCACCTGAATAACTTCAAAACTTATGTAAAATTAAAACTCTCCTAAAATATACAGATTCGGTTCATTTGTTACAAAATTCTGTTCTATCACATATTCCTCCTTAATTCCGGATCGAAATATATATAACATTTTAAAAAATACTAAAAAGATATAGAACAAACAAAATTTAATATAGAATAAAATTATGAAACATAAGATGATACACTGTTTTAAAATAATAATAAGAATATATTCGCGGAATTGTTAAAATGCAACAAGTAGACATAAATATATAACCCGTATTCAATTGGTGCAATCCACTACTATATATATTGACAAGAGGAAAGTTCTTTCCTCCACTCATGAACTATTAAGCCTTTTAAATTGTTATAAAACCTAATAATGGACTTTGAGATGGGGTGAATTTGAGATGGGGAATTCACCCGTAGCTATATTTTATCAAAATAGCCCACAGCAATTAGCATAATAAAAAAATAACACAGAGTTCAAGGATCCACGGATTGACGCACACCACCTAACTTCGAATTCAGGAACGAAGTCCGAATTTTTTATTCTGGAAGAATATAAAAAAAAAAATATTATATATCATTGTTTTTAGATATATCATCGTTTTTTACCTTCACTTATGTAGAAGGTATGGACATATTGAATCCATTAAATCAATGAATTGCAAATAATTTCCTGTCAAAATTGGGGAAATAAAAAAATCGGCGATATATAAAGAATGATATATAGGGTTGCTCAAAAAAGAAGGGGAAAAATTTGATATTTTCAAGTTTTAAAGGGCAAAATTTTAAATATTAAATTGTAGGCTATAATTTTTTTTATTTTTCTTTCTGGGGTGGGGGCGAGGGGCCGGGTAGTGCCACCGCTAGCGCCCCTCGCTCCGTAACCAGAGTCCACCTCAACTACAGTTAATTATGGATACATGATCGAACTCCACGTGTCTATCTTTAGATTGGGCGACACGCTAGATACCTATAAATACATCTGCATTTATTCCATCTGGGCACGTATTAAAGTATTATCTCACCTATAATGTGTGTTTGGTTGAGCCGGGAACCTTCCCGACAAGTCTAACGAGCTATTAATTTCACAATGAACCCAAATCAAAGTAAACCAAGAATTTGAAAAGTAGCTTATGATCCATGTCAAATTAGAAAGTTTTTTTTTTTTTTCTATGAACAAAAAGACAAACCAAAAAAAAAAAACACACCTTGTTTTATCAAATCCATAGATTTATACATAAATGTCCTCACTTTAGTTTTCCTAATAACTTTCCTGATAGATTCGTCCAACCCTAATGACTGTAAAATCGACGGAAATAACTAATAAGGACCAAAAATTTTCCAAGTATAGGGCAAGTTTAGCAAGAGTTTTTGCTAGTTGATTAATCTCACTATAGCCAAAAACGATCTTAATCACCTATAAATCAATCAATCTTCTTCAACACTCTTAGATTAACATATGGGTGGCGTAAACCAAGGAAAGTTTGAACAGATTGAAAATGACATACTTGATAATTTAACAATTATCTCGTCTTCAAACTTTATTTCAAGCATCAAAAATTCAGGACGTTTCAAAATTTTATATAAAACAAAGTCTTTAATTTAAAACCACGATGGAGCTCGCCTATAATCTCATGTTATGTGTTTGTAGATAGAAATCTTTTGCGACTACCAAATTTCATTATCCAATTAGTAACACTTGTTTGTTTTGTGATTGGTTTTTATTTTGAAATGCAATTTACTCATCGTATAATTTCATACCAATTCGACTAAATTTTATCCCGGTTAAATTTACCTAATTTAATAAATAATATTCACTGCGCCCGATCACTTTCTGGTTATCTTTTACATAAAATAACCCACCATTTTAATTTAATTATTTATTAGAATAAAAACTATTTCAATTTGAATCAAATTAAATGCATGCAATTTACATTTTATTTCTATAAAAAGGCAATCTGCATTGTTATCCGCTCCCACTAGTTCCAAATCTTTCAGTACAAACCCACCAAGAACAGATGGAGTAAATGTATGCTATCAATAGGGCAAAATCAAATGTGCATGTTTAAGGGGAAAAAATTTGGGTGTGTCCAATAGTCCTAATGTATATATCTCATATAATAAAGTGTATTTTGTATGATAAATTAAAATCACATGTGCGTGTTTCAGGAAAATGTTTTGTGTGTGTCTAAGGGTCCTAGTTTTTATAATACACACAATACATCTTATTGTGTGAGAAATGTAGATATATATTTTTATGAAGGAGATGGATAAGAAATTTATTTTTTGCCCATGTTTATTAGCCATAGTGAAAAATCCTTTTGTCATGGTTAAAATCAATTAACCATGACTTTAAAAGCATGGCCAAAATATTGTCCACGACTTATAATTATTGTCAGTGTTTTATTCATTGCAAAGACCATTGCTTTTGGTCATTATAGAAAAATGCTAGATTAATATTTCATCCACCACTACTAGTTAAATCTTAAAATAATTAGTATTTATTTCTACCACGATTGACGTCAGCGTGATTATAAAATGCCTACCATAAAATTTGTTGTGAATTTAGAATGTTATAAACCATAACTTCGATCAATGACTTATATTTTCATTATCAATCTTGAATATTTTGCAAGAGTGATGATATATATCACTGATTGTTTATTTTTCTTATTTTTGGCAAAAAATCATTTTCAAAGAATTGATTTTAATAAATTTAATATATTCATACTTTTTAAATTAAGTAAAAAATGAATAATATAAAAATGATGGTATATAAAATTTTTTATTTTTCAAGGGTCTAATCACACACATCCAATTTTAATCACTGTCAAAGCTATAATTACATTTACATCACTGTCAACCGCCCCCCACTAGGTTAGAAAAGGTAAAATCTTTCAGTTCAGAAAATCGCAGTAAAAATTTAAGTCCCATTAAGACAAGTTAAAACAAAAAACAACTGCTATCAGATCACAAAACGACAAAACAAAAAATGTTTAAAATTAAAAAATTATTATTATTTAAAATATTATATATATATATATATATATATATAAACTGGAAAATGTGCAAGCAAATTGATAGCTATATGAAGGCTACGTGGCAGTTATTAAGCATTACAGGTTTACTGCTCTTTCTCAGCTAAATGCTCTCTTTGTGGGGGTACCCCACCCCCACCCTTCCCCACCCCCTACCCCCTTAACCCCCACCCCCACCCCCACCCTACCCCACCCCCCACTCCCCCCCGGTTTGTTCTATTTATTTTTGCCATCTTTTCATAAATTAAAATCTCTCTGCCATCACCACCACCACCACCTTGCTCCGCCGTCCACCGCCATACAACGCCGCCGTGAGAAAGGAACATGAGATGGTGGGTCTAAGTGTAATACTGGAGAATTACAGGGACCTTTCTGAAAAAAGTCCTCAAGTTATTAGCAAAGGAAGCATGATAAAACCACCTTCCCCCACTACCCCTCCTCCGTATTCTCCGAGTGGCTTTTCGAGGGGGAAAACGGCGTCGTTTCCTTCTCCTTCTGGGTTTCTTGAACATTGTTTTCTATGCAAACTAAAACTCTTGCCTGGCAAAGACATCTACATGTATAAGTAAGCATTTCTGAAAACATATATATATTTTCGATTATTTGTTTGTTTTTTCTTTTTTGAGTTTCTTGTTTTATCGTAGCTTTTTGTTTGGATCAGAGGATAACCGACGATTTATATAAATTTGCAAATAAGCCCGAATAGGGATGGAGTCAAGATTTTAGTCGGGCGAATAAAAAAAGGGTGAAAGTTTGATTTGTGTAAATTTGCAAATAAATCCTATCAGGGACGGAGTCAGGATTTTAGTCGGGCGAATAAAAAAAAAAAGATAAAAAAAAGGGGTGAAAGTTCCTTTTTAGTTTTTTTGGAAAAATATAATTTTTAAAAGTTGAGGGGCAGCTGCCACTGTTAGCTCCTGACTTCATCACTGAGCCCGGATAGGCAACATTCGATGCTTAAGTTATCACTTTGAATATGGTGATTTTAAAGGTGAAACATTAAAAAACTAACATTACACCTCGAGCCGAGGCCTATTATTTATACGACGATAGGCTTGGGTATTAAGCCACGAAGGTTAGGGTCCTTAGTTGAAGACATTAGCCTTTAGTCAAGTATTATCATTATTGTACGGAAGCGTCAAATTTTGATGATGTCACGTGTCTCTTTATAATATTACGAAATTACTCGTGATCAATCGAGTTAACATATTGTTTGATGCAGCGGGGATAAAGCATTTTGCAGCGTGGAGTGCAGGTGCAGGCAGATTTTCATGGACGAAGAAGAGAGCTCCGCGGCTGCAAAGACTGGTTGTACCAGAGAGTACAACTGTTCATTGGCTGCCACGTCATCGCCATCTTCTTCACGTAGTGGTAAAGGGGCAAGAAATCGTTCCAACGCTTTTGCATACTGAAAGTTTTTAGGGGGGGGGGGGGGGTATATGAGTTAATTTCCATTTCTGCCCTTGCTACATTTTGTATATGGCTTTGATGTCCTCCTATTTTTGTTGCTTTTTGGATGCTTCCTAGAATGAAGCCGAGGGGGTTTTGGTCATTTCACAGTAGCCCTATGGGTTTTTGGTCGGCCATGGTTTTGTGTTTGGGGACACAAAAGTGGTGGCGGAGGAAATGGGGAGTCTATAGTACTATTTTGTTTTTACTATATTCTGTTTTTTTTCTCTAATGTTGTTGATGAAGGGTGTATTTGGAAGTTTGATTATATAAATTGGGAACTTGTGGAGTTCATTCTTATTAGTCATTTACTTATTAATTATGGAGTTTTTGCTATATTGTTTTAGATAAATCTTTGATCATATGAATACATTGTAGGCATTTGTTGCCATAATTATTGTTTGACGAGAAATCGTAATTGGTTGAGGATTAATCGTCTGACCTATGACTATAACGAGTGCATGTCAATCGTCATCTAGTAAGATGTGAAGCTTTATGCTCTTAAATGTGAAAATAAATTGTATTTTTACTATTCAATTTAAATTCTCTGTATCACAATAGTGTAACATGAAAACGATGTGTACACGAGTATATATTAGTGGTTCAGATGTATATAGAGAAGTTTGTGTTGTGGAATTTTTTTAAAAAACTTATGTGTATATATGTCACATTCGTTTTGTAAATGAAAGTATTACGGATATATTACAGATGATTTAAATATACCGTTTGATTGATTAGTGAGTTAACTGTCGGATTCTTACTCTATTACAAGACAATAAAAAGAAAAGAAGAAAAGTTGCATCGTATATTAGTCAGCAATATATCATCTAATACACACATGAATATATACGCATAATATCAAAAGAAGTTGAACTGAGTGGAAGGGCTCTAGTCGTTTAAACAAGATGTTGTGTTCAAATCCTTGTGGATTCAAAAAATTTCCCTGGGAGAGATTCCCACAATTGTGCTAGACAGTAACTCGAGGGATTAGTCTTGAGCCTCCGAACATGAGGACACCTTCGAAAATCAAAAAGAATAAAAATATATACGCATATTAGGGTTTTCTTTGGTTCAAATTGGGGACGATGAGATGTATTTCACCTAATTATGAATAAATTATATTATTTCAACTAATTATATGATGAATAAATTATATTTATTAGAACTAATGATATGGTGAATAAATTATATAATAATTATGGGTTCAGGGATAAGATGTACGTTAATTAATTATTACATGATGAATACATTATATTTGTTATGGGTTCAAGGCTGGATAAAAAGCATTTCAACTAATTATATAAATCATCAATAACTTATGTTTATTAACTAGATCAGTTATAAGATAAGTACTAGACCGAATCAATTGTAAACTATAGAACTGAACTCGATATGCATAAAAAAAAATTAACCCGAGTATGGCACCATGTTATCTATATGTTGTTATCATCGACTTATTTGATTGCTACTACACAACTTTATGTTGTTTTCATGACTAATATATTTGATTCTTCTTTTTTACTTGCAAACACAAAAGGTACTACTACTATGGTAGCATATATAACTGGAGAATCAAATTTTTGGTTCTATATATTTGACATTTTTTAATTTTGGTATCATTCATTATGAGATTCTCATATTGTGTCCCAGAATTTGAAAAAAATTCACAATTGGTTTCAATCAAATTTTTCATCCAAAATTTAACGGTCAATTCTATTAGTTAATATTCTGACCAGTTTTTTTGAGAGTTTTTGTGTGTGAGTGACATGTGATATTGAATAGAAATATCATGATATTGAATATAATCTATGTGTAAATGCATTCACACTAGTATTCTCCCAAAAAAAACTGTCAAAATGTTGACTAGCGGAGTTGACCGTAAAATTTTGGACGAAAAATTCGATTAAAACCAAATGTGAAAACTATTAAAAGTTACAAGATTAACGGTTTATGTTGATAAAACCAGTGTTCCTTATTTTTTAATTAAGACTAGCTTCTGGAAAGAAACATAGAATATTATGTTATGCTATTTTTTTTAGTTTTGAACTTTTATTAAATTAGACCATTGTTTTTTATGAAATACTCATAAATTATTATTTTTAGAAATATCACTATACCTATTTAAGAACAAGAATATGGTGGTATATAAGAGGTGCATTTGCCCTTTTTTTAATAATATTTTTTCGAATAGAATATACTACATCTAAATTAGCACCTTATCAGATGAAGTTATTGAATTTTGTTATGAAGAATCATATTTGAATAAATAGAATTTTAGTTACATAAATATTTGTTAGGTTCCTACTTATTTTTCAAAGATTTTATTTTGGAAAAAGTGTGAATTATATAATATACTTAAATAATAAGATTTTTAGATCATAAAGGGAATTCACGGTAAATCAAGAGGATACTCTTTTATGAGTTTAGAGTTATATTTCTAGATGTCATTTGATGATATTTTGACAATTTTTCATTCATTAATACATTATAAGTGATAGTTAATTTTTTTAAAATAAAAAAAAGGGTATTTAAGTCTTTACTAGTAAATATAACCAAAAAAATGAAGAAGCGGATATCCATGCCAATATTTCTAAAATGAGGAATATGAATGTTAAATGTCCATAGTTCAAGGGAGTTGGATGCAACTACCCCTTATTCTTCAATTCTAATATCATGATTCTGATTATACATATATGCAGTCGTGTATATAGTTGCACTTCTTCTTGTGCACTTGCGGTTGAATTTGATAGTGACGTAGAATAATCGAATTAAAGTACAACGAATCTAGTATATATTTCTCTTACATAATAAATTATATTGTGTGACAAACAAAAAATTAACATTTAAAATATTGGGACTCGATATGAAATTATTTCATGGGTGGGACTTCTAAAATCTGACATACAAATAATTATAATTAAGAAGACGGGTGGGATTTATAGTATCAGTGTCAGATGTCAGGTTTGCTAAATGCGCTCTAGATCCAATGAGTTGGATCATAATTTCAAAAGGTTGAAGATGGCAACATTGAATTCATTTGAATTATATGGCCAAAAGTGGAACCATTTTCACTTGGATCCTATCAAAATACATTTCAAGAACTAATTAATTTGAAAATGCATGTTTGATTTACAATCATGTTTATTTAAATATTTAATAGAATACAATTCCTTGATATAAAATGTTACGTTGTTATTTCATCCAACTTAAATCCACCCTTTTGATGTAATTAGATCTCCACTTTGAAAAGAAAGCATTGTATTTAGTGGACATAAATTAAGTGATCGATCTATGATTAATGTCTTATAATTTTATTTTCATCATTTGATTATATATAATTTTATTTTCATCATTTGATTATATATGTTTAGAAGAGAGGAAAAAAGGACAAAAGACACTTATTTTGCATTCAGCCACCTAATATATATCTAATAAATATAATATTTATTAGAGAATCTACTAAGAATTGATCGAACTCACCCATTTGCACCCTTAGTAGGAACTACATGCATGGGCATAGGCTAAGTTCTACGTAATACCACCACACGATCTTCATTAGGTGACTTAGTACATGACACATGTCTCATTTTTTTATTTTTTTACTTTAATTTTTACCTAACTAAATGACCTTTGTTTTTTTTTAATAAAAAAAAAGTGAAATAATAGGATATGTATCATACTCTTAAACAAATTAGATTTCCCACCTAATGTAGCATTAGAAAACCGAACAAAATATACATATACAACTATTGACGATCCACCCTTTTATCTTTGGATCACATTATGGTGAATCTTTTTCACTACTTACCCCACCACAATTGTAATTAACAATATGCACCGATTCCAACATGAAATTACACAATAATAAAGCAAAAAATGGAAATGTGCTTTGAATGACTAACATAAAGAAAATAAAGGTGATGCATATATATATAATATAATATAATATGACAATCGAGTATTCTCACATAATTGTAACTTTGTAAGGCACCATAAAGACAAATGGATTCCCCTTATCAATAAAAACAAAAGACAAATGGATCCCGTACAATAGGCAATTCACGGGAGCCCATGCAATTGTACAACCCCATCATATTTGGGCCGATTAGTACAAGTAATTGAAACACGTGTATATGCAACCAGGTTGACCCAAAATAAAGGACGGGTCATACAGCTACATGGGTCCTACTTTGTTTTTAACTTGTAATGATGTACTCTTCACTTCCAATTAGGGGTGTTAACTAATTGCCCGAACCGAATGCAAATTGAAATTTCGGCCCGAATCAAAAAAATTTGATTCGGTTTTCGGTTTGTTTTTTTTTTTTGTTGTCAAAATTCGATTTTTGATTCGGTTTTCGGTTTTGAGGTTCAATCGGTTGGGTTAACCGAAAAACCAAAATTCTTTATTTATTTTTTATTTTTTTATATAGTATAATATAGACCAAAAACTATAAAAATGTGTTTCCTCGTGACAACTTATAAGAAAATAAAGAAAATAAATTAAAATTAGTCATAATTAAATTTCAATTATTTATTTATATCTAATTTTTTTTGTTTTTTTAATTTTCGGAATTTCGGTTCGACCGAAAAATCGAACTGAACCGGTTCACTTTTTAATTTCATTATGTCAATTTTAGTTTCATTAAATTAAAAAGTGAACAACAAACAATAGCCAAAAAACAGTAGTCAGTGAGATTTTTGAAAAAACAGTACCAAAAAAAAAGTTTTTTTTTTCTTTTCTGGTTCGGTTTTAACCGAACCGTTAAATACCGACCGAAATGGGTCTATTTTGTTCGGTTTTCGGTCCGAATTTTTGGAAAATCGAAATTTCGATTAACCGAAAATATGGTTCAGTTCAATTAAAAAATCGATCGATGAACACCCCTACTTCCAATGGCATTTCGTACAAGAGTTTAAAGTAGTAAAAGCGAGTTTGGTTTAACTCTTGTATAATTGATCATATAGCAAAAGTTGATTTTGCAATTTTCTGAAAACATAGCTTTATAACTCGAATCGGGAAAATCTATGGTAGACTGAGAGTATGACTCTCGGTCCACTATCTACCATAAATTCACAAGTGGTAGGGTAGTTTTTACAGGATGGGTGGATGAAGAAAACCACCCCACCACTTGTAAATTTGTGGCAGATAGTGTACCGAGAGCAATGCTCTCAATCTATCATAGAAAAATCCTTCGAATCGATCGAAACAGGATTATACAAGAGATAAATATTAGTCAAAATAATATTTATAATACAATATCTCAAATTTTAACCTTTGCACTATAGGCCAAGAGGGCTCTAAACAATAAACATAGTGAAACCAGATTTTTTTAGTGGAATGAGTTTTATTGGGATGATTTCACTAAAGATAAATTCATTACGGGCGAGTGAAAAATCATCTCGGGCGCATAATCCACCCAAAACCATTAGAATTACGTGATGGAGACTGGAAAATCAACTTTAACCTCCCGATCCACCCGATACTATTGGATAAGGGTAGGATTGTCAATTATGAGGTGGGCCCACCCGAAGCCCTATTGTTCGGGCCACTTATATTTGAGCCAAATCTAATTGAATAGGAGCAGGGTTGAGTTTGAACTTACTAATTAAACCCGATTAATTTTTTAGCCGAATTTGAGCTTTATTAGGCTCAGTCAAAATAGCTCATAACTTTGACCTCTAATTTAATGTTTTGTTGTCTTATAGCAAAATTATTTTTAAAGTAGCTAGTTATATAGAACCTAGGTGGATGAAATGTATATATTAGTGTAAAATTTTCTTCCAAAAAGATTTTGAGAGAACTTTCAATCTTTTTATGTAATATCATATACATCGCGAAAATTCTGAATTTTGATAATCATTGTCAAAGACTTTATGACGTTATTAATAAAAATTTTGAATTATGCATAACCATAGATCTTTTATTTAGTGCATTATTCAAGATTAGTCTCTTATTACAAATTTTATTGGATACATTTTTGGGGAAAAAATTGAATAATGTGACTTGCCCCAAAATAAGTCTGAATTCGTAAAAATGTGAGCCAAATTTGAGCTGGGCCAATGGAAAAAGTTTGGAAAGTAAGTTTGAGTTTAGAATATTCAAGTCCGATGATTTTGAGCTTAAGTCACCTTAAACTCGATTCATAATACCCGATTGACATGAGTAGATATTTGTTGAACAAATTTAACGAACAATTTGAAAAATGCAAGAAAAGGATGAAAGTGTTTCGAGGCGAGAATTAACTCTATCCTTAACACGAAATTGCCCCGGCTATAGGTGGTACCGGCTTTGACAAAACGTGTCCCAAGATACAACGAAACCTTTTCTGAAGATTGAACCACTTCAATTTCAGAAAAAATCGAACTTTACTAAACTGCTGAAAAACTCAAGAAATGTTTGATGATAATATAATGAACTCAAGAAAACTAGAGAGAATGTATTTGAGTTGGTGTGTATTTCAGAATGCTGGAGGACCCCTTTATATAGGTGAAAAATCAGAAAGAATTAAATCAGAAATTTAATTATGCCATTAACCATTTTGTAACAGCCTAAATAAATCAGATGTTATGGCTGTTATGAAATAGTCTTCTAGAAGGCTGAATTTAAATTTAATTCGAATTAAAAAAAATGTGGCCAGCATTTTATTAATTCAAATTGATTTAATAAAATCAAATTTAGCTTTGTTGGATTTTCTGGAAAGCCCAATTAAACTTTTGTCCAAAAAGAATAATAGAGAGGCCCAAGCCCACACCAAACACCTCAAGCCACAAGACCAAGACCAAGACCAAGACCCAGGCCCATGACCCGGCCCAGGCCCAGGCCCGAGCCCGAGCCCAAGCCCGAGCCCGAGCCCGAGTCCGAGGTCCGGTCCGGTCCATCGGACCGCCCGAGTGAGGAGATAAGAAATTGGGCCTAGACACAATTGCATAGCTCATCCCCCTTTCACACAAAGGCCCAAAGTGGATGACCCAAGGGCCAAACCCTTGTCTTGAGGTAAGGAATCATAAACCCACTTGAATAGTGATTTATATCCTATGTGGGATACACAAGTTCAAACACCTCACTTTAGCACTTAATTTCTCATTCGTTACAAGTCCGAATTGAGAAATTCGAAATGCTAATCTCATCTACTCGGAACGTAGATTAAGATTATCCAATAATCTTTTGTATCCCGGATACGTACGGTGTTCGAATTTCGTACACAAAAGTGGTGGAACACACACTTTGTAAAACTCTTAAAATCCAATTTTTTCCAACAATCCCCCACACGAATGAAATTAATGCAATGCATGCTCTTGAGAATTCGATTGAAAGTTTATCACATCAGAAGAGGTAGCTTTTGGCTTTGAACCTTTTTTAGTGAAATATCATCGGATTTACTAGGCTACCCAATGAACGTGATGTCTTGAATTGGTCAGCCGTTCGTGTAAACCCAGACAACGATATTCACATAATAAACTTTCAACAGTTTTTCAGTTCTCATGGTTGGGTCCATTTTGGTGGTGGCACCCCCTCTTGGTTTCAGTAGTGTTTACATTTTACTCAATGTTGAGGCGGCCTACACCTCACACTTACATAGGTGACTTCCTAATTAAGAGTATCCTGCCATACTCCACTTCATTTAGACAGTGTAGGAATCATTAAAAGCCCAACTTAACCTTTGCTACAACTTGCAGGTTGCACTTCTTTATCATAGAAATGGGTTTAGAGTTTATGTGAATTAAACTCTTAAGTGTCTCACCGAATATTCACAGCTTAGTTGTCCCATTGAACCAAGATCTTGGGATCTCCAGTCAACATGGTTGGGTTACCACTGTGTCCATTCTTTAATTTGTAGTCTTTAAACCCATTCCTCTTGATAGGTATTCTCCTTGATCTCTAGGCAATCCTTTCGTCAAAGGATCTGCAATATTCTCCTTTGATTTCACATAATCAATGGAAATTATTCCATTAGAGATCAATTGTTTAATGGTATTGTGTCTACGACGAATATGTCTAGACTTACCATTATACATACTATTTTGCGCCCTACCAATTGCCGACTGACAGTCACAATGAATTAAGATAGGGGGCACTGGTTTTTCCCAACAGGGAACATCTTCTAAGAAATTTCGTAACCACCCAGCTTCTTCACCAGCTTTGTCTAAAGCTATGAATTCTGATTCCATTGTGGATCGGGCTATGCAAGTTTGCTTAGATGATTTCCATGACACCGCTCCACCACCGATGGTAAAAATATACCCACTCGTGGACTTAGATTCATTTGTGTCTGATATCCAATTAGCATCGCTGTATCCTTCTATTACAGCTGGATATCTTGAGTAGTGTAATCCAAAGCTCTTTGTGTACTTTAAGTACTTAAGTACTCTAGTTAAGGCCTTCCAGTGGTCTAAACTAGGATTACTTGTGAACCTACTCAACTTGCTCATAGAGTAAGCTAGATCAGGGCGGGTACAGTTCATGATATACATTAAACTCCCAATGACCCTAGCATACTCTAACTGTGACACGGGTTCGCCATAGTTTTTACTTAGGTGAACGCTCATGTCTACTGGCTTCTTAACAATCGCACTGTCGCTGGGAAGGAATTTTTCCAGAACTGTCTCAACATAATGAGACTGTGACAGTATGATTCCTTCAGATGTTTTTAAGATTTTAATCCCAAGTATGACATCTGCCAACCCCATACCTTTCATGTCAAAGTTCTTCTTTAACATTCCTTTAGTATTCATGATGATTTCATGATTACTACCCATAATTAGCATGTCATCGACATAGAGACACACTACAACATATGCGTTATGTGTTTTTCTAACATACACGCATTTGTCGCACTCGTTTATCTTGAAACCATTTAATAACATAGTGTTATCAAATTTTTCATGCCACTGCTTTGGCGCTTGTTTAAGTCCATACAAGGACTTTACAAGTTTACACACCTTTTTCTCCTGTCCAGGAGCAACATACCCCTCGGGTTGTTCCATATATATTTCTTCTTCTAATTCTCCGTTCAGAAACGCAGTCTTAACATCCATTTGATGTATCTCAAGGTTATGCAGCGCGGCAATAGCGATGAATAATCTAATGGATGTTATTCTCGTTACTGGAGAATAAGTATCAAAGAAATCTAGACCCTCTGTTTGTCGGTATCCTTTGACTACCAGACGGGCCTTATACTTATCAACAGATCCATCGGTCTTATATTTTTGTTTGAGAATCCATTTACAGCCTAAAGGCTTACTTCCCTTTGGAAGATCAACCAACTCCCAGGTATGGTTGTGCATAATAGACTCGATTTCACTTTTGATAGCCTCTTTCCAGAGTTGAGCATCTGGACTGAACATTGCCTCCTTAATCGTCCTTGGTTCACCTTCTAATGTATAAGATACAAAGTCGGGACCAAACGTTTTAGGAACTTTTGCCCTTTTGCTACGTCGAGGTTCTTCGTCCCCGGGATTAGAACCACTCGTAGACACTTCATGTGTTCTTTTAAGAGGATTTTCTTCAGTTCTTTCCTTATTTGGAAAGATGTCCTCAAAAAAAGAAGCATTTCTAGATTCCATGATAGTACCCTCATGAATCTCAGAAATCTCAGATTTATGTACCAGAAATCGATAGGCGCTACTATTAAGTGCATAACCAATGAATATGCAATCAATAGTTTTAGGCCCTATCTTAACTTGTTTGGGTTTGGGTACTTCTACCTTAGCCAAACATCCCCACACTTTGAGGTACTTATATGAAGGTTTGTGACCTTTCCAGAGTTCGTACAGAGTCTCACTCCTACTTTTGTGGGGAATTTTATTAAGTATATAATTGGCAGAGAGGATCGCCTCCCCCCACAAATTCTGAGGTAATCCAGAATTTATCAACATCGCATTCATCATTTCTTTAAGAGTATGATTTTTTCGTTCAGCAACACCATTTGATTGAGGTGAATATGGTGCCGTCGTTTGATGAATAATTCCAGAGTTGGTACAGAATTCATCAAAAGGCGCTCCGTATTCTCCACCTCTATCACTTCAGATAGCTTTTATTCTTTTCCCAAGTTGATTCTCAACTTCAATTTTGTAATATGTAAACGCTCCAAGCGCTTCATTTTTACTTTTAAGTAAATACACATAACAATACTTTGTGCAATCATCTATGAATGTAATGAAATACTTTTTCCCACCTCTAGTTTGCACAAACTTTAAATCACAGATATCACTGTGAATAAGTTCTAGAGGTGCGGAGTTCCTTTCCACTGAGGGAAACGGTAGTATGACTAGTTTCGCTTCAACACAAATTTCACATTTGTGTTGCGTTTCAACTTTGAAGGTAGGTAATAAATTTAAATTTATTAGTCTTCGCATAGTATTAAAATTCACATGTCCTAGTCTAACATGCCATAAATTTGAATACTCAAGCAAGTAAGCAGAAGATGTAATTTTATTATCATCAATTTCGGTTACAACAGCGCGAATAACGTTCATTACATTCATTTTAAAAAGGCCCTGTTCTAGGTAACCTTTTCCTACGTAAATTCCACGCTTTGTAAATGAAAACCTATCTGCCTCAAACACTAGCTTGAACCCGTTCTTCACTAGGGCAGATCCTGATACCAGATTCTTGCGAATATCAGGAACATGTAGCACCTCGGTCAGAGTCAGCTCTTTCCCGGAGGTCATCTTCAGCACCACTTTGCCAATTCCTAGAACCAGAGAAGTGGCAGAGTTTCCCATATACAGTTTTCGCCCATCAGAAGGAGAGTAAGATGAGAACGCCTCCTTATCAGAACAGATGTGGCGGGTTGCCCCAGTGTCGATGAACCACTCCCTTGGGTTGTCCACCAGATTTGTCTCGAACACAACAGCGGTGAGATCGAGTTCAGACAAGTCTAGTGGGACCCTATTGTCAGATAGGTCATCGATCATTTCGTTGATGCCCTTGACGTCATCAACAGCCAAGTGAACCTGGTTCGGAGCCTGGTTCTGAACCTGCTTGCCTTTGTTCTGGTTCTGACCAGAACCTTGCTCTTGAGACTTATTTTTCTTGGACTCTTTGCAGTCTCTAGCCCAATGATCCGGACGGCCACAGTTGAAACAGTCATTTCCCTGTTTCGTCTTTCCTTTCCCAGTTTGCTTTTTCTGGGCATTTCCTTTGGGTTTCTCCTGGAACTTTCTCTTCCGGTTGGAGCCTTCCGGAACTTCGGCAATGTTTGCCATCGCCTGCACTTGAGGCTTCTTGTTAGAGCCCCGATTGTCTTCCTCTATTCTGAGTCGGACAACCAAGTCTTCTAGACTCATTTCCTTCCTCTTGTGTTTCAAGTAATTCTTGAAATCCTTCCACGAGGGCGGTAACTTCTCTATAACTGAAGCTACTTGGAATGATTCACTTAGAGCCATCCCTTCAGCGTGAACTTCATGAATTATTATCTGAAGCTCTTGGACTTGGCTCGTGACGGACTTGGAGTCCACCATTTTGAAGTCTAAGAACTTCGCGACCACGAACTTTTTCAGTCCGGCATCCTCAGTTCTATACTTCTTATCCAGTGCCTCCCAGAGGTCTTTGGCAGATTTCACTTCTTGAAAGACGCTGTAAAGTGAGTCACATAATCCACCGAGTAGGTAATTCCTGCAAAGGAAATCACCTTGGATCCAAGAATCATAAGCCATCCTTAGTTGGCTATCAGTTGACTCAGCCGAGACATAGGGAGCGTCTTCCCTTAAGTACCTTGCTAGGCTCAGAGTCGTAAGGTAGAACAGCATCTTTTGCTGCCACTTCTTAAAGTCAGCCCCGCTGAACTTGAATGGCTTTTCAGCCTGAGCCATTATCACCGGGTTAGCCATAGGAACAAATGGAGGAACCGGACCAGAGCCAGACCCGGAACCAGGACCTAGTCTTGAACCGGAGCCTAACCCGGCGCCCCCACCAGAACCGGAACCAGGACCCAGCCCTGAACCGGAACCAAAACCTGAACCGAAACCGAAACCAGGACCCAGCCCTGAACCGGAACCGAAGCTTGAACCGGAAGCAGGGCCCAGCCCTGAACCGGAACCAATGCCGAGACCAAGGTCTACTCCAGGACCAAGGCCGAAGTCTAGAGTATCAGCAGCAGCTGCAACATCATCACGGTTTGCCATTTTCAGATTTTATCGAAAAAATTTGAATCAACAGAAAAAAAAAATTCGTGTTAAGTTTGTTGAACAAATTTAACGAACAATTTGAAAAATGCAAGAAAAGGATGAGAGTGTTTCGAGGCGAGAATTAACTCTATCCTTAACACGAAATTGCCCCGGCTATAGGTGGTACCGGCTTTGACAAAACGTGTCCCAAGATACAACGAAACCTTTTCTGAAGATTGAACCACTTCAATTTCAGAAAAAATCGAACTTTACTAAACTGCTGAAAAACTCAAGAAATGTTTGATGATGATATGATGAACTCAAGAACACTAGAGAGAATGTGTTTGAGTTGGTGTGTATTTCAAAATGCTGGAGGACCCCTTTATATAGGTGAAAAATCTGATAGAATTAAATCAGAAATTTAATTCTGCCATTAACCATTTTGTAACAGCCCAAATAAATCAGATGTTTAGCTTTGTTGGATTTTCTGGAAAGCCCAATTAAACTTTTGTCCAAAAAGAATAATAGAGAGGCCCAAGCCCACACCTCAAGCCATAAGACCAAGACCCACGACCCGGTCTACCAGACCCCCCGAGTGAGGAGATAAGAAATTGGGCCTAGACACAATTGCATAGCTCCTCCCCCTTTCACACAAAGGCCCAAAGTGGATGTCCCAAGGGCCAAACCCTTGTCTTGAGGTAAGGAATTATAAACCCACTTGAATAGTGATTTATATCCTATGTGGGATACACAAGTTCAAACACCTCACTTTAGCACTTAATTTCTCATTCGTTACAAGTCCGAATTGAGAAATTCGAAATGCTAATCTCATCTACTCGGAACGTAGATTAAGATTATCCAATAATCTTTTGTATCCCAGATACGTACGGTGTTCGAATTTCGTACACAAAAGTGGTGGAACACACACTTTATAAAACTCTTAAAATCCAATTTTTTCCAACAGATAATGGGATATCACGCCAACATTCCAAGTTCCAACATAGCACTTGTGAAATGGTAAAAGAAAAAAAAAGGGTAAGAGATTTGGGGGGTGGGAGTCGGGGGGTTAAGAATGTCAAAAAGTCTTACTTTATTAAAATGAAATGTGTGTTTTTTTTTTTTGAAGTGTTAAAGATCCTTTCTTAGGATTCTGTTTGATTCTTGAATTTTAACGAGAATGAAGAAAAAATGAGAATGATCAAAACATGAAGCACAAGTTACTATAAATTGAAGCAAAAATAATATTTTTTAGTTTCATTTTTTTATCAAAATCCAAGAACCAAATACAGTCGAAATGTGTGACAGACTGACAGCTTCACCGCCTTCACCAATCTTTCTCCTGGAAAATGACATTTGTGGACTATGTTTTGCCTCTTCCTTTGGCCCTAAGTCACATTTTTGTTTATTTCTCCCAAAACATTTTCAAATATCACACCTAACAATGACAAATACGGGAATTCTTGGCCCAAATTATGTACTATGATCAAGATATTCAACATACTATAGCACATAGTCATTTTATGCATCATAATAACAAAGTTCAGCCATCATTATAAAACTGAATTTAGAACAGAACTTCTTCTCCTAAGCAACCAAAATCCAAAGTTAAGTAACTTTCTTTTGCATTTATCAATTTCATAAATTGCTCGAAAATCTACAAAAGATATCAAACATGAATAGTATCAACACATAACATTGCAAAACCCTGAACTCATCTCATTGTGACAATGTTTTTTCTGTATTGTAAGCTAACTATGTTTTCGTTTATGTTACATTTTATTATTTTTTAATACATTATGTGGTGAATATGGCCCAGGAATTGAACTCCTAAAGCCACCAAGTATCACTCTTCACAACATACACCTTCCCCATCTCTCTTTTATCTCACCATATATGTTAATGGAAGAAGTCATTTTTTCAGCAATAGACCTTGTTCAAGCGATCAATTTTTAGTGGAATCTCAACCAAAATTAGAAGAGGTATGCAAAGAAATCCATATTGAGTGTATATTAACTCCTAGGTGAAAAGTTACGTTGATGGAAGAAGATGGCGGTGTTGGGCTGATGGAAGGGACGGAGCCGGGGGGGCTGGAGGGTGAGCTCGCGCCCCCCTAAATTTTGAAAAATTATAAAGGGTATACAAGAAGTGAAGCCAACTCAAATTTACAAGTATAATAGTCTTCCGTCCACAGAGATTTCCAAATAGTACATACAAAGTGTAGGTGAACGATTTTTATCTTTCATCATTCCTAATTGTCTCCATCCATGTGAGCTCAATCAGTTTTGAATATTGCTACTGCTCTTTCATCCAAATGGAAGTAGATATAGTGATTTGCCAAATGAGTTACATACGCACCTACATAGACGATGAGTGAAAGTGAATTAAAATGCAAATTTTGAAGATAGGACATCAAACTCGCGCACTCTTTGTCATTTTCAGATCAACTAAAGAAAATTCAACAACCGGAATATGATTTCCTTATCAATCAGCTTTGCTAATACTCAAATTTATACAAATAATTGTTCGTAAATAACATGTGATTCCCAGTATATTTTAGCATATTTTTCCTCTACTCACTCCACACAAAAGAAAGAGCAAGTAATCAGGAATATATAAGATGAAAGATTCTAGTCTACTTTAGTAAGCATTTACAGGCAGAAAAAAGAGAGAATCTGAAATGAAGGACTTATTTTAAAAGTTGACACCGTTGCACCAAGCTTCATGCCTGAAAGGTAAATCAAATACATACTATAACTAAAACTACAGGGTAATGTGAAGCAGTGGAATTACATATTGCAAGATTGTAGAGAAAGTTGCACATAATAATAATAATTTTCGAATTCTAATAAATTGTAATAGCTTATTCTTATCTTACATCTTACAAACGAAGGTTGATACGTTAAATTTAGGAATAGTTCATATGTTAGATCTCTAACATCATAGACAAAAACAAAGACTCGAACATGGTTCACATTACAAACGTTGAGGAAGTTATATTGAGAAAGAAAATAAATCAAGAGAGTGTATTGTCTTATCTGCAGTGATGGTGAGTTGCGACAACCATACACCTAGTTAATGTGGCATTATTCTCGCTAAGATGACAAAATAAGGAAAGAAAAGAAAAGATTTAGAGAAGGAAAAGAAAAGAAAGGGTATAGAGTGAGTTATGATCATTTATTTTCTAAGAAATTTATTTTATGAAATCACAGTTGGCTAAAGTACAATTTGTTACTCCTGAAAAATGTTGTTTATTATGTTTGGACAAACCAAAAGTGATTGCAGATTGATTTGTCAAGCGCTTCCACAAAACCACAGAAGAACGAAAGTGATTCTCTGTGAATACCCAGATGCATTTAAAAAGAAATCAAGAAGTGCATTTATAAGTATCCCACTAATTAACTCTATATTCCCTTTGTCTTTGAATTTCCAAAACTATCTACAACGTAATAGTCTGTATGTTGTAGCTGCTTAAAATGAAAAACATGTGGAACAAGGTGTGTGCCTCTCAAAGAACTGGAAAACAGAATATCCAAATGATTGACGGTCGAAGGAATCATCAAGAATGTTTGTCAATCTAAAAACATAAAACACCAAATTATTTCAAGAAATACACAGCTTATTGCAAGTGGTTTTAACTTTTAGATGTCCAAGTAGAGTCTCAATAAACCACCATTTGGAATACTCACAAGCACAAATACAATGCAAATTCCTATAGTCGTTGGCTCTGTTTTCTTATTAAAGTGCGTATATTTCATAAAGAATAATTTCATCTCTACCCGCTCCTCTACTTGCTCGTCTACACTGTTAACTGAACTTCAACATAATCCCTATTACATGACTAATCCTCCAATATGAACACAAATCTTTGGTACCATATACCATTATCAGAAATTTACCCATCACTTCACTCAACGCATCATATATTTGGTTATAATAATGTTTTATCGCACCCAACACCAAGACTGAGCTCTGAGCAATATAATAACTAAAACTACTTGAATCGGATAACATAAAAAGATAAAAGACGTCACAGAAAGATCCATTAACAGATATCCAAAGCAAGATAAAATTGAAAGGCAAATTCCTAACATAGAAGAATTAACAACAGTTAAAGTCTAATCATAATCCAATGAAATTAACAACTAGTCTTTCTTAATGAATCTTGAAAATCGTTGTTTAATCGAGAACAAAAACCGAAGCAGCATAACATCGAATGGGAAAACGAGAAGAAAAAACAAGAAAATTGATTACCATAGTCCCTGCCAACGATGCAATGCCAAGTAGGGCCGAATCTTTCGTCAAGCATCTTCTTTATGTACTCCGCTACATCCTTCCCCCTACGATAATTCTCGAACGCCTGAAAATCAAAATAACATTCCATATAAACCTAATTGTAAAGAAATAGGAACTTACAAATCCAAGAACACACAAACGAATCTCATTTCTTTCAATTATTTCTTCTTTCGCTAAAAAAAAAAGGAATAGAAAGATATATATATATATATATATATATAGATAGATAGATAGATAGATAGATAGATATTACAGAAATAGCAATGCGGATGGCTTCGGTCTGCATGCGTTCCTCCATTTCTACGCTCCTTATAGTGATTCGATCGTTACCGGAGGACCTCGATGTCACCACCGATCCATCGCCGGTCGCCTCAGAATCGTCACTCATTGCGTCGTCGTCGAATTGAAGATGAAAAAATGTTGATCTATTTCTTGAAAATTGAAAATCTTCAGCTCTAGAGAGAGAGAGAGAGAGAGAGAGAGAGAGAGAGAGAGAGAGATGTACACTGTGAGTAGAGAGGATTTTCTGTTTTTGTATTTTCCCGCCTTTTAACAAATTCTCTTTTTAGGCTAAATTTCAATTTGGGTTCCAACTATAAGTGTATGACAAAAATGATCCTATAACTATATATAATTAACAATTTTAGTCCTGTAATTATCCCTAACATATTTGGCCCGTAGTGTATTAAGATATTAAAATTGGACCTTTATTTATTGTATTTCAACAATTTTAGTCCTATTTCTGACCTTCGGCCCATTTCTCATCAAGTTCCAATGGCATTTCATACAAAAATTTAAAGTAGTGAAATCGAGTTTGGTTTAACTCTTGCATAATTGATTATATAGCATAAGTTTGATTCTGCAATTTTCTGAAAACGTAGTTTTATAACTCGAAACAATCGAAATGATTATACAAGGGGTGTCAAAATTGTATTTGTAATACAATCCCAAAATTTAACCTTTTCACTATAGGCTAAGAGGGCTCTAAAAATAGTGAACACGATTTTTCTTTAGTGGACTGAGTTTTATTGGGATAATTTAGCTAAAGATTAATTCATTTATCATCTCGAGAACATGAGCCACCCAAAACCATTAGAATTACCGGATGGAGGCTGAAAAATCAAATTTAACCTCCCGATCCACCGATACTATTGGATAAGGATAGGTCTATCAATTGAAATGGGCACACCTGAAGCCCGATTATTCAACCCACTTATATTTAAGTCGAGTCTAATTGAATGTGAACAAAGTTGAGTTTGAGTTTACTAATTAAACCTGATTAATTTTTGAGCCAAGTTTGACCTTTTATTAGGCTCAGCCCAAATAGTCCGAAATAATAACTTTAACCTCTAAGTTAGTGCCTTGTTGACATATGGCCAAATTATTTTTAAGATAGTTTATATAGGACCTAAGTGGATGAAATGCATATATTAGTGTAAAATTTTCTTCCAAAAAGATTTTGAGATAACTTTCAATTTTTTTATGTAATCTCATATACATCGAGAAAGACCCTAAAATTTGATAATTATTGTCGTAGAGTTCATGGCATCATTAATAAAATTTTGGAACTATATATTTTCATTACGGTAGACTTTTATTTAGTGCATTATTCAAGATTAGTCTCCTATTACAATTTTTATTGGATACCTTTTTTGGGGGGAAAAATGAATAATATGAGTCACTTGAAATCAGCCCGAAGCTCGTAAAAGAATGTGAGCTGGGCCAATGAAAAAGTTCATGAGTTGGAGCTTGAATTATAATATTCAAGTCCGATGATTTTGAATTTGAACGATAAGAGATTTGGGGGGTGGGAGTCGTGGGGGTTAAGAAGGTGGAAAGTCCTATTTTATTGGAATGAAATATGTTTTCCTTTTCCCTATGTTAGAGGTTCTTTCCTAAAGTTCTATTTGGTTCTTGAATTTTAATGAGAATGATTTAAAAGAGAATGATCAAAAACATAAAGCACAAGTTACATTAAGTTGAAGCAAAAATAACATTTTTTTATTTTCGTTCTCTTTATCAAAATTCAAGAACCAAATACAGTCGAAATGCGTCACAGGCTGACAACTTCACCAATCTTTGTCCTGGAAAATGACATTTTTGGACTGTGTTTTGCCTCTTCCTTTGGCCCTAATTCACATTTATGTTTAGTCCACCTAAAACATTTTCAAATATGTCACAACAATGACAAATATAGGAATTCTTGGCCCAAATTATGTACTATGATCAAGACACTCAACATGCTATAGCACATAGTCATTTTATGCATCATAACAAAACTGAATTTAGAACAGAACTTCTTCTCAGAAGCAACCAAAATCCAAAGTTAACTTTCTTCTGCAATTACCAATTTCATAAATTGCTCGAAAATCTACAGAAGATATCAAACATGAATAGTATCAACCATCAACACATAACAATGCAAAACCCTGAACTCATCTCATCGTGACAACGTTTTTTCTGTATTATAAGCAAACTATGTTTTTCGTTTACGTTTCTTCACTATTAACAAATCAAATGAAGACAGCTAAAAAAACCGGTGGAAATACCCCATTAAAGGGTATACAAGGTGAAGCCAACTCAAATTTACAAGTATAATAGTTTTCCGTCCACAGAGATTTCCAAATAGTACATACAAAGTGTAAGCGAACGATTTTATCTTTCATCATTCCTAATTGTCTCCATCCATGTGAGCTCAGTCAGATTTGAATATTAGGACTCCTCTTTCATCCAAATGGAAGTGGATAAAGTGATTTAGCAAATGAGTTACAGAAGCACCTACATAGGCAATAATGAGTGAAAATGAGTCATGAAAATTTTGAGATATAACATCAAACTCAAGCACTCCTTTTCATTTTCAGATGAACTAAAGAAAATTCAACAACCGGAATATGATTTCCTTATCAATCAGCTTTGCAAATACTCAAATTTATACAAATAATTGTTCGTAAATAACGTGTGATTCCTAGTGTATTTTAATATATTTTTCCTTGACTCACTCCATACAAAAGAAAGAGTAAGTAATCAAGAATACATAAGATGAAAGATTCAAGTCTACTTTAGTAAGCATTTACAGGCAAAAAAAAGAAAGAATCTGAAATGAAGGACTTATTTTAAAAATTGCCACCATTGCACCGAGCTTCATGCATGAAAGGTAAATCAAATACATACTATAATTAAACTACAAGGTAATGTGAAGCAGTGGAATTACATATTGCAAGATTGTAGAGAAAGTTGCACATAATTATAATAATCTTAGAATACTAATAAATTATAATATAATAGCTTATTCTTATGTTACATCTTATAAACTAAGATTGATACGTTAAATTTAGGAATAGTTCATATGTTAGATCGCTAACATCGTAGACAAAAACAAACACAGGAACATGGTTCACATTACAAACGTTAAGGAAGTTGTATAGAGAAAGAAAATAAATCAAGAGTGTATTGTCTTATCTGCAGTGATGGGGAGTTGTGACAACCATACACCTCGTTAATGAGGCATTATTCTCGCTAAGAGGACAAAAATAAGTACAAGAAAATAAAAGCTATAGAGAAATAAAAGGAAAGAAAAGAAAGGCGACAGAGTGAGTTAGCCAAACTCACTATACGATCATTTATTTTCTAAGAAATTTAGTTTATGAAATCACAGTTGGCTAAGTACAATTTGTTACTCCTAAAAAATGTTGTTTATTATGTTTAGACAAACCAAAAGTAATTGCAGTTTGATTTTCAAACGCTTCTACAGAACTACAGTAGAACGAAAGTGATTCTCTTTAAATTCCCAGATGCATTTGCAAAGAAATCAAGTAGTGCATTTATAAGTATCCGACAAATTAACTCTATATTCTCTTTGTCTTTGAATTTCCAAAACTATCTACGATGTAATAGTCTGTATGCCGTAGCTTCTTAAAATGAAAAACATGTGGAACAAGGTGTGTGCGTCTCAAAGAATTGGAAAACAGAAGATACAAATGATTTGCAGTCGAAGGAATCATCAAGAATATTCGTCAGTCAAAAAACATAAAACACCAAATTATTTCAAGAAATACACAGCTTACTGCAAGTGGTTTTAACTTAAGACGTCCTAGTGGAGTCTAAATAAACCACCGTTCCGAATACTCTCAAGAACAAATACCTCATCTTTCCAATAATGGTAGCCCTCACATACTTTTGACACAGTTCTTAAACCTCAAATATTCCTATCCATACTTATACAATGGAAATCCTAAAGTCATTAGCTCTGTTTTTATATTAAGGAACATATATTTCATGAAGAATAATTTCATCTCTACCCGCTCGTCTACTCTGTTAAATCAACTTCAACATAATCCCTATTACATGACTAATCCTCCAATATGAACACAAATCTTTGATACCATATACCATTATCAGAAATTTACCCATCACTTCACTTAACACATCATTTATTTGGTTATAATAATGTTTTTTCGCACCCAACACCAAGACCAAGCTCTGAGCAACATAAACTAAAACTTCTCGAACCGAATAACATAAAACGATAAAAGACGTCACAGAAAGATCCATTTTGAAATTTAATAACAGATATCCAAAACAAGATACAATGGAAAGGCGAATTCCTAACATTGAATAATTAACAACAGTTCAAGTCTAATCATAATCCAATCAAATTAACAACTAGTATTTCTTAATGAATCTTGAAAATCGTTATTTAATCGAGAACAAAAAAAGAAGCAGCATAACATCAAACGGGGAAAACGAGAAGAAAAAACAAGAAAATTGATTACCAAAGTCCCTGCCAACGATGCAATGCCAAGTAGGACCGAATCTATCGTCAAGCATCTTCTTTATGTAATCCGCTACATCCTTCCCCATACGATAATTCTCGAACGCCTGAAATCACAATAACATTACATATAAACCTAATTGTAAAGAAGTAGAAACTTACGAATCCAAGAACACATAAACGGATCTCATTTCTTTCAATTATTTCTTCTTTCGCTGAAAAAAAAAAGGAATAGAAAGATATATGTATATATATATATATTACAAAAATAGCAATGCGGATGGCTTCGGTCTGCATGCGTTCCTCCATTTCTACGCTCCTTATATTGATTCGATCGTTACCGGAGGAACTCGATGTCACCACCGATCCATCGCCGGTCGCTTCAGAATCGTCACTCATTGCGTCGTCGTCGAATTGAAGATGAAAAAGTGTTGATCTATTTCTTGAAAATTGAAAATCTTCAGCTATAGAGAGAGAGAGAGAGATGTTCACTGTGTGTAGAGAGGAATTTCTGTTTTTATATTTTCCCGCCTTTTTAACAAATTCTCTTTTTAGGGAAATTTTCAATTTCGGTTCTAACGATAGGTGTGTTGACAAAAATGATCCTATAACTTTATATAATTAACAATTTTAGTCCTGTAATTATTCCTGACAGATTTGGTCCGTAGTGTATTAGGATATTAAAGTTGGACCTTTATTTATTGTATTCGACAATTTTAGTCCTGTTTCTACTCTTCAGCCCGTTTCTCATCGAGGGTCACATGTGCAACTCAAAACACTGAATAAAAAACGTCAAACCTGACTTTTTCTCCAAAAATCATATAAATCTTATTCCCAATTCGATCTTAAACCATAACTCGTTTTGCAGAATGAGTACATAATTCATTATACTGACGAAATTTTTTTAGATAAAAGTCAAGAAATTCATATTAAAAAAAGCTATTGATGTAGATGGGCCAGTGGATGAAACTAATGCTCCTGGAGAGAGTGCGTGTAGGACTAAGCTTGTCGAGATCCATCAATTTTATTACCTGAATACATAAATAAAAGATTTAGGTATGTTAAACTGGGAAAATTTAGAAGATTAAAATTGTTAGTTTTTTCATAGTTACAGTCTTATAGGATCATTTTTGTCACATGCTCGTAATTATGGGACCAAAATAAATTTACCTTGGGTGGGTTCATATATGGTTGATCACAAATGATCTGACGGCTAAGAATAATGCAAATAAATATAATGTTTATAAAAATGAGGGGCATAATGGTCATACCATAAAAAAAGTTAACGTCGTTAGACTTAGTTAACGGAAGGGGCTAAATAACATTTTTCACAAATTCTTTTTGTCTTGAGCGCAGCTCATTCCATGTCACTCGAGTGAGTTGTGAGCCATTGGATCATATATAATAATGTTATCATTTCATTTTATGATATCATCATATACAGATTCAATGGTTCACAAACACAGTTGGGTACCACCAAAGTGGGTAACATGAAATAGGGGACTCAGAGTTGACCGCTATTTTGCACGAGTGTGATAGGGCAATGCAAATATGATACTGTACTAATGTGGTAGTACCATTTCCTCAAAATTAATTAATTGATTGTCTTATTTAATTTTTGCACAACCATAAAACACTTCAAACAGATAAAAATGTAAATCTATCAAACCTCACTCGCCAATAATAAAAAAATTAAATATATCACGTAATATGTATCATATATATATATATTGTTGGAAATCAAGATTGATTCTCAAAAATCTTATTTGATATGATGTAGATTAGGATTTAAATTATGGATATAATTGTGGATTGATTGATGATTTGATTTGATTGTAATTTGATTTGGAGTGATTTCCTCCATCATCACATTTTTACTTCACCTATATATAGAGGTGACTATTGCAATTCATACTCAAGAGAAAATGAATGTCTTATAGGCCTTTGGGCATTGTTTCGTGGATGTGGGCCAAATGGCCGAACCATGTAATTATTGTGTTTTCTTCTACTCTCTTCACTTTTACAACCTATCATGAAATTTCAACATGGTATTCTGCTCCATTTGCTTCCGCATAGCACGATGGTCATTCCGTGTATTTCATTCCTTGGTAGCAAACTAATCATCTTATATGAATTGTTCCATATTGTAGTGCACGAAGTGTTATTCCGTGCATATTTTATCTCATCATGGATCTCCCACGTCATGAAGTCCAAAAAAGATCCAAATTTTTCTTAAAGGCATTTCTTTTAGTTCAAGTTGAACACTTCAATTCAGCTTTCTGTGTTCAACTTGATGGGGAGTGTTGGAAATCAAGATTGATCTCGAAAATCATATTTGATATGATTTAAATTATGGATATAATTAGGGATTGATTGATAATTTGATTTGATTTGATTGTGATTTGATTTGATTTGGAGTGATTTCCTCCATCATCACATGTTTATTTCACATATATATAGAGGTGACTATTGTAATTCATACTCAACAAAAAATGAAAGTCTTATAGCCCTTTGGACATTGTTTCATGATGTAGGCCAAATGGCCTAACCACGTAATTATTGTGTTTTCTTTTACTATCTTCACTTTTACAACCTATCATGAAATTTCAACATATATATATATATATTGTAAGAAAATCTAGTTCTAAATGTAACTATTTGAATCTTCTGTGTGCGCCCCTATCTTTCTTATTTGTTTGCTTTTCCCTTTGATTTCTTCTTCATCATCAATTCTCTCTCAAAACTATCACTGTTTTTTGTCGTTGGTCGTGTCACATTCTCACTTTCATATCCGTTTATTTGTTCATTTTAATATCAAATTACCATTAATTTATCTACCATGGTTGCTATATGGTCCACGGTCAAAAGATTTCTTCCTCATAACTCCTAATGTTAACTTATTTTCACTCGCTAGGTTGGATATTGATAACAACTCTTATATAATCAAAGTCAGTATGCTTTTAAAAAGATTAGAACTATACACAATCAGAATCTTAAACTGTGAAAATAGATCACTGATCTGATTTGAACATACATTCATAGAAAATGACTAATATTGAACTATTGAATTGTACATAAAATGATCCATCAACCCGACGATTACCAACAATCGCGAGGAGTTTCTGATTTGTTATAGAACTATAACTTCGCTATTAATTTATATTTATGGTGACAAATTCATCGACAAAAGGTTTATTGTGTTGGACACCAACGACGACCTTTTTGTGTTCAAGCCAGTGTCTATCCAAAAAGGTTGAAACTACACACAAATCAGAATCTTGAACTATGGAAATAGCTTGCTCAAATGGTTTGAACATACATGAATAGCATGCAAGTAATATTGAACACTTGAATTGTGTATACTAAATTACTAATACAGGGCTCAATCGAGTGATGATTACTAACAATCATCTATATATCGGGTCCATAACACATGATTGACTGTGATTCTATCAAATCAGCTATATATCAGGTTCGTAATACATGACTAGTTGTGACTATATTGAGACTCAAATTCCAAGTAATTTCTAGGAATACCTCGTTGACATAGGTTCATGGAAGTTAAAGATATATTTGTTCCTCAGATAAACACAAAAAGCGCAACAAAGTAGTTGTGTTTATTTATGCATGAAGTTATATGTGATTTATGATTTCTTTCTTTTGTGCAAGCAAAATGCTACATGTGACACAAACTATCATATGATTATGCAAGTAAAATGCTGACAAAAAGTATCATATGGTTCATGTCTAACTCTATAAATCATCATCAACCACAAATTACATTCTAGGAGCTATTGTCTCATATATCTCCATCTGTAACGGCATTTCTTCGCTCATAAACTATCATTTTTAAAAGGAAAATTGCTAATTTCTGTGTGTATATAAACAAATTTGGTGCAACTCTAGATTTTAGAGAGCCAAATTGCCAACACTTCCTTCTAACAGTTCAACTAGAATTGTTTCTCGTAAAATTCATCCTCCTGCCTCATTCTATCAAAATAAACTAAATACATGTCAAATGTAATAACAATATTGAAATGCCAACAGAAATCCTTACTAGGCTTCTTCATCTGAGGAGTCCTGCACAACTCTACTTGTTTTCGCTCTCTTTACTCGAGGAAGGGCACCTTCATCCTCATCCTCCGTCTCCTCTGCAGCCACCGGGCTACCAGATTCAGGCAATAGGCCATTATCAGTTTCTTCTTCTCCTTCATCACCAGACTCTTCTGCTGTATTAGTATTATTATCACAATCAGCTTCCCAGTTCGGGTTTTCTTCTTCACTTGGCTCTAGAATTTTGAAATCCCTGGAAGTGCTGCGTTTGGCGTGTCTCAATAAATTGACTTTCGTAACCTTGCTAAGCTGGATAAGATATTTTTCGTAATCCTCTATCTGGAAAATCAAGTCAGGGATGCATCTGTTTTCCCTTTTGATTTTATTTACTATTCCTTTAGTTTTGTTGCTCTCCTGTTGGTTCTGCAACCAACCAAAACCCAAATTTTACTCATGGAAGCATAAAAATATCATCAGAAATCTGGACAATACTCAAATAGACAAATATCGGAAATTACATACAGACCCCTCACTAGCCCCTGAAATTTTGCAAATTACCAAGACACCCTGTCTGGTTAATATGCTTTTACTAATAGGGGGTGAAATTGTATTATGTTTTTACTGACAGGGGAAGTTATGGCAATTTTCCAAAACTCGCATTGATTTTCGTAATTAGGGTGTCATGGGTGTCTGTGTAATTTACTCTATTAAGTTTTAAATTTGATAATCAACATTTTAGCAGGTTCATTGAAGAGAAATCTATACCTTTTGCATCTGTGCCACAAAATCATAAATAGGTGCTGTTAATTGCCTGCAAGTTATTTCCACAAGCTTTTGGTACTTGAGACTGGGTAAAACTTGCTTGCAACCTTTAGAAGCAATTCTCAGCTTCGACAATCGAGCTAGATTCTTATAAAACTTTGCTGCCAATCTCAGTAAATGTTCCGCTTGAGTATCTGCATTTTCCTAAAGCGGATTAGACAACGACGAATATATCAAAAGAAATATTCAAGTTTAACACCATATATAGCACATTGCATACCCTTTAAATTCATGGCAACAAAAAATGACAAGACTTTCACAACAGCTTCTGCTCTTGAATATAATAACTCTTCCACTGCTAACTCTGGCGTCATTTTCCCAATTTGATTAAAAGAAATACCTTTCTGAGTAGCCATATAGTATGTTTTCAGCCTTATAGTGATCCAATCCATGTCAAGAATGTTCGATTCAACTAATTGTAATATTGTGGAAGCTATTGCAGCATCTGTTGATTTGTTTATAACAGGGAAGGTTTCGGATACATCTAAAGCATCGGTGCCTTCTGAGCCTACCACTTTAAGAAGTCCTTCAGCCATGTTTTGGGCAATAACCAAGTCTGAGGGAGGTGAGCTTAAACTGACAGCAATAAAGACCAAAGATTTTGCAACCTTTGAGTTTGTTACGTGATGGCTTTTGCAGATTCGTGTTGACCATATTCCAACGAGGTTTCTTCTTTCTTCAGGCAATTTGTTTCCGATCATCAGTGCTATGTCGCAAAGAATCTGAGAAAATGTGTATCCCTTTTAATGGCATAATAGAGGTGACAAAGAATGGCATTTGCATCAGCTTAAAGAAATTAAGGATAGGCTTTCATATGATTAGCTACTTGATTAACAATATTATTTAAAATGGTTCTTTATAGCAAACGATACCTCCAGCTGAAGTACATTAAGATCAAACTAGTGCCAAAATCTCTTTGAGTCGCTCGAAGCCCTATAAAGGCACTATTTGCATGCAATCACTACTGTTTTTGGAGAAGTGATTTGCTTTAGAGAAAAGTGAGAAATTGGTGTGATGCAAAAGTGGGAAGTTCGCAAACAGTAGTGAGAAGTAAAAAAAAACAGTTGGAGTGGAAGTGTCTCGAGAAAAGGTGCTTAATCATCAATTTTTGGATAAAAATACTAACTTAACGAAATACTCAAATTTTGTTGAGGAAAAAAATGTGCAAAACAACTATGATAGTTCAATTAAACACCAGAAGCGGGTAGATTTGTCTTCCAACCTGTTTCTGTATTCTGGCCTTTAGCTGCTTAACTTTAGGATGTGTTTAAATTAATGGATTTGGATTTAAGAAATGGATTTGGATTTAAGAAATGGATTTAAGGAAGGATTTCAAAAGACTCAACTTTGGAGTCACTTAAAATCCACCATAGTGATTGAAAAAATAATTCTAAGTGAGTTGCAAGGGATTTGAAATCCATTGTAACTTGAATTCATCCAAACAAGTTCAATGGATTTGTTTATGAATTTGAAGTTCATGGATTTCAAATCCTTCATTCAAAACACACCCTTAGAGACTAAGCTGTGTTTCCAAAGACTCCCAAATTGTTTGTTTCCATCCAAAAGCTCACAATCAGTCAATCACTTATTTCTAGTGATTGCAAATGCTGTCTTAAGCACCTTACGTTGCAGTATGTATATTTAGTGATGATGTGTGCTGCATAGAGATCTAAAGCACAATATATTACCTCAGCTTCGCTAAAGAAAGAAAACTCAAGGAACTCGATGAGTAGTGGATTTATGCTCCTCTTGATGAATAACTCTTTGTTTCTTGTACTCTGATCATCAATGCCTTCAGCTAATTTACATTCATCGCTGCAATTGGGACCCACTGCATCAGCTGATACATCCTCAACTCCACAGGCTGAGACCAAATCATCAAACAAGCCCCCATACTTTGAGGTACACAAACTTATCTGAATTAATCTTTTCAAGCAAAGCAAAGCCAAATGAATATGTTCCTTTCTATCTTCAACATTTTTCTTTCCTTTTGTCTCTTTCTTATGTAAATCGGTCTCAGACTTTGGAACTGGCTTGAGAGACAAAATTATATTCAGCAATGGTGGCCCCAGAAGCTTAATTTCACCATAAATCAATTTCTTCAACGGATCATCTTTTCCCGTAAAAGAGAAGAATTTTAGCTGACGCAAACACATTTGTAAAACGCAAGGAATAACTTTAGAATTTGTTGCTTGTGCCTTGCCAGAGGAAAG
This sequence comes from Buddleja alternifolia, assembly GCA_019426215.1. Taxonomy (NCBI): domain Eukaryota; kingdom Viridiplantae; phylum Streptophyta; class Magnoliopsida; order Lamiales; family Scrophulariaceae; genus Buddleja; species Buddleja alternifolia. Next base: position 26,951,937 of record CM033403.1, read on the forward strand.
TTGGCTGTTTTTCTGTGAGGCGGCACTATTCTTCGAAAAATTGAGTTTCCATAACTCTAATGCAAGTTGCAAAAGTCGATAGATGCTTGAAGTTGCCAAAAGTGGAGTTCTTTCTGGAGATAATTTGGTGCTGCCTACAGCAAGTGTATCAGCAGTATCACTAAGAGTAGATCGTACGATTGGTTTTTTAAATCCATGGCCTTGTCTGGAATTAGATGTATATTTCTCCAAAAACTCATGAATGTCAACAAACTGAGAAAGCTCCGTTTCCAGTTCTTGTTTTTGCACATTAGCAGCTTTATTTAATTCAGCAACAATGATATTCATCACAACTTCAACAATTCCTAATAGAAGTGTAGCAGAACATCTCCTTTTTTCTTCTTCCATTGGTGTAGAGCCCGAATCTTGAATTTTACCAATCAGACCTGACTAACGTACAATTGATACAACCAACATAAGGAACAACAATTCTGGAGCAAAAAGAGCATAAGGAAACAAGGCACAAAGCAATATTATTAGTGAACTTGAGAACAATCAAGAATAAATGGAAAATAAGTAGGAAACTCAAATGTTTTCTTTACCATAAAACAACATTTTCTCTTACAGACAATTCGGATATAAATAGTAGCAACAAGTAATTTGATCAACGATGATATTGCATTGAAAAGAATACCTTCCAAATTCTCATTTCTTATAAACTTCCGGATCTTTACTAAAGCATTTGAGAATGATTCTCCAGAAAAAATTCTTCCAGCCTGGAAAATGTTGTGCCAATTTTACGTCAATAAATGTCTATCCATTTTATATGAGTTACGGTGAGCTATAATCTCCTATTAATGGGAACAGAATTCACTCACCTCATTTTCCTGAGTGATGGAGAATCCAAAACAAGCCCATGAATCTGAAGGATGTTCAGATCTGTTTAGCGGTTGAAGAAGAAGAATCCAAGAGACACAAAAGAGAAGGCAGTCCAACGGCTCTTCAATACACATTTTTCCGTTTTCTAGTTTCATGCACTGATCAATTTCCAACTGAACATCTGGATCCTGGAAAGACAAACTTCATTAAGCATTGTCAAATTACAGAGAAATACAAGATCGTAAACGTGGATAATACTCCCCAGAAGTTTACCAGAACACCGATGTTATTTGCAAAATCCTATATATGAATACCTCTCTATAAAATCGCTGGAAATGGGGGAGGAGAAAGTTAAAAGTTGGGCCGGCAATTAAGGGATCCACCAGAACAAGCTTCATTAAGCCATGGTACAAGTTCTCCCGGACATTTGCCTGGAAACAAAAAGGTAAAATGAATTGAAAATAAGAAAAGAGGAGACTATCACTTTATATTGGCATTGGTTGTTTCACGATGCTAATACATCAGTCAAATAACTTTCTCAAACAGTAACAAATTCAGTTTGGAAAGAGAATGGAACCTCGAGACAAGTAAAAGTATGAACTATGAAAGAACAATGAAATAGTAAACATGCACCTGCTGATAAAGGCATCTCTGCAGTAAACCATTAAGCTCTTGGAAAAGATCTGTTTTAGTTGGGTGAGGTACTTCAGCTTGTTGGCTGCAACTGGCCTGGCTGCTTGATTCTTGAAAAGAAAAAAGCCCATCTGTTTTTGATTGTTTTTCTGCTAAAATCAGGTCAAAGATGGCACTAGTTGCAGCAAGACGAACTGAATTTTCTCGTCTAAACATAGCCTTCCGTAGAACCAAGATGGTATAATCCTGCATGGTCGACAAATTAAGGCAACGCTTAAATCAGTTAATTTAAAATCAGTAAATGATATTTTACATAACAAAGAAACATCCATTAAGTTCGGTAATTCGTAGATAATACTGTATAAAGCATAATGCCATTGTTACTCTATGTGAAATGTCTAGTAGGACTATCCAAAGACCACTAACAGTTTCCTTTCAGTTAGAAGAGTTGAAAATATGTCAAGTAACAAAAATTGACAATGCAGTATTTTTAAGCTGAACAACAAATTGCAAAATGAGTACCTGAAGATCACGACTGAACTTAATAAGAGGAAGTAAAACAGTAACAAGATGATACGAAATCTTGTCATCCATAAATACAAAATAATCAAGCATTTCTTTCAAATGAGACATGTGGTCCAACATTGGGTGCGGATGAACCGTGACTAGATATCCAAGCAATCTACAAACAAAGAAATAAGCGAATAAGCTAAACAATATGCAAAATTTTAAAAAAAAAACGTAATAGTAGTACCTTGTTATGGGGAAGCCTTGTTCGGGCTTCAGAGAGAGAATACGGAATTTACATTGCTCAATTATCTGGAAAAAATTATAATTATATCAGTAGCCTATTAATTTCTACAATGGTGTATTATACCAAGTAACTACCTCATTTCTTGCCATGTCATGGACTTCAAACAAACATTTCAACACCTGAGTGCCTAGCTCCTCAGTACCCATCAGACAATTGGACTTAGTGATTTCTTTCTCGCTTCCCTCTTCTACTCCTTCAAGCAATCCAAATCCTAATTGTACAATACTAGGTACAATGTGCTCTCTTCCATAATGGCTTGCATTCACCTACGCAAAAAGGAAAAAAACCAGAACCAAAGAGAAAACGGAGAAACAATAAACATAGGGACGATAAGCAAAGATAATGCATATTTCTGCACGTCTTCGTACACAAATCAATAGTCTTTGCACAAAATAGGACATCCATGTTTGTAATTCCAAATTCAGACATTTTTACCCCTCAATATGCGGTTAAACATTCAGGGAATTCGTGATGTTTGTATTATGCACAAATAGTGGAGCTGCCAAGACATGGGAAGAGCACAGGTCGCACGGAAAGTAAGTAACTTACAAGCAGCTGAGTATTTATAATACAGACGTATTCAATTTATAAATGATCTTCTAATCAATTGGTAGACATGCACCATACAGAATCACATGATTTCTCATTCAACCTCGTCTCAAATCCAATGTATATACAAGAAGTCGATTTTCTGAACTTAGAGAGTATAAATGGAAAGAGAGCTCACAGCTTTAAGAATAGCCTTTTCAATAATTCGAGCATTCTCCAGATATTCCTCTTTCAGTTCATCCGATAGCCATCTGCAAACTCTGAAGCGCAAAGATGGATATGCAAACAAATCTTACAGTAGTGAGAATCAATACAAGTAAATGAACCCTGAAGACTATCAACTAATAACATCGACCACCACTGGTCTTAACCAAGCACATTTGTTATATGATTGTTGGAAAGTAAGTCAAAGATAAAAGCATCAATAGTGCCCATAAAACTGATCCCACTGTCTTGTGCATAAACATTCTAGTTTGTAATTGATATACAAGCATGATTTTAGTCTTTTATCATTAAAAGCCATTATATTTCAGGGCTATGCAAGAAACATCTAAAAAGAACATGAAAGATATATACATTCTCTCAATATGGAGATGTAGGAGTACGTAAGATCAAAAGCGAAAATAACAGCAGCAAACTACTCACTTCGCAAACTTATAATCTTTATAAGCATTAAACAATGCCGTTTTCAGAACCCCAATTGCACTCTCGCTAAACCTCCTAATTCTGGCAACCGACAACAAAACCGCAACCGTAAAATGATTAAAAGCCCTTGAATCCAACCTCACTAAACCCAAAACCTCTTGTCCCAAGGACGGGTCCTGCTTCACCGCAAAATTCACATGAAGCAGAACCGTCCCCTCCACTTGCTTCATTATAGAACTTCCCTTATTCATAACCCCAAAATACATCACAATCCCTTCAATTACATCCCTCTTCCCAAACCCTTTCGTCGCCAGCACTAACAACTGATAAACCAGCCCGGGCAAATCCTGCATTTCGACGTCATCCCTCATTTTCACAAACACCTTTTCCAGAAACTCCCTCTTCCTCACTTTATCAATACAAAAAGAAAAATCACGGACAATTTCCACCATCTTGATCAATAAAACCTTACTCCAATCAAACCCAATCAAATCATCCACAACAGAATTCACGTATTCGACAGGCTTATCGATTTCATTCGAGAATCGAATCAATTCGAGGCACTTTGGGAGGAGAATCAAAACATGAGCATCCTCCAAATCATTAATCTGAGGAAAATAAGAAGTGATTAAATCAATCACTTTAGGTATTTCACTAATTTCAATAATGTCAAGGTATCCAACAAATTGGTGGATAGTAGAGAGAGAATTGTGGTCGTGTGTGAGTTCATTGGAAGTGAATAGGGAGAGATAAGAGTGAAGGAGGGTTGGAAGGAGAGAGGTGAGGGCGGAGGAGGGGTGGCGGGAGATGAGAGAGAGGAGGGCGGAGACGTAATCGGAGACGGAGGAGGAAGAGTTTAGATCGGCGGCGGCGCGTGAGTGGAGGAAGGAGAGGAGAGATGGGTGAGAGGATTGGGAGAGAAGAAAGGGTGGGAGTTGGGAGGAGGTAGGGTTGTGGTGGCGTTGGGCGAGGGAGATGATTTCGGTGTCTGTTAGCGGTGGTTGAGAGTGGTCTCGCGGCGGCGGCGTAACGGCGGGGTGCATGGTGGCGTGAGAGCTTTGGGTGGGGGTCGGAGGTGGTTTTAGTGGTGTGTTTTGTTAGATTTGGGCGGGAAAAAGTTGGGGCGGTTTTTGTAAATATAAAAAAGATAAGGGAAAATCGCATTTTTCATACCGACCACATATACACTTTTGATACCAAACATTTTAAAAATCTCACTTCTCATACAAATTTGGTCATTTTTTTCTCATTTTTCATACCACAGTTAGTTTTATTCACAAAAAATCGGCCACTTCTCACCAATTTGTGAAGAAATCGAACCACTACTTACCATTTTGCGAAGAAATCGGCCACTTCTTACCAATTTGTGACGAAATAGCACCAAATCCCCCAATTTTTTTGTAAAGAAAACTACCAGTGGTATGAAAAGTGAGAAAAAATGACCAAATTTGTATCCAAAGTGAGATTTCAAGAATGTTTGGTATCAAAAGTGTACATGTGGTCAATTACGATATGAAAAATGCGATTTTCCAAAAGAAAATTACTTGAAATAAAGTTTTGGGAAAAATTACTAGAATCCCTTAAATTAAAATTTTATGTCCAAAAAATCTATGAAAATATTATTTTAAATCTCAAAACGTTTCAATTCTAGAGACATTTCATTTGAAAAAATTCAAAAGTTAAGATTAACAACTTGTCGGACTAAATTACATTTACTGTCTAACGTTAAGAATTGATCGATTGATTTATTTATTTATTTTAAATCTTTTTATTTTGGATTTTCAGGTTGATAAATTGTATTAAAACAGAGTCTTATTTTTAATTTTAATATAATTTATTTTTGACTTTAACATGGTAATTATCTACATAATATCCTTTAAATTTTTTTTAAAATATTATTATTTTTTAAATGTTGAAATTAAAATCATAATTAATATTAGGACAAAATACAATTAGCACTCATGTACTGTGCAAAATGTCGTAAACAAGTTCCTGAACTCCAAAATATATACCAAATTGGTTTCTCATCATTTGCATCAGTTAGCTATTCCTGTTAGTATAGGCTGATATGGCACTAGCCAGAATTTGCCTCCCCTTGTGTAGGCGCTGGGATAGCCATTAGAAGCTATGGATCAAAATATCAAATTAATCACGCCCTCTCCATTATATATATATATATATATTTTTTTTTTTTTTTTTGCCTACCACAGTATCTCGAGCATTACCGGACTAATCTGTTGGCCAACCCGGGTGGCACACCTGGCCTGGTGGGTGAGTCTCCCAACGGGGGTAACTGCGTACACAAATAATAGAACCCGAAACCTTGTTTAAGCGGAACCGAACTGCTTATCACTCGAACCAACCCCCGTTGGTCCCTCTCCATTATATAAAGATGGGGATTTATTCCCCCAGACGCCCATGTCATTTTGGCTAATTTTTGGGGCTAATCATCTCTTCATTCTATAACAAAACTGGGATAATTGGATATAATCCCGTGTGATATGCGAAATCTACGTCAAACTACCTTCTGTTAAGTTTATTGCGTAATGCCCCCCCTATGTTCCAATAAACTCTGTATACTCTCCATTTTTTGGATTTTTTCATCATAAATGTTCTAAATCCTACCCAAAATAAATTATTTATTTAGTATAAACATTTCAGGGGGCAAAAATGCATTTGGACTAACATTTATGATTAAAAAAAAATAAAAAAGGGAGAGTATGCAGAGTTTATTGGAACATAGGGGGGCGCTACGCAATAAACTTAACGTAGAATAGTTTGGCGCAGATTTCGCATATCACATAGGGATCATACGCAATTGTCCCAAACAAAATTACTTCAAAAAACAGTATTAATTTTCTTTGTGACCCATTTTTCATATTTTAAATTATATTTAGTAGTAGCTCAAATTCACAAACCTCGATTTTACCATATCAAAGGTCAAATTATTACTTCCTCTCGTTTAATGGAGCAACTTGTGATTCTGGAACAGAAGTGGTAATCAAAATTGCTTGGACTCAACTTGATTCGAGAGAAAATTTGTGGGGTGTGCTGATTGGAATGCAAGTATTAAACCCTAATCTTCATAAAATATCTAAAACTACACCGTAATTTTCACAAAATAATGATAAAGTGGCATAGTAACCTCACCTAGGTCCAATTGTTAAATGCTAGTTTCTTTTACCCTCGCGAGCACTCTAAACCTTAAGGCTTTGTTCGGATGTGTTTTTATTTCATTTTCAACCGTCATTATTTTTTAAAATGTATGAGGGAATGAGTTTTTTTATTTTTGTGTGAGAAAAGTAAAAAAAAGTAGGTGTGTTTGGTTGTATTTTTAAAAATGGTTAAAATTGGTGATTGTGATGTATGAAGTGATTAAAAAGTAATAATTAGATGAATAGTGTTGGATTTAAAAATTTAAAGGAAGAAGAGAGAAAGATTTAAAAAATTAAAAGGAGATAAGAGAGAAAAGTGATAAAAAAAATTGTGAGATAAGTGACGTGAAATGTAATTTTAAAGAAATGATTGAAATTTATTGGGAACGTAAAAATGAGAATATTTTCAGTTAAAAACAGTATAAAATGTGTATTTTCATTTTCAAATGAAAATGAAAATGAAAAAAATGTTTTGGAAACACAAACAAACAAAGCCTATGTGTCCTTCAAATCCATGAATTTATTTCAATTCCTCAACATAATCTGCTCCAAGTACTTTGAACATGAGTGATTAATTTCAAAGTTTTGCTTAAAACTCAAATATAGGATGCATTTTGGGGGTTTTCTAGAGGATTTTACACAAGAGCTAAGAGGAAAAACAATGAAGGTTATGCAGTTGCTTCTTTTGACCTTTTCTTTGCCATATAGTGTGTTCTTTTTCTTTAAATCTTGGCAACTTCTTCACAAATAGAAAACTCCATTATTTTTGGACTATAGTTGTTCCAACTTACTTAAGGGTATTTTGGGAATCTCATAAATAGGTGGGACATGTGCGTTCACCTAAACAATTCAATTTTACGTGTTATGGGCAAATAGGTAAATGTACAAAATAAATAAACGCGCTTTGCCTTTTAACAGTTGACTTTTTGAATCAATAAAATTTATTTTAGGATGCTTTCAGCAAATTTTTCCTATATAAAATTTCGAAGATCACTAAAAATGAGAGTTAGTTATAATTTCACAAGATGATAAGATAAGAAGAAATAATAGTTTAACAACTTCTTTAAAAGGGCGGTACTTTAAGCAAGATGTGAATGTAAGCTCCAGTAATGATAAATAACAACAAAAACTTGATGTATTGAATTGTAGAATTGTATTATCTAATAATTGTTGCTATTGTTTCTCAAGTTTTTTTTTTTTGTTGTTGTTGAAATCAGTTTCTCAAGTTGCTTCGTGCTGTAATTATATAGAGTATTTTAGTTTTATTTGAAGTTTTAGTGCAAAAGTAGATTAAATTTGGTTTAAATTATATACAACACAATTAAGAGAGTGTTCGGATAAACTTACAAGCTATGATGTACGGACACGACACGGGACACGGATACGTGAATTTTAAAAAAATTAATACACAAACACGGCTAAGACACAAATGTTCATATGTATTTTTCTTTTCTCTCAATAGGTAGACACGGCACGTGTCCGACGCTGCACTAGATGATTTTTTGGAGTGTCCATGCATCAGAGCTTATAAGTTTTTAAATATATCTTATAAGATATTAGGCCTTATAAATTTTTCAAAGTGTTTGGATAAATTTTTTAAAATGAACATATAAACTCCCAAAATAAGATGTTAAGAGCATATAACTCTTTAAAAATAAGTTGAGAATTCTCAACTTATTTTTTAATATCCCAATTTATTTTTTAAAATTTTGACAAACCATACACAAGCACAAATGTTTGCACACAAACACATCTACATACATTTTACACACTCTCACAATGACACATATTTCACATACATACCGCATATGTTCAAACACACACACACACATTTACACACGCGCACAGAAATTATTGTTATATAAAAAAACATTAAATATAAGATTTAATTAACATAACATTTGGATTCCAAAGCCTATAAAATTTTACTAATATTATCTTATAAGATTTAAATAAAATTAAAATGCCTCAATAAACTTTATAGGATGTTTTAAATAAACTTAATCAAACAATAAGTTCATATTTTCGATACAATCATTCTCAAGCTAATTGGAATTTGTCATATATTGGCCAAAATGTCTAAAATGGACGAAAATAGCATGTTGAGAAAACATTCATTCAATAATAAACTCCACCATCTTATATGTAATGATTTTGTGTTCGAGCTTTGCTCAAACTAGTTTAATGTTAATGTTTAGTGGAGTCGGATAAAAAGCGGGGTCGAAACAAGTGGAAATAGAAAAAAAAATGACTAAATCTACGCAAATGTAGGCGCGCGCTGCAGTGCCAGAAATGGGCAGCTGGAGCCGCAGCGCGGGCAGGCAGAGAGTAAGGCTCTCGCGCTGCAACGCCTGCTACATCTCCGCAGATGTAGTATGTTTGGCATTTTTTTGATTTCTTAGGATTGTTTGATTTCCCACTTTCATAGAGTTTTATATTACTTACTATCATAAATAGGAGTTCTCAATTTATAATTGATTGGTTTATTTAAAATAAAGATATAGATTTAGTGTTGACTCGTGGATATAGGTAATTTGTCGAACTACATTCCGTATCTCATCTTATATGCTTAGATTTAATTTTCTTGTTTATTTTCTTTATGCTCTGTTACTTCCCTTCCATATTCTGCTTTTATTTATATCAAAGTGTCTTCACAAACTTTAAACAACATACGTACTTCGAAATCTACTTTTTAAAGAAAAAAATTGTGACTAATTAATTGAATATACAAAAACATATATTTTACAAACTTAAAAATCATCTCCATGATTATATTTGTTCTATAATTTGTTAAAATCCAAAGATCAAAATAAAGCACTGATCTAGGTCAATTTTGGGATCGAACTATCTCAGTTTAGATTGCTTTGTATTTGGAGATCTAAAGCGTGACGCTTTAGATTATAGACCGCACTTGAGCTCACCAAGCTACCTACGCACCCATTTGAGGATCAAGTCTTAACGTCGTTCAATTAATTAATATGCTTCCAGTGTTAAGGTCGTCAGGTCGAATACGAGATAGCCCAAATGTATATGGGAGATCGTACTTCTGAGTTTATGGACGAAATGTCTAGATATGATGTTAGCTCTGAGTTATATTTAATAATCAGATCTCAGTCCCCAACCCATTGTGAATGAGAGTATTTATACATATTTCATGTTATAAGTATGAAGGGATGACAGGTGGTTCGGCTGATGTCACGTATGATCTATGGATGGTCCGTATAATACCTCGCAGGATCGGGTTGTTGATCGACCAGACCAGGGTTAATAAGACACGTGAATTTTGTAGTGTTTTGCAAATATTAATGTTGCAAGGAGATTCATGTAATTACATAGTTTCGAAAGATGATAATATACGAGGTAAAGAACCACATTATTTTTAAAAGAGTTTCCTAAAGTTTAGGTAGGAATTGGATCAACTCGAATCACATATCAGGATTAGGGCATGTTTCGGGGATCATAGCTCGTTTATAAAGTTATTTATAAATCGCCCATCAATATATCGCTTATATCGACAAAGGGAATTGAATACATAATCTTCTGGAAAAAAAACGATTCGTTCTCACCAATTGAGCCAACTTGTGTTGGCTTATTTTTTATAGCTTTGTTTTGCTATATCGAGCACAAATGTTCTAACACGGAATAAAAGAAAAAATAGGTGAACAACTATCTAGGAAAAATACAAGAAAAGAGAGAAACTATGACATAGAAAACGATAGAGAAAATAAACGGAAAAAAAAAAAAAATAGGAATGGAGGAAGCGGATAACCTTGAAAAGTGTGAAATATGGGCACATATCAACTTTGAATCCCAATAAGATAGACTATTTATTAGAAAACTTTGAAATTGCGACCGATTGTGGCATAAAAGATGAGCTACGACGTGCATGGGGGCGCGTGTGGCGACTGTTTCTTACATATATACATTATTAAGCTCTGTTAACTTGTTTAATTTATAAGAAGTTGGAGGGCTAAACATTATTTAATCTCTACTGACTAGATCAGAAGAAGTTAGATTCAGTGGTAAGCACTATAGTAGCTTAATCAAGCTCGTGTTCGAACTATCGTGTATGCAGAAAACATCATAAAAAAGGTTTCCACATTAATAATTTACAGGTCTGGAGCTCGAGTTCGACTTAAAAAATCGAACTCCTAATGTTGACTCAAGAAAAAAAGAGCTTGATCTTAAGCTCTTTTCTCTCTCTCACTCTCTTGAGTTTGGGTTTTTAGAAATAGGTTGGTTGTTATACTTGAGCTCAAGCTCTGGTTTCCAAGTTTCATGGAACTCTGCTTGTTTCAACCCTTATAATTTAGGTGTAGCTTGAACATATTGTGCAAATATTTAATCCAAATTGGGTTCGATAACACTTGACAAATTTATATTCGGTTCAGACCATGAATTTTAACGTGAAAACACCAAGAAAAATGGACCAATTCAGTAACTCATTCGAGATTCGTTAAAACAAAAAAAGGATAATGATAACACCACGCATAAATATTTTGTTTATAAATTTAATAGCAATAAAATATATTTTTTTACTGGACATAATTCGTAATTTGCTATCCTCTTGCATCACAGACAAAAATTTACCCATGCGGAAATGATGATTCGTTTTGATATGCCGTGAAACTCAACTTGTATGCACAATGTTTAATTTGTTGAGGGCGGATTCACCATTTGTTTTTTAAGTAGTAAAATATTTTCTTAGCGTGAAATTTGAAAAAAAGATTTAATCTAAAAATTAGATCACAGGGTTTGGAAATGCATAAGAACTCGAAAATAGAAAATGCAAACATAGAATGATACAACTTTGGTACTTTATTTTTGGACTTTTATTTTCTCAATAAAATTCTTAACTCAATATAGAAAAAGGCATAAAAAAAATTAGTCTTGTAATTAGGGGATACAAAATTAGTAAGGTATATATATGGTCACACTATACTCATCTTGTAATTATTCAATCATTTTAAATTATACACGTGTAATTCTTTGTAAAAATAAGTTTTATCACAAGATGTATGTGTTTTCAAATCCCCTCCAACGAAAGTTGATTATATGCTAATTAATAGTTCGAGTGCCATTTTGTGTCAATCTTTTTTACACAAATGTGATCGAAATTCCCTCAGACGAGGGGTAATTATATATCAAATCGAATCAATGGTCCGAGTGTCTATTTTATGTCTATCTTTTTCACACAAATACGATCCAAATTTCCTCAAATGAGAGGTAATTATATACCAAATCGAATCAATGGTCCATTATGTTTCTATTTTTTTTATAGAAATGTGATCCAAATCCCCTCAAATGAAAAGTAATTATATTTTAAATCGAGTTAAATAATTTAAATGTGTAAAATCATTAAACTAGATCTTTCTTTGACGAGAGTTTGATTAGTCATAAAATTGATCATACAATTAACTTCAGCACCAAAAATACACACACGGACACACACACGCGCACACATCCATATACGTGTATCCACGCGTGTGTTTGTGTATATATAGATATTTTATATATATATATATATGTGATGATTATCTTTGCCGTGGTGCCTTCTGTTATAAATGAACACCGCACTCAAACGTCACCTATAAACAATCCCGGGCACGACTCCTCCTACTCCTACTCACCCCCAAAATTAATCACTCTCTCTAAAAGATCCAATTTTTGTTGATAAAAACATCAGAAATTATGAACAGCTCAAAGGGAAGAACAACGCTTGAGGTGGGAACTGATGGGGTGGCCATCATCACCATCATCAACCCTCCCGTCAATTCTCTTTCATTTGATGGTATTATTCACATTTTTCTACTCTTATTTGAAAATTTAGATCTTGTTATAATGTTGAAGAAGGTCTTAACCGATCTTTGATTTTTATATGATGGGTTCTTTTCATATTGTGCTGATACTTGTCATATTTGTTGAGCTGTGTCAATTTATTGTTTTCATTTTGGTGATTTCTTGATCTGTTTGTGTGTATATATATGTGTGTGTGTGTGTGTCAATTCATTATATGGGTTTTGATTTTGATATTGGCTCTTTGTGGTGGAGTCTTACTTGTACTTGATTGTGGGTTTATGTTTTTCCTTTCTGTAGATCATTGGGTGTGTCGAACAATTCGATTGATTCGTAGAATGTTTTGGTAAATCAGATAACTGAAGACTTTAAATTTTGGGTTCTTGAATTCATCGCTTGTAAGTTGAGGGTTTGTTTTTTAATCATTTGGCTGCTGTGGCTTTGAGAAGCAAAAGTTTTGAATTTGTAAAAGCCGGAAAAGGGAAAACGAATGTGAAATTTAGTCGGTAATTTCTGGTTGGATGATTGGATCTAGGATTAGTGGAGTAAAGTGCAAACTGGATTTCGTAGCTTTTACCTTTCGATAACATAAATTTCAATATTAAGAGCTTATTGTATCTTGCTGATTACACGATTAGAGAAATGAAATGCATGTACAGATTACTAAATGTATACGATAAATGTATCCGTGGAAATGTTTGGCTGTTGTGGCTTTATGTTGTGAAAGTTTTGAATTTGTAAAAGCCGGCAAAGGGAAACCTGATGTGAAAATTTAGTCGGTAATTTCTGTTTGGATCTAGGCTTAGTGGAGTAAGTGAAAACTGAATCTCTTAGCTTTTTCTTTTTGGATAACATGTCAATCTCAAGAGCTTATTGGATTGCTGATTACATGATTAGATAAGTAAAATGCATGTAAAAATTAATAAATGTATATCATAATTATATCTAGCCAAACATTTCATTCATGTTCTCGTTTATACTCAAACCACCACCTGAAATGTTTTCCTTAGTTTTCTTGCAAAATTCCGAGATGCAACAGTAAACAATTTTTTGTAGTGAGAGTGAGCTTTTAAGCATATTAATACTGCAATTAGCTGGAAATACTTTGGCAAGTTTTCTGTAGCTTTTAGCTTAGAGAGACAACTGAAGAAGTTGTGAAAAAAATATCCAATTCCCGCTTAACTTTAGGCCAGATCAGATTACTGCTCTTTTGAGAGATTGCTAAGATGCACATAGATATAGCTCATTAGTTGTTTAACAGGTCCTTTCCCTCCATGGGTGGCACAAGGCGTGAAGTGTGACTTCATGTGTGCTCATTGATTTGAGAACTTGCAACTGTAGCTAGTCTTTGATTTCTGTCTTCTGAGCAAATGTTTAATTCTCATTTCGATTCTGTTTCTAGTTTTGAACAGCTTGAAAGAGACTTATGAACAGGCCGTGAGGAGGGATGATATAAAGGCAATTGTTGTCACAGGTAAACCGTGAAAAATTCATTTATTTTAATACTTTTAAACACCTGTGATGACTTTTTTCCCCACCCCAAAATAAAAATAATAACACTTCTGATATATGGAGTATTATTTGTCATGTTTGAGCAGGGGCGAAAGGCAAGTTTTCTGGTGGTTTTGATATTAGTGCATTTGGGAAGATCCAAAATGGAACTGGTATGTTTTAGTGTTTGTGACTCATTTTGGTTTTAATGCCTCATCATTACTACTGAGCTAATGCATACAATTTCATCGCAGTTCAAGCTCCTAAACCTGGTTTCGTATCTTTCGAGATTCTATGTGATCTTGTCGCAGGTTTGCTTTTGAACTTTTGTTCACTTCCAAGCTCTAGATATACATGCAATCACATAGGATATAATTTGTTTTTAATTTGTAGATTTTTTTTTTTTAAATTTAATGAGTAATTTGTATACCAGCTTCAAAAAAACCTTCTGTGGCTGCCATTGATGGTCTTGCATTGGGTGGAGGACTAGAGGTTGCTATGGTAAGTTTTCCCATCAGACTCAGTTGATAACCATTGTTCTTAAGTTCATGAGATGACCTTCTAAATCTTGCTTTCAGGGATGCCATGCCCGTATATCTACCCCTAATGCCCAATTAGGCTTACCTGAACTGCAGCTTGGAGTACTTCCTGGATTTGGAGGTATGACATTATTTCTCTAGTGCTACATTTTCATTGATATTCTTTTCTGGATTTTAGCCATGGAAATATCTTAGAAAAGGTTTCTAGGAATATGCAAAAGATTAGGCTTTGTTTTCTTTACTAAGATTCAGAATAGCTACCGACACGATTAAGCAATAATATCTCTTGGCATTAAGGTGGATTTTTTTTTTATTTGAAAACCATGATTAGTTCTGTTTGGACCTTGAGATGTGGGAATTTGGAGCACTGGCCACAGGAAACTCTAAACTACTGGAAATAAGATTGTTTTCTGCAAGTTACTAATGTTAATAAGTTGAAACACTGGTATGACTTGGTTTCTTTTTTAGTTGTCCTCCATTTTTAATACTCATGAATGTTGACGAACAATGACATCGTGTAGAGAATCTGTCACGACATTTTCTCGTGCTATCATTTTCCATCGTTGAGTTTCTCGAGGGATACTCATAACAGTTAAATGCCTCATCCTGATTACGTTCTGATATTCTATTGTACCTTTGTTAAAATTAGCAAAAGAATGATGAAACTCATTTAATCTTCACTTAAATTCTGTTGATCCAAAAACAAATCCCTAGTTTTGGAGACTTCTCATGTCGTAAATTTCTCATTTTATAACCTCATAATCGCTTATTATCTCAGGAACGCAGGCGCTCCCTCGCCTTGTAGGTATAGCTAAGGCCCTTGAGATGATGTTGGTAAGCTTTAATTCTCAGATGCATTACTTCTTTTCTTTAGCTTGATTACTTTTGATATACATTTTCTGTCTTTCTCTGGCTTGCATAGACATCAAAGCCTGTAAAAGGAGAGGAGGCCTTAAGATTAGGCCTTGTAGATGCTGTTGTTTCTCCAAATGAATTATTGAATACTGCTCGTCGATGGGCTCTCGACATTCTGGAGGGCAAAAAACCATGGGTCATCACTTATTACAAAACCGACAAATTGGAACCTCTAGGTGAGGCGAAGGAAATGTTCAAGTTTGCTCGAGCTCAGACCCGTAGACAGGCTCCAAACCTCAAGCATCCATTAGTTTGCATTGATGTGGTTGAGGAGGGTATAGTTTCTGGCGCTCGCAATGGGCTTTGGAAGGTTTGTTTCTCACTACAAGAAAATAATATATTAGTGACAATGTGTAGTGACAATGTCAAAATTGTAACTAGTCAATTATATGGAGTGTCAAGAATTTATGTTGTCACAAAAATGATTTTCAAAAGTTTAATAATAATAAGAATTTTATATAAGTCGTCACCAATAGTAATAAGTAGCAATTAGTGACAAGAAAGGAAGTTGTTGTCGTTGACGCATGTTCAGTGATATAATTTTTGTCACTAAATATGTCACTAATTGTGATTAGTGACAACTTAAAAAGGATGTGTCGCTAAAAATCATTATAGTGATTACGCAAAATTATTGCCACTTATTATGCATATCTGATGATAACTTTGGCATTGTCACTTCACATTTTGTCACTAATATTATTTTCTTATTGTAGTGTATATTGGGTTACTTAATTGCTTGAACTATGCCCAGCTCATACTTGTCCTAATGTATAATAATATATAATATTGTCAGGAAGCTGAAGCATTTCAAGGTCTTCTACATTCAGATACTTGCAAGAGCTTGGTCCACTTTTTCTTTGCCCAGCGTGGTACCACAAAGGTTGAGTATAGTTACGGCTTCTTTATTAGAATTCTTACTCGTGTTCTAGAAGAAACTAGATCATTAGTGCATTCTGACTTTCCCGATTCTTGCTTCTCAAATGAAGTCTCATCATATAAAATGTTGGCATTCTTTATTGTTTCACCAGCGAGCTTTCAGTGAAATTCATGGGAATTAAGCAGTTAGATAGAGATCATAATAAGTTCCACAATGATTCAATGCTTCAACGATTGGCATAATTATAATTCGTCATAGCAATGAAGATTATTTTCGTTTAACTCATCTGAAATTGAAATAGAAAGTATCTTCCCATCTTTAATTGAATTCAAGATATTCTAAACTTTCCAAAGCTCGTGAATGTTAAGTGGATAATCATCACGCATAGTCTACAATGTGCATGGTGAGATTAATTTTTTTGAGTTTCATGTCTATTATAGGCGTTTTATGTTGTTAATCAAGTGATTATCTTTTTGTATATCTTCTGAAATATCTGTTCTTTGAATTTACATCCATTTCTCTACTTGCATACAGGTCCCAGGGGTCACTGATTTAGGCTTGAAACCAAGGCAAATAAAGAAGGTAGCAATACTAGGTGGAGGGCTAATGGGCTCTGGAATAGCAACAGCATTGATTCTTAGTAACTACTCAGTTGTGCTGAAAGAAGTCAATGATAAGTTCTTACAAGGCGGGATTAGTAGAGTAAGAGGTAACAATGGGCGACGAAGGTCTTACTTTGACAATGAACATTGCACTTAATTAATATACAATCATTTTTTACTGGGGTTTATTCTTCTCAGCAAATCTGCAAAGCCGAGTCAAGAAAGGGCAAATGAGTCAAGACAAGTTGGAAAAGACGCTTTCTTTGCTCAAGGGTGCACTTGATTATGATAGCTTTAAAGATGTGGACATGGTCATAGAGGTATAATGAGATGAGATTTAGGATATTCTTACTCAGACCTGGTTTGGGTGAACCCAAGCCAATCATAAGGCTGACTTCCACCAATCACGTGAAAAGTGTAAAGTCACTTGCCTGGTAAATGACTTGGTTTAGCCAAACTAGGTCCGAGCAAGAATTTTCCTGAAATATATAATTAATTATTGTTTGTTTCAACTTTCAACTCTTGCTCTCTTTCATTGACACCTTAGTGTTCTTTTCTAACTCGTGAACTAGGCTGTAATCGAGAATGTATCTTTGAAGCAACAAATATTCTCAGATCTTGAAAAGTTTTGCCCTCCACATTGCATTCTTGCTAGTAACACTTCTACTATCGATCTCAATTTAATTGGGGAGAAGACCCGGTCTCAGGACCGTATAATTGGAGCTCACTTTTTCAGGTAAAGTTATATTTATTTTTTGTCTATTACCTCATATTATCTATTTTTTTTTTTTAGTTTTAACACTTTGTTAATACTTATCTGCACAGTCCGGCTCATATAATGCCACTTCTAGAAATCGTACGGACTCAGAAAACATCCCCTCAAGTAATTATTGACTTACTTGATGTTGGAAAGAAAATAAGGAAGACACCTGTTGTGGTCGGAAATTGCACTGGTTTTGCTGTGAACAGAATGTTCTTTCCTTACACTCAAGCTGGTCTTTTACTCGTTGAACGTGGTACAGACGTGTATCAGATTGATAGGGCAATCACCAAATTTGGCATGCCAATGGGTCCATTCAGGTAATTTATTGAACAACAGTAAGGTGATACATTTCTTGAATTTGGGTAAATTACATTGACACCCCTGCTTGTGACCCTAGTTACAAAAAAAATAAAAATAAATAAGCAGCCCGAGATTTGAGAAATTACCCTGTCAAAAAAAACACGTACAGTTTTCAAAAAAAATTGCAATTTTTCCTATGTTTTTTCCGAGTTGTTGGGAGAGGGTGTGTCGCGGTAATTTGCCAAATTTAAGGAATGTGTAGTAATTACCCAATAAGTGAGGGGGTGTGCATGTAAATATTCCTTAGTTTATAGCATAATTATTTTATGCACATTGTCCTCAGATTGTGCGATCTTGTCGGGTTTGGTGTTGCAATTGCCACCGGTGGACAATTCGTTTTGAATTTTCCAGAAAGAACTTACAAGTCGATGCTGATACCGCTCATGCAAGACGATAAGAGGGCCGGTATATCTTTCTTTTAGTTTAGAAACTTACTTTTTTGACATATCTTAAGAAATGAAGTCATTGACCATATATTTGTTTTTAGGTGAAACTACTCGTAGAGGGTTTTATGTTTATGACGAGAAGCGCAAAGCAAAGCCAGATCCAGAGATACAGAAATACATCGAAAAGGCGAGGGAGATGTCTGGTGTTAGCATTGATCCAAAGGTTGTTCCCTCATCTCACCTCAAGAATAATAAATAAAAGGGATCATAACATGCACACCCTTCACTTATTGCGTAATTACCACGAGTCCCCTGACATTCACTACAACTTGAAAAACAGGGGTGGAATTGTGATTGTAATTTCTCAAACCTGGGCCGTCTTTCGTAATTAGAGTCAAGCAGGGGTGTCTTTGTAATTTACCCTAAATAATAATTGTGTATGTCGATGGAGACGGAGCGGGAGGGGGTCCGGGCACGGCATTCACCTTCCTTGACTAGGCTATATCCTCTGCTTCTATAAATAAATTAGATGAAATTCATAATTTTGTCCCCTTCAAATTTTGAAATTGCCCTCCACGTGAACGAAAATATCTATCTGGCCACCACCACCCGAAGATAGAGAATTCTGGTGCCGTCCCTTTACCTCTGCTTCTAAATTCTTTTTTTTTTTTGAATTTGCCTCCAGTTAACTAAATTATCAGACAAGGATATCACTGAGATGATTTTCTTCCCGGTTGTGAATGAGGCGTGTCGAGTACTCGCTGAAGGTATTGCAGTCAAAGCTGCTGATCTGGATGTATCCGCTGTGATGGGCATGGGATTTCCCCCTTACAGGTTTGTTCCCTCAATTAAAATTAGTAAGACTTTAATTGAAAATTGGCATTGTAATTAAAACAATTCCTTTTGTGTCGTTCGTTTAATAGAGGAGGGTTATTGTTTTGGGCGGATTCTCTTGGATCCAAATACATTTGCTCAAGATTGGAGGAGTGGTCGAAATCGTATGGAGGATTTTTCAAGCCCTGCTCTTATTTGGCTGATCGAGCTGCAAAGGGGGCTCCACTGGTGAGACTTATATATATATATATATATATATATATATATCAACTATATATATATTAATATAAAATATATTTCCTTTTTTGGGTATATTTTGTTGCATAATGCTAATTTCATCTTATTTTTATTGCATTCTGCCCAGTAATACACACCTTCGAAGTCTTTTTTTTTTAAGAGATTATTATTATTATTTGTGTTTTTGTATACATCCTCTCTTAGTGGTGGCTGTGGAGATTGTTTTGCTGATAAATGTGGTTTCTGTTTGTGCAGAGCTTAACTATGGATCCAGCAAAAGCTCGCTTATAAGGCCGATCTGGTGGTTCGTTCAGTGTATCACATGTTCGTACCGTTCTTGTGTAATTCCTTTGTTAGAAAGAGCTTATAAGAGCTAAATAATGGCAATGGAAAGAAGAATAACAATGTAGTATCTGCATATTTGAAGGAGTGAAATAACTTTCTTATTATTATTTCAGTGAGGTCCACTTATTTCTTGGCTGCTGAATTGAGATTAAATAAAGATATGGCATTCATTTTTTAGTTTATCATTTTGGAGCTTTACATCAATGTTTCTTTTATTTTGATCGGTAGGTATCATGCATTGTTAGCAATGATTAAGTGATAGCTTATTTGGATTGCTTCTACGTTTTGTCATATATATATATATATATATATATGTATGTAAATTTTGCCTTATTATATTATGGTATTGAATATGGTTTATTTAGACAGCGTCAGTGTTTTTGCCTTATTATATTATGGTCTTGAGTATTGATTATGGTTCTCTTAAAAAATTCGCGTATTTTGCCGTATAATTGGTTTTGGGGACGGGAGAAGGGATTTGTTTTTGAAATTACGTACGTAGGCGTACGCATATTATATGTGTTCTTACCAACTAAGGTTGTACGGTTGTACCTATACATGTAATGAAATCATATCAAATTTAATATGTATAAATTGTTTTCAGTTTTGACGGGAAAATTAAATAATTAATATAAAAATAAATAATAATTATTAAAAAGGACAAATGTCACTTAGTTCCTAGATTATTACGTTTGTTTAAACTAAAATTTGTTACGCTACTGTTCCCAAAGTAATAATTTCGTCTTACTTTAGTCATATTCGGTGGTTTGTGATTGAATGTAGTTTTCAATGGTCTCAGAAATATCAAATCTGTATCACTTTGGTCCCTAAATTCAAAAAAAGCAGATTGTTTTTTTTTTTTTGTAATTTTACAATCTATCTTATTTTAATTATTGTTATTTAACTAATATACATTAGTATATACTTATAGGTATGTCGAATAGATGGATAAAAAATTATACATATTAATAATTAATTCCTAAATAAAGAATAGAAACAAGTACCTTATTTTGATTGTTATTGTTTAGCTAATATGTACTAATTGTCAATGTCTAAATAAAATGATAAAAAATAATAATTAAGTTTGACTCGTTATATAATTAAACAATTGCTTAATCATTCAATTAATTAAGTTTAATTAATAAATAATAAAATTCACAAATTACAAGATAATTATAATTGAATTATTTAATGTCTATAGTGAGATGAATATTTTAACAAGTAAAAATTTATTAACTAATAATAATATTTATTACAATAAGAAATTAATTATCTATTATAGAATAATAACACTTAAATCATATTTTTATTGGAAAAATTAATTTTGATCTCAACATATAACATTCGTTCAGAATAGAAAAAAGGAAAGAAAACAAACCATAAAAAAAGAATAAGAAAAGGAAAATATTCGTTAACCTCCATCTCCACATATTTCGACATGTACTTTGCATTATGATCTTTGGACACTTATAAAGAATCAACCTACTAACAAATTAGTTTTTCACAATGAATGCTAGAAAAGCCAATCTAGTAATTTGTCCATACTATGTTAAGAAAAGACCTTGATACGCATGGGTTTGTACAGTTGTGCATGAGGTTCCTGCGTCTGATATATATATATTAGCTAAATAATAACAATCAAAATAAAGTAGTTGTTTCTATTCTTTTCTTTAAGAATTGATTATGAATATATAACTTTTTATCCTTTTATTCGACATTACCTGTAAGTATAAACTAATGTATATTTATTAAATAATAATAATTAGAATAAGGTAGATTGTAAAATTGCAAAAAACAAAAAAATTCCCACTTTTTTTGGGTTTAGGGACCAAAATGATACAAATTTGATACTTTGGGGACCATCGAAAATGATATCCGGTCACAAACCACCGGAAAGGACCAAAGTGAGACATAATTAATATTTTTGGGACGGTAGCGTCACATACTTTAGTTTAGGGACGTAAGTGAGACGTAATAGTTTAGAGACTATAAATGACATTTGTCCTTATTAAAGAATATAAATTTTATTAGATTTCAAAAAAATAGCACCACAATCCGCTCTGGGTTATAGCGAAATCACCATAAAACAAAAAAATATATTTTTTAATAAATTAATTGCATTCCACTCTGGGGCACAGGAATGCAATTTATATATATTTTTTTAATTAAAATTTCCTATTCCGCTCTCTCCAAACGGTCATCGATATGTTCCCATTTTTGCGGTGTTACAAAGTTTATATTAAAAATTACAATTTATATGTTTAAGTCAAAACCTAAAATGCAAGGAAATGAGCCGGAAACATGAAAAAAGTCATTATTTTTTTTAAGAAAATGCTCAAATGTTGCTTTATCGTATTTTTTCAACAGGACATCGAAATGATCCGAATCTTGCGGGGTTATAAAGTTTATATGAAAGTTTACAATTTATATGTTCGAGTTAAAACCTAAAAATGTATGAAAAATGAAGAAAAATGAGCCGAAAACAAGTCTACAGTCATTATTTTTTTTTAAGAAAATGCTCAAATGTTGCTTTTTTGCTTTGTCGTATTTCTTCAACCGGGAAACGAAATGATCCCATTTTGCGGGCTTACAAAGTTTATATGTAAAAATATAATTTATATGTTCTAGTAGAAACCTAAAAATGCACGAAAAAGGGAGAAAAATGAGTCGAAAACAAGGAAAAAATCATTATTTTCTTAAAAAAATGATCAAATGTTGTTTTTTTGCTTTATCGTATTTTTTCAACCCGGCATCCAAATGATCCCATTCTTGCGCGGTTACAAATTTTATATGAAAGTCTACAATATATATGTTCAAGTAGAAACCTAAATATGCACGAAAAATGGAGAAAAAATGAGCAGGAAACAAGGAAAAAAATTATTATTTTCTTAAAAAAATGTTCAAATGTTGCTTTTTTACTTTATCGTATTTATTCAACCAGACATCGCAATGATCCCATTCTTACGGTGTACAAAGTTTATATAAAAATCGACAATTTATATGTTCAAGTTGAAACCAAAAAATGCACAAAAAAGGGAGAAAAATGAGCTGGAAACAAGGAAAAAATCATTATTATTTTTTAAAAAAACTGCTCAAATGGCTTATTTTTCTCCCTTTTCCGTCTATTTTTAGGTTTCGACATGAACATTTAAATTGTAAATTTTGATATAAAATTTGTAACCCTGTAAGAACGGGATCATTTTGATACCTGGTTGAAGAAATACGATAAATCGAAAAAGCAACATTTTAGCATTTTTTTTAAAGAAAATAATGACTTTTTCCTTATTTCTGACTTATTTTTCTCTCTTTTTCGTGCATTTTAAGCTTTCAACTCGAACATATAAATTTTATACTTTCATTTAAACTTTGTAACCCCATAAAAATGAGATCAATCCGGTTGAAGAAATAAGATAAAGCCAAAAAACAACATTTGAGCATTTTTTTTAAGAATATTATGATTTTTTCCTTGTTTCCGACTCATTTTTCTCCCTTTTCTGTGCATTTTTGGGTTTCAACTTGAACATATAAATTGTAAATTGTCACATAAACTTTGTAACCCTGGAAGAATGGGATCATTTCGATCCCCTGTTTGAAGAAATACGATAAAGCAAAAAAGTAACATTTGAGCATTTTTTAAAGAAAAATAATGACTTTTTCCTTGTTTCCGGCTAATTTTTCTCCCTTTTTCGTGCATTTTTAGGTTTCTACTTGAACATATATATTGTAAAATATCAAATAAACTTTGTAATTACGCAAGAATGAGATTATTTCGATGCCTGGTTGAGGCAATATGATAAAGCAAAATTGCAACATTTTAGCATTTTTTTAAGAAAATAATGACTTTTTCCTTATTTGCAGCTAGGGGTGTACACGGTCGGGTTTGGGCGGTTTTAGAAAAAAAATTAACCTGACCCGACATGTGCTGGTTGACAAAATATCAAACCGAAAACGCATAATTATCTTTTCAAACCGAGCAGTTCGGGCCGGTAGGATTTAATGTTTTAGCGGGCGGGTTATCAAATTATAGTTATAATTTTTACAACTTAATTTTAGTTGTAACTAGTAAGCAAGAAATTAAATATTATACTTGTTGTACATTTAACTAAAAAAATTGAGTTGGTGAGAAATACCCAAATAAGTGGTGCTATTAAATAAAATTCATATCATGATTTCTAATGAGTGAAAAACTCTAAAATATTAATAAAATTAATCTTTTTTTATAAATTTATCATCAAAATATACATATACATATAATTTTTTTGTTCAAATAAAAAAAAAACAAGTGTTCAAACGAGTCAATTTGTTTGCTCAAATAAAAAATAAAGTATGTTACATGAATATGAATAAACCACTCTTATTAGAGAGTATATATGCATATATAATTTTCAAAGTTTAGTGTTAATCTTTAACTATATATACTTATACTTGTAATATAAATGATTAGCGGTCTGGTTGCGAGTTAGGCGGGTTACAATTATTAAACCCACCACCCGACCCGAAAGTGGCAGATTGCAATATTTTCAATCCGCCACTATTATTTAATAATTCTAAATCGGCGGTTTTCGGGCGGATCGGCTCGGGTTGAGCGGTTCGGGCGGGTTGGACGGGTTTATGTACACCCCTATTTGCAGCTCATTTTTCTTCCTTTTTTGTGCATTTTTGGGTTTTGATTTGAACATATAAAATGTAGACTTTCATATAAACTTTGTAATCTGCAAGAATGAGATCATTTTGATGTCCGGTTGAAGAAATAGGATAAAGCAAAAAAATCAACTGTTGAGCATTTTTTTAAAGAAAATAATGACTTTTGTCTTATTGCGACTCATTTTTGTCCCTTTTCTCTACATTTTTGGGGTTCGACTTGAACATATAAAATGTAAATTTTCATATAAACTTTGTAACCTCACAAAAATGAGATCATTTCGAGGGAAGAGCGGAATGAGAAATTTTAATTAAAAAAAAATATAAATTGCATTCCGCTCTGCCCTAGAACGGAATGCAATTAATTTATTAAATATATATATTTATTCATTCCACTCTCGGTTATAGCGAAATCAGTCAGATTCCGCTATAGCGAGAGCGCATTATGTTACTTTTTGAAGGCTAATAAAATTTGCATTATTTTAATAATTATTATTTATTTTTGTATTATTTATTTAATTTTCCAGAGTTTTGACTATATAAGGATTGAAAGAGTTAGAATTTTCTAAGGAATTTGAGATTAGTTTATTGCATCTATGAGCTCGTAAACTATTATCTATACTATGTATTAAGTAGTAACAATATTAATAAATATCCTCACATAAATATGATTATGTCAAGTTAATTATATCTTTTTTTAAAAAAATTTCTCCTTGTTTTTCTTTTGTCTCCACATTTTTATTCTAATTAATTATATAGATTGTTTATCATCTCTTTCCTTTTCAAATTAGTCTACATAATTTTTTGTTAAATCATATCATTTTATATAATAAAACAAATAAAAGAATGATAATTGATGCACGTGGAATTTACACCAATAAATTTATATGATAATTGCGAAAAATTGAGTATAAAAGCTATGAAGTAATAGAGAGTAAAATGCGTAAAAATGTAAAGTTATTTTATTGATCATCAATGTTGAATATTTATACAAGCTATATGGCTTCTATACAAGTATGGTAAGTTAAATTCTGCTGATTTCCTTCCTGCTCTATTAATGGTAGCTGAGGCTATTTCTGGAAGCTTTAAGTGTCCTGAAATTGTCCTAAAAACGAGTCTGGTCAGCTCCATATTTAGCATGCCGAATCTTCTTGCTTTGGTAAGTGTTTGACCAATCCCCTTTGATTGGTATTTGATTGGATACTTGATTCGATATTGTTTGCTTGATTGATATTCTTCCTTTCAAGGCTCCAACTTCGACTCTACTTTTATTAATTGGATGAGGCTGAAATGTCAATAAATGGGCAGAAATATTATAATAAAATAAAGAAATATATAATATTCTTTGGGCTTATCAGCTTGGCCAATAGATGATATCGACCCACATCAATAGTTCCCCAAACTCTAAAGTTTGACTTTTCAAGCTGAAAGAGTTGTAAAGGAATTATTTATTGGGGCCAAGCTGATAGTTCTTCTGAGATTCCCCCCCTCCAAAGCGAGGTAATACTGGTATCTTGTTCAGGGAGGTCATGCCTTCCTTGACTTTCAACACTACTGAGTCTTTTGCCCTTCGCACTCGCTCAGGGGCTCAAGATCTTTCTCAAACCTCTGTGCTGGAAAGTAAAGATTTGGTGGTCATGCGTAGCTTCTTGAAAAATATGGCCAACTCCCTAAACCGTCAACTGTTGAAGTCCTTCCAGCTTAATGAAACCATTAACTGGTTGATTGAAATGCTCCCTAAGGTATGCCATATGTGCCTCTGTTCTATTTTTTCATATGGTGCAAGTATTTTACTATTCTCCTTTTCGTGTGCAGTTTAGTCTTCTGGCAAGACAAACCTTGCTAGACATAAGTCATTCGACTGAGGTGGATGACCTGAAAAGAAACCTAGCCAAAGAAAAAAAGCAAGTAGGAGCCTGCCTCTCCTTGGAATAGTCCTGGCAGAAAGAGAAAGAAAAAGCCCTCATGGACATCCAAGAGCAGGAATCTCGTGCTGCTGCGTTGTCAGGGTCCTGAAGGACCAGTTGCGAAGTGCGCTGGAGCACCAGGAGATGGAACTCCAAAATGCTGTGGCAAAGGGTCTCCAGATGGGTATTGAGGAATTTTCCTCTTCTGAAGAAGGACAGGCCTTCCTGGAGATGTTCAAGGCTAACTTCCTGGCTTCCACCGAGTTTCAGAATATGGTAGATGAAAAGACTTTGGAGTATTCGAGAAAGGCTTCGAGGGGTGCAAGAATCAATTTGCCGCTGCTGGCAACCCTTTATCGAAGTGATGCCTCTTTTCTTAATGTGGACACTACAATGGATGCTGCCTTACTGAAGCCCCCCCCACTCCAGCAACTGAAAATGCTCCAAATGAATTTCCTCCTCCTGCTTTCTTGGAAGTTAATCCACCCCAAGAATAGGTTGTTGATCATCCAGTTGACTAGCTTGCTAGGAACCCTGCTGATGCGGCAGAGAACATTGCAAAGAATGCTCCAATCAATGTAGAGTAGTTTATATGTTATGTTTGGAAAATAAGTGTTTTGTTTAGGCTGTGTCATGGCCTTCAGACAATGTTCATTTTTTGTTGTTTTTGTTTTGTTGCCCTTTGAGACACAGGATGTTTTTTAATATGTCCGTGTTTTGGTTGGTAAGAATGATCTAATTTTATTTATATCCTATCTGTTTATGCTTACCGAAATTGCATATGTGTTTTGATGCTAACTGAAATAGATGCTTATGAACGTGTAAAAATGAACCAACACATGTCATGAGGAGAAGAATTTAGATACAAATTGAGTACCTAATTCTGATAGATTTCAGCTAGCTAAGTAGCAAAGATAATTTGGAACATGCTTATAACATGTTTAAAGAAGTATGCTCACATTTACATGTGAAAAAAGAATATGGCAAGAGTTTGCACATATTAAAGATATATCAGCCTTTTGACTCCCAAGGATTCGTCACTCAGTACCAAATTTCTTCCTCGGGCTTGCACCTGGCCAGTATGCTACCGGGGGTTTTCCTTATTTCTGCCTTTTTCTCCTGAATTTCCCCCCCCTTATGCTACCATGGGGTACGAGTGGACATGTATGTCTCACCCCATCCTGGGGATCAACCAAGAGGTTGTCCCCCCAACCTTATTCCTTCTAACCATCATTATTTCTTCTAGTTTGAGAAGTAGGCTGAGAAGTCTCCAACCTTACTTTTTCTTTGTCCATCCTTATTTCTTTTTCTGGAGTGGAGCCAGAGATATCCGCAACCGACTTTTCCCTGACTGGACGGATCCAGACTACCCTCCAATTTTCCTAACCACTGTCTACTTCATGCCACCAACATTCCTTTGTCTTCGATGTGTGTGAAAGTGCAAATACTTACACAACAATAAAAAAAATGCATTGTATAAGGTATACATTCTATGACGAGGTCACCTACCTGGAAATTCCTCTCACGGACCTAGCTAGCTTGGGACCTCTGGATGCGTTGTTTGTATAGTTCAATGCGTAAGTACACCTTACTTTCTCCCTTCCTCGATCAGTTGGGTTTCGCAAAAAGACTCAGAAACACAGCAGAAGGATTTCAAAATTTTTAACAAAAACCCAAAGTGTTTCTCTAATCGCACAATTGAATCAAAAACGCTTTAACAAATAAATCAACTTACCCATTGAAGCGAGGTAGTAGGAGAATCCAATTCTTCTTCAACTCTTCGAATTGATGAACTTCTTGAATTATTCAATCCTCGTATTCTTCAAGTCTTGATCTCTTGAATCTTCTTGAAAATTAATCCAAACAACGAATCACGTTGTCTCTAAATAATCACCCACGAATTGATGATGAAAAAAATCCCACTTTTTTCTCTATAGGGGCGACGACTAGTGTGTGTAGAGGGAGAGGATATTTTTCTTCTTCTATTATTTGGAGATTTGATTCAAAGTTATGTCTAGATTAAAGTCAAGAGAAGTCTTTTATACCTCAATGACTTATTGACCAAGACAACAAAAGAGACCACTTTGATCATCCATCTTTGACCTAATGGAGGACGCCCCATATGGGGCTCGTAATTTCTTTCGTTTTGTTTAATTAATTCTTTATTCAATTAATAATTTATTTTATCCAATAAATAAATAAATTAATTAAATAATAAAATTAATTAGATAAACTAATTCATTAATATATTTCACCAAGAAATTAATTAATAATTAATCTTATCCATTTAATTAATTATCTTATCCAATAAGTGATTAATTGTTTAACTTATCCAATAAATTAAATCTCTCCAAAAATAAAATAGAAAATCCTTTGCACTATTCTTCATCAATTCTTTAGCACGACTCTTTAGGTTTGTTTCATTTGGCAATGAGAGGAAACCAAAGGAAGTGGGTAACACCTAGCCAGTCACGTGGCACACTTTGTAGTCCAAATGAAATACGAATGAATGGATCATTCCACAACCTTCCAATCGTAAATACCGTATATGTATAAACCCTTTGTTCACATTCCCTGGTCAAGTGAGAGTCACGGTTATGTCAAACTCACTGGACTTGACCATATATATAAATTATAATAATACGATATCATTGAGATCGATTAAGTGCCTAGCACAATCGTCTCTTTTGCTTTGGCCAAAGGCTTTGATCTCTATTTATCTATAATTACATAGGGTACATTCTCATTCACTTATGAGAGAACAAATCCCATATTAGATATCTGCTAAGACTATCATTTGCCCATTAAGTCCGCATTTCGAGGTCGACCCCACCAAAGGGTGAATTAGGTCTAACTACTCTAGTGAAAGACTTAACGTCATAAGTGCATCTTCAACCTTATACTTCAGGTCAAAGGTTCACATATACCTATTACGCATAATCAGTTCTGTCATTGACAGTCACAGAGTGAAAACCCATGTGACAGAACCGATGCAAGTCGTGTTGGAGCATATCAGTTCCACTGATGTGCCTACAGTCTAAAGTTCTCACCATCACATGGTGTTTGACTGGAACTCCCATGTCAAAGCTAATATTGTACAAGTATTCGAAGTCTTTATTTGCCCATTAAAGACTTCATATTACTTGCGAACTAGTTTTAGTAATCAAGGTCGATCTCTCTAGTGCCATTCTTCCTATCCCATAGGAAGTAGAGGAATCGCACTGAAAACACGGGCAAAGGGTTTTACACAACTTATAGATGCAGATAAGAATTAAGTGAAAAACTAAATAATGCCTTTTATTAATAATAATTAAGTTCAATACAAGATAGATGCCCTACCCATTCTATCCTCTATGGCATCTGAGGGCATAATCCTAACACGATTATATCTAAATCTTCTCGCATCCTTGCTTCATTTTGTTCTGCATTGAAGTGTTCAATCTGGAGGGTTGGTACTCTGATTTCAAGTGGTATCACAGCCTCCGTGCCGTATACCAATTGGAATGGGCTTTTTCCCATGGTGGCTTTAAGTGTAGTTCTGTAGGACCACGGCACAGAGGGTAATTCATCTACCCAACTTCCTCTTGCTTCTTTCAACCTAGTTTTTAATCCTTGCACTAAAATCCGATTCGTGACTTCCACTTACCCATTAGTCTGTGGATGTGGCACCGAGCTGAATCGCTGCTGGATTCCTATCCACTCACACCATTTTTTTAGCTTGACTCCACTAAATTGTCTCCCATTATCAGATATGATCTCCCTTTGAATGCCAAATCGTCATACAACATTTTTCCTCAAGAATCGCATTACTTCCCCTTCTGTAATTCGAGCTAGAGCCTCCGCCTCTACCCATTTGCTAAAATAATTCACCACGACTAGCTGGAACTTTTTCTGGGCCTTGACCATGGGGAATGACCCTACTATGTCCATGCCCCATCGAGCGAAGGGACAAGGGACACTCAAAGAGTATAAATATTCAACTGGTCTATGTATAAGGTTAGCATGCTTCCGACATTGTTCGCATTTTCGTACTAGCTCAGCTGTATCTCCTTTGACGCTTGGCCAGAAGTATACCGCTCGTAAAGCTTTTCCTGCCAAAGATGCTCCTCCTATATGGCTGTCGTAGCAACCTTCGTGAATTTCTCTTAAAATATACTCTCCCTCCTCCTCGAATATGCATTTAAGGTAAGGCTAGACATACCCCTTCTTATATAACACGCCTTCTATCATAACAAAATTTTCCGCCCAGACAGGCATCCTTTGCTTATTATATTTGTCCTCTGGTAACACTCCTTTGGTGAGATATTGTATAATATTCCTCCTCCAGTCTGTGATTTCTTCAATGCTCATGACATCCTTCTCCGTGCTTGGCTTGACTATGGTCTGGATTGTAATCTGCTTGATTTTGCAATCGTTGACTGCAATTCTTGGACAAGTAGTCTGCTTTGGTATTTTCACTCCTGGGAATTTGATGTATTTCTAGCTTGGTAAAGCTTTTCCTTAGTATTTCAATAGTCTCCAGGTATTTTGCCATCCTCGCCTCCTTAGCATCGTAGGTGCTTTCTATTTGCTTAGTCACTAGTTGAGAATCCGAGTATACTATTAAATTTTTAGCTCTTCCCTTCAAGGCCATTTTTAGCCTGATAATTAGGGCTTCGTATTCTGCTTCGTTGTTACTTGCCTTAAATTCGAATTTTACCGCGCATTCCAGTTGATCTCCTTCTGGAGTTGTTAGCACAATTCTAGCTCCACTTCAGCAATAAATTTATATATAATTGCGAGAAATTGAGTATAAAAACTCTAAAGTAATAGAGAGTAAAATGTGCAAAAATGTAAAGTTGTTTTATTGATCATCAATGTTGAATATTTATACAACTTAGATGACTTCTATACAAGTATGGTAAGTTAAATCCTGCTGATTTCCTTCCTGCTCTATTTATGGTAGCTGGGGCTATTTTTGGAAGCTTTGGGTGTCCTGAAATCGTCCTAAAGACGCGTCTGGTCAGTTCCATATTTAGCATGCCGAATCTTCCTGCTTTGCTAAGTGTTTGACCAATCCTCTTTGATTGATATTTGATTTGGATACTTGATTCGATATTGTTTGCTTGATTGATATTCTTTCTTTTAGGGCTCTAACTTGGGTTCTACTCTTGTTAATTGAATGAGGCCGAAATGTCAATACATGGGTCGAAATATTATAATAAAATTAAGAAATATATAGGGAGCGTTTGCAAATTCTTTGATTTTTTAGCTTTTAGCTAAAAATAAGCAATTTTGCAGTGTTTGCAAATCTTGCTTTTGCTTTTGACCCAATCCAAGGATGATAAAAATCGACCCACATCAATTATCAGCTTTTCTGTAATACAAACACTACCCACTTCTGCTTCTAAAGTGATTCTGCTTATTTTTCGCTGAAAATATTAAACACTCCCATAATGTTCTTTGAGCTTATCAGCCTGACCCAATGGATGATATCCAAGTAAGAGTATTTATTTTTTTGATAAGATGCACACGTAAGAGTATGCTGTAATATAATAGTGGGCATGAACTGTCGGAGGTATAAGAATAAGACCCAATATCTAGGCATGACCTGTCATATTTTGTTTTTTTTTGCAAATTGCATAATCAAATGCCAAGTTGAAGGAAAAACCAGAGGACATGCTATTTAACAATCTCAATATAATATTTAAATTTTTAGAGGACTCTTCTAAGATTTTCTTTTGAAAATTGCAGTCGAGGCCATGCCCTTTTCGTGTTTTTCTTTTTTCATTTTTGGAAATTACACTAACCTCCTCTACTATTACAGTTAATTACGGCCTTACATTGTGTTTCTTTCCTATTTTTTGGAGTTATATTCATCGTCTTCTCATAGATGGAGCTCGACCAAATTTGAATGAGTTTGGCAAAACAGTGCAACTTAGACTGTTGGAATTAGGATTGCAAGTTGATTCGGTCTAGCCAAATAAATTATTCTTTAAACTTGTTTTGATTGTTAATTGGACTGAGCTTTAATCGAGCTCAATACTAGTCGAACTTTAGTAACTTATATTCTTACCACATTTAGTAAATGATCTGAACGTAATTTGAGCTTCAAAACATATAGAACGAAAAAGGGTGTTAAATGAATTGAGCTCAATTGAGCATTTAACGATCAATCTCGAGCCAAATATTGAGTATCTTGGTTTGCTTTTCAGTGTAGTTGGAATAATGTCTTCAAAACATGTAAACCACAAAATTAATAATAAGATAACGCAAATTATGTCAAGTTGACAAATAGAAAGAACTAATTGTTGGACGGAGAATAAATGTAGTTTCAAAAGTAAAATGGGAAATTCCTGTAATTAACAATTGTGATGGGGCTCAAGTATAATTTACCTTCTTTTTCCCTCATTTTGTTAGGTATGGTACTAAATTTTTTAAATTTGATTACGTAAACTAGCAAGCCTCACTCTACACTACGAGGCCAAATTAAATCTACGCATATATAACAATGTTTTCTCTATTCTCATCTTCCTTCTATATATCAACCATGGAAGAGTTGAGTTTCTTGTTTGGAGTTTTAGGTAACAATCTAAAATTTCTACAAAACAATCATTCATATTCATTACAATCTCGAATTCATTTATTTTGCGTTTATTTTTTCTTCTTTGTTTCTTTCTTTTCAGGTAATATCACTTCAGTTTTGGTACTTCTTTCACCTATGTACGTTTTTTTTTAGATTTACTCTTTGCGTGTCAAACACGTGCATCAAACACGAGCAAGAAACACATTACGTTCCACATCGTTCTCGTTCTCACTCTCGCTCTAAATGCAGAGGTACTTTCTCGAGGATAATAAAGAACCGGTCCACGGAAGAATTCGAGAGCTTCCCTTACATAAGCATGCTCTTGAATGCATCTCTATGGACTTATTATGGAATCATCAAACCAAACGCATTACTTGTTGCCACAGTCAATGGATTTGGAGTCATAATTCAGATTTTATATCTTTCCTTATTTCTCTTATTTGCTCCACCAAAAATGAAGGTAAGTAGTAGTACTTATACTTATCTTAGACATATATTTTACTCATTGAACTTAATTTTCAATCAATTGATTTAATTAATGCTAACTATGTGAACCTTTGCCGGTGGTGGTTTCAGGCGAAGACGGCCGCTATGGCGGTGATTATGAATGTGAGTTTTGTGGTGGCGGCCATTCTGGTGACTAGGTTGGAAATGGAGGGAGAGTTACAAATCAAATGCATAGGGTTTGTTTGTTCGTGCTTCACCATTGTTTGTTATGTTTCTCCTATGTCCGTCATGGTAAGAAACACTCCGAACCATTATTTTATTTCCAAATAAAACATATACATGTAACATGTTGATTTTTCGATGTTTTTCTAGTTGGAAAGTTTATGTTAAATTCGTTCGAGTGAATTAATTGCAATAGTTTTACTAGAATTAAGAAGGATGAAAAAATTATTGAGAATTTGTCTACTAGAATAATCATATATATGTGACGTTGGTCTTTGTTGGTTTTTTTTTTATAAATTCAAAAGGAAGGGGATACCCTACATATTAAGCCCGACAAACCCGGAGTGATAGTTATAATCCTGAGCCATAAAAACACTATCTAACTTCATAAAGAAGGGGAGAGCCACAGCTTGTGGCAATCTGGATTCGAACCCAAAACCTCTCACATAAAGTGGGAGGTGGATACCAATAGACTAACAGGTTTTTGATAAATACATGACTTAATCTTTAGTTTTCTATATGGATTTTTTTTAGGAAAATGAGAAAAAAAAATATATGTGAAGCACTAAGAAGAATCAATTTCTTTTATAGGAAATATTCTATATCATTTTTACTATTTTAGATCTGTACACGACATAACATTATACATTAATTTTCAAAAAATAAAAAGTTTATATAGCCTCTTAATACAATGTAAGACAATTTGTCAACTTTGTTTAATTCGACCACTCTGCCTATTGGAATATACTTTTATCCACTGAAATACTAGTTAGGTAAGGGATTTTAGTAATAATCAATTTCCCAGTTTTGATTCCTGATTATATTATCTTTCAGAATGTACCTAATCTTTTTCCATTTATTTCCAAGTATATATAGAGAAATTTCCCTAGCATTATTCTAATTCCAAGTTGAGAATTATCTCTATCTCTTCTCTATCTCTATCTCTATCTCTATCTCTATCTCTTCTCTTCTCTACTATTATAAAAGTATGAGTGGTTTCTTAAAATTTTTGATATACCTAATATATCCCCATCTAATTTACTTTTTTAATGGCAAAAGAGTCAAATAATAAATAATAATATATATCAACAACAATTAGGTATATTATTTAATTAGGACTCTATAATAATAACACAAATAGATGTTGCATTGCATTAGGTCACTCTTTTTTATTTTAATTTTAAATCTTTCTTTTAATTTTAATTTTGGCCATGTAATTCACCTTTTTAATGGTAAAAGAGTCAAATAATAAATAATAAAAATAAGTTGTATATATCTAGAATAATAAGGTGTATAATTATATTAGTATTCTATAATGAAATTACATATGTAGTTGCACACAAGGACTCTACAAGAAAATTATATATAGAGGACTCTATGAAGGAGTGATATATAGAAAATAATAGAAAAGAATCAAATGTAAAATTATATATACATAATAGAAATAAAAAATTTATAAAAGTATGAGTTATTTTTTGAAGCTTTTGATATACCTAAAAATATTCCCATGTAATTCAATTTTTTAAAGGCGAAAGAGTCAAAAATAAAGAACAAAACTAAACTCAAATATCTACAATAATAAGAAGTATAGGTACATTACAACTCTCAATATGGTTACTCCTATTTATTTATTCATTAAAAGAAGAAAATATATTGGAAGTCCAATATTCCAACATATACGGCACAACAAAATTACAAGAAATTTATATTTAATATTGAATTCTAGAAATAGGACACTTTCCCTCATGGTCTTGGTAGATTTATTGATATCTGTTATTGTAATTCAATATTTGTCACTTTCGTTTAGTGATAACTTGTACATCACTTCATTTTTATTTAACCGTCTTTCTTTTGACACTCAAGAGCTTGGCTAACCTTATTTGTGAAGGGTTGATTTCATTTTATTTGTTCAACTTACTCATTTTGGCATTGCATCAACTATAGTCTTATTGCTATAAAATTTGAGAAACACAAAAAATAATAAAAAATAAAAAGTCTATACAAGTATCTGGATTTTTAAGCCATAACGAAGAGATTATTATAAGTATAAAGGACTCAATGAGAGGAAAGAAGAAATTAAGCGCTTGATCCATCAAAATTAAACAAGATAATGTATAAAATTATAATCAATTTCCATAAGAATTTATTTAGTGATATTATTACAAAAGTCTTGATTTTCGATTAGCTTAATATCTCAAGATATTAATTTAATTTTTCATGTCAATCACTATTTTATTTTAAATAATTATAGCTTATTAATTAGTAGTTTATTAGTTAAGCTTATTTTTTTTAAGGGGTATATTTAAATTATGGTTCAAGTTTTGGATTTATCAAGTTGAACAATATCTATGTATATGAATTGCTATAACGAGATCATATGATCCACTTGCGACACACGTATTGTATACTAGTTTATGTAATATAATGTGGTGTACTAATAACGAACTAAATAACACCATATATTGTGTCAATTATTATATCTAATTTGTTAGTGTATCAATTTCTCATCGTCAAAAAAATTTAATTTAATTAGATATGACTGAATTTACTAATAAGTTCTATGAAATGATGTCAAACATTATTTTTCAGAGAACGGTTGTGACAACCAAGAGTGTGGAATACATGCCTTTCTTCCTCTCGTTTTTCCTCTGCATCAACGGGATTATTTGGACTGTTTACGCAATATTAGTCCGCGATTATTTCATTGGAGTAAGTTTTTCTTTGTCTATTTCTTTTGCAAATCTCATTAGAGTATTTTCCCCCCGTAAACTTTGTTAGTTACAAAATAATATTTGTCCTATAAATAATTAATCCCAGTTTTCTTTTAGATATAATCACACAGATCACTTTTTGTGATGAAATATAACTTGTATAGTGTAGCTAATAATGCATATAATACAGGTCCCGAACGGTGCAGGGTTTGTACTTGGAGCATCACAGTTAGTACTCTATGCTTTGTACAGAAATGCTAAGGCATCAAAAAGTCCAATTGATGGTTTGGAAGAAGGATGGCAACATCAACAACTCATTATTCCATCTTCCGATTGTACTTCATGTTGATTTTGATTTTGATTTTTTGTTAAGAAGAGTAATTTGCAGGCAAAAGTAAAATCATTTTATTGAATTGAAAGAAGAAGTACATAATGAATGAATAAGAAAAAAAAAAAGAAACCAGCGTTATATACCGGCTCCAATGGCTAGTTTAGGTTGTTAAAAAAACAGAAGGAGCATGACTATTACAAGAAACGAAAAGCACTCTAAACATAATCTTAACACTACCCCTCAAGCTTGTTGTCAAAGAGATTGAAGACTAGCTTGCACAACAAATACTCGAATTGTCCTTTCCCTAATGCCTTCGTCAACAAATCAACAGGTTGTTCATTTGTTGGAATAAAATGTGTAGCAATAAGACCTTGTTGAATTTTCTCTCTGATAAAATGACAGTCAACTTCAATGTATTTTGATCTTTCACGGTAAACCGGACTGGCAACCAATTGAATAGCTGATTTGCTATCTGTGTAGACTTTAATTGACAACTTCACATCAAATTCCAAATCCTTGAGAACACTCAATATCCAAAGTACGTCACATGTAGCTGTTCCCAGAGCTCTATACTTCGCCTCTGCAGAACTTCTAGAAACAGTGTTTTGTTTCTTCACTTTTCAAGAGATCATGGAATCTCCAAATTGAACTGCATAAGCATTTAATGACCTTTTTGTCATAAGACATGAAGCCTAATTTGAGTCACAAAAAACATTCAAATCAAAATTAGATTGAGAAGACATTAATAATCCGACACCTGGTTTGCCTTTTAAGTACCTCAAAATTCTATTCATTGCATCCCAGTGTGATTTTCTACGACTATGCACAAATTGACTAAATACTTGCATCCCATAACTAATATTAGGTCTAGTTATGCAAAGATATATTAATTTTCCAACAATTTTCTGATAATCTGTAATATTATCTATCACAGGATCAATAGCATCCTTATTTTTATCAGAAAGTTTCATATTTAACTCAACAGGAACACTTATACGTTTGCAACCAAGCATACCTGTCTCACTTAAAAGTTCCAAAACATATTTTCTCTGATTCATAACAATCCCCTTTCTGAGATCTAGCAATCTCAATTCCAAGAAAAAACTTTAACTCTCCAAATCTTTCATAAGGAAAGTATTGTTCAAATATGCTTTGCATTCATCAATTAGAGCATCATTATTACCAGTAATAATTATATCATCCACATATACTAAAAGAATGATTAAACTGCACCCCCTTGATTTACTTAACAATGAATAATCATTTCTAGACTGCATAAAACCATGATCATTTATAGCAATAGCAAACTTGTGGTTCTACTGTCTAGATGCTTGTTTCAAGCCATATAAAGATTTGAGAAGCTTACATACATGAGGTTTGTTGTTGTTATTACCTATTGAAACCTTGAGGAATGGTCATATACACTTCCTCATGTGAATTCCCTTGTAAGAATATATTTGTTACATCCATTTGCCATAAAGGCCATCTAGCTGCAAGATAAATAACTATTCTAACAGTAACATGTGTAGCTACATGAGAGAAGGTTTCGGTGTAATCTATCCCTTCTAACTGAGTATAACCGTTGGCAACTAATCTTGCCTTATACCTTTCTATGGTTCCATCAAACTTCTACTTGATATTATACACCCATCTGCATCCTATTGGTTTTTTGTCATGTGGCAGATCCATAATTTTCCAAGTTTTATTCAATTATAAAGCTTTAATCTTAGTTTCCATAGTCTTCTGCCAGTTCTCATTTTTCCGAGCTTCATAGAAATTAGCAGGTATAACTTCATTAGAGAATGCTGACAAAAAATCTCTATATTTATTACTAATCTTATCATAATGAACATAGTGAGATATAGGATGAGAAGTAATAGAAACAATATCAAGATTATGAACATATGAAGAAGTATAATTTTTTCCGAATAAGGATCTTCTTAGCAAATCAGAAACATGTGTAGGATTATTGCTCCTTTGAGCATCTTCATTTGCAGAATCAATATTATTTACATTCATAATAGTAGAATGATCAAAAGTAGACATATTATCAACAGGATCCTCCTTAGCAGCATAAGGTAAGATAAAATCATCATAATATGATCTAAAGGTGTAATTTGGGCTTGTGAAAAGCCAAGGCTCGTTAGGCTTGCCAAGCCAAGCCTAAATAAGCCAAACTTTTTGGGCTTGCAAGCCTAACAAGCCAAGCTTTTTAGGCTTGCAAGCCCAAAAGGCTTGGCTTGTTAGGCTTGCAAGCCTAAAAAGCTTGGTCCATTTGTCCAACGGGCCGAAAAAGCCCAGCTAATTATTATTATT
The DNA here is from genome assembly GCA_019426215.1 of Buddleja alternifolia. Lineage (NCBI taxonomy): Eukaryota > Viridiplantae > Streptophyta > Magnoliopsida > Lamiales > Scrophulariaceae > Buddleja > Buddleja alternifolia. The sequence goes on from CM033403.1 coordinate 26,990,876, forward strand.
TTTTTGAAAATATAATACATATAATAAATAATTCAAAAAAAAAAAAAATATATATATATATATATATAATACATTAAATAAATTTGAGCTTGTGAAAGGCTTGGCTTGACAAGCTTTTTGGGTTTGCCAAATTGAAGGCCAGCAAGCCAAAAAAGCTTGCCAATCTTTTTCACAAGCCAAAAAAGCTTGACAGGTATTTTCACAAGCCAAGCCGACTTGGCTTGTTTGCTTCACAAGCCAAACCGGCCCTCTTAGCAAATAAGCCAAGCTTTTCGCAAGCCAAGCCGGCTTGGCTCGTTGGGCTTGTTAGATCATATTATGATCTAACATCATTCATAGGAAAATGTTGTCTATTAGAATCACTCCCATCTAAAGCAAAAGGAAAAATATTTTCCTGAAATAACACATCTTTTGAGACAAAAAGCTTTTAGTGCCAAGATCTAACAACTTATAACCTTTTTGAGTAGGAGCATACCCCATGAAAACACATGCCTTTGATCTATGCTGAAACTTATCAGTTTGAGGAAGAATTTTAGCAAAACATAAGCATCCAAAAACTTTAAGAAGAGAGTAAGAAGGAGGTTTACCATTTAACACAGAAAAATGAGTCTTACTACCAAGAATAGGGGTAGGAGTTCTATTAATAAGAAACACTGCAGTCAACACACACTCTCCCCTATATTTCATTGGGACATGAGATAAAAATTTCAGACTTCTAGCCACATCTAATATGTGTCTATGCTTCCTTTCCACCACACCATTTTGTTGTGGTGTATATGCACATGAACTTTGATGAATTATACCCAATGAATCAAACAAATGCTTACATTCATGACTAAAACACTCCCATACATTGTCAGTTCTTACACTTTTACATATAACAGAAAACTGAGTATCCACATATGTAAAGAAGTTCCTTAGAATATCAATAACCTCAGATTTATATTTCATCAAGAAAGCCCAAGTGGTCCTAGAAAAATTATCCACTATAGTTAAAAATTATGCTTCTTGATTGTAAGTATGCTCTTTGTATGGTCCCCATAGGGAAAATTATAGTTTTCGTCCCGTAAGTTGCCCACTTTTCAATTTTGGTCTCATTGGATAGGGATGTGCCACATTTAGTCCCATAAGTCAAATAAAATCTTAATGTTGGTCCCATTGGATAGGGGGTGCCACATTTAGTCCCATAAGTCAAATAAAATCTCAATGTTGGTCCCATGGGCAATCTGATTTTCCATCTTTTGTAAGCCAATTTTCTAGCTCATTTCAGTCAAAGACGTGTATTTTTCCCTCTAGTTACTATTCCTAACTAAAGTATGCAATGCACCCGCCTTGTTCCATTTAATTTTAGACGACAACTTGCCCATGAGACCAACATTGAGATTTTATTTGACTAGAGGGACTAAATGTGGCACCCCCTATCCAATGGGACCAACATTGAGATTTTATTTGACTTATGGGACTAAATGTGGCACATCTCAATCCAATGAGACCAAAATTAAAATGTGAGCAACTTATGGGATGAAAATTGCAATTTTCCCGATCCCCATACATTAATATGCAAAAGCTCAAAAATTTCAGATGTGGTATCGTTCCTCTAAGGAAAAACAATTCTTGATTGCTTAGCTAAAGGACAAATGTCACCGTACAAATCATCTTTATCAAGCCTAATATCTAATTCATGCATAAATTTGAATCTACTAAATGACATATGTCCAAAACTTCTATGCCACAAATTAGCTTTATTTCTCATATCAGTACTATGCTTAGAAGCATTATTACAAACAAAAACATTATTTGCAATAGAATGAATAGAGGGATCATGGGGACTGGTTCTAAGTAATATAAGTCATTTCTTTGTCTACCAATATCCTTTATCTTGCCACTCCAAATGCCCTGAATCAAACGTAAAACAGGATAAAAGCTCATAAACACATTAGTGTCAGTGGCAAGTTTTGAAACAGACAATAAATTGTATTCAAAATCAGGTACATATAGAACATCTTTAAGAAGTAAATATGTTCCGAGATGCACTGTTCCAGTATGAGTAATTGTACTAACATTACCATTTGTAATTTCACAACATTAGAAGACGGACATGTTCTAAAATTATGATCAATCATTGTATTATTGGCCAACATATGTTGGTTAATTAGCACCTGTATCAATAATCCATGCAGTCTTATGACATTTATCAACATTGATAGACAAATTAGATAAGATACCTGCAAGATTAGTTGTAGCTGCAGGAGTAATAGCATTATTGTCATCTAGAATGGAGTTTCCAATTAATTTAAGAAGTTGTTGGCATTGTTGTGCATTAAAGACGGGTGGTGGAATAATGCTTCCACTGTTTTGATTATCCATAGAATTCCCTGTACCTGTTGAGGAACTATCCTATGGCATAGAGACAGAATTAGCATGATTTACATTGAAATTATTTCCTGTGTATCCTCCTCCTCTTCTGCCTCATCTCCTTCCTCTTCCTCTTTCCCAATTAGGCGGTTATCTAATCAATTTAAAGCACTTATCCTTTGTATGCCCAGGGACATCAAAATGTTCACACTTCACAGTAGACTTATTGAAACTGTTTTTCTGAGAATTGGTCATAAAAGCAATGAAAGTATCAATATTGTTGGTTTGAGTACTTATTCCCCTCTGAGCTTCTTCATTACTAACCATAGAATACACTTGGTTGTGAGTTAGAAGGGGAGACATCATAAGAATCTGAGATTTCACATTATTGTAACACTCATTTAACCCCATGAGAAATTGCATCATTTTTAGTTGAGTGCAAGACTCTGTGTACTCCTTAGAAATTACAACTGAGGAAGATGGAATTAAGGACTCATATTTATTCCATAGATGTCTAAGTCTAGAGTAATACTCTGTTACACTAGTGGTTCCTTGAGTAATGGTGTTAATCTAGCTATACAGAGAATATAACCTAGCACCATTAACTCTATCAAAACGTTCATTCCAATCACATCATATTATGTAAGCAGATTCAGTATATACTACTCCATGAATTAGGTCACGAGAAATAGACATGTGAATCTAAGATTTGACTAATGCATTGCATCTTTTCTAGGTTGATAACAGGGGTGAATCCGCATCAGGTTGTTTACAAGCTCCATTAATAAAACCAATCTTGCTCTTTGCTAGTGTAATCTCTCAAATCCAGACTTTATAATTCCCCAATCCTTTCAAGATTTCTGTTACAAGATCCAAATTATGCGTGTCCAACGGATGAATATACATCGGATCATGAAAATCTACATTAGTCGCCATTGAAGAAGATGATCGAGTTTCATTTTTGGCCGAATTTGCATCAGTCTTAGTCATGTTGAGAATTCAGACAGAGAATTGCGTGTGGAAGAATGAAGGAGATGAAAGATAAAAAAACCCCAAATTGAGGATGAAGAATCAAGAACAAGGTCGATCAATTGAGAAATTGATAAAAAAAAATGCGATTTAATCGCAAGAAATCATAGCTCTGGTGCCATGTTAAGCATAATTTGCAGAGAAAAGTAAAAACATTTTATTGAATTGAAGGAAGAATTACATAATGAATGAATAAGAAAAAGAAAAGAAGCTAGCCTTATATACTAACTCCAACGGCTAGTTTAGGCTGTTAAAAAAACAGAAGAAGAAGTGCTAAATATAAGCACACCTATTACAAAAAAAGAAAAACACTCTAAACATAATCTTTACATTTAAAAAAAAAAATTGTTTGGTCTAGATTATTTCAACACTTCATTTAAGATCCCTTACATAATTTAAAGGTAAAATTGTATCTTTTGGTCCTATTAACAGAAGTGAGCATTCTTGATCACAAAATTTAAGAATTCTACATATTTAGTCTAATAATTCCAAAATTATTATATATTTGGTTAGTATTGTTAATTTTAGAGCAAATTAGCTACGTGAGACGTAGTTTTTAATCATACGGGTCTAGTGTGAAAGGCACATAAAAATTTCAATAAGAACACGTTACTTTAATTTTGCCCACCATAGCGGATATTTTTTCCTCATTAAAGTCCTTATGTATTTTTCACTTTTTTTTTTCACAAAATCATAAAACTGGCCCGTGGCACCGACTTAATCAGTGACGTCCAAAAGCGGATAACATATATAGACTAAAAATACAATGATTTTAGTTGTGAGCGAAATATGTAAAGTCCGTAAAGCTCGATAACAAAAGTAGCCCCTACAAATGACATTGAAATGCAATTTTGCCTAATTTAACATTAGAGTTTACTAACTAAATTTGCTCTCACGTAGTAAGACTAAGGCTAAAATACACTTTGCCTCCCACCCAATTTCATGAGATGTGCACATGATGCTGAAAATAAAAAATTGTCCAAGTATCAACCATTTTACTAACCCTAATCTCACACCCAATTTCATGCCCCACTCAAAATCATCCAAAAAAAATAATAATCCCTAAAACCCAACTTCAAACCCACTGTAAACTGTAATAGCATTTTCCCCACATTTTTCGTACAATAGATTTGCATTTCAACATTTCGTCAGCTACTAGCTCTACGCGAGGAACAAGAAGAAGCTATTAATTTTGGAAGAAATTATTGGAGAATTGGAGAGCTCAAATGAGTAAACCTCTCAAGATATAAAAAGTCAACATCATGGTCAACCAATTCAAGGCGGCTAAGTATCCTACTAGCACGTTGCAGTCCTTCCTTGTTTACAAGTAGTCTCTGTTAGTTTCTATATATAGTTGTTTAGTTTATTATGTAATACACAATTAGTTCTTTCAATAATAATGAGAATTACTTTTCTCCTGAGTTTATATATCTAAGATGGTATGACGAGCCATCCCTCATTTTTTCAATCTCTAATTGTTCTTGTTTTTCTTCAATAAGAGAGCAACTTATCTTTAAATCTTCAAATCCTGAAAATCATCTTCAAAATTGAAGATATTTTCTCTGGTATATCTATATATCTTCAAATTGCTTTTCTGCAATTTTTTTTCCAGAAATCTTCAAAATCTTCAAAACACTATTGAAGATCTTCGTATCTTCATTCGTATCGATCGTTTCTCGCAATTTCTTCTCTCTTCCGCAACATTTTTTTCCTCGTATAATCCTTCATTCTTGGATCAATTCATTCAAATTGAATTCGATTCTTGATCAAATTCCATCGCAAATCTTGGTCAAGATCTGACTGCATTCAATCATGGTGGAATCAAAAGAAACTGAAGCAACATCAGGAATCAAGGATGAATCTACAGAACTTGTGATTGGAATTCAAAGCCCTCTCTATCTCCATCCGTCTGATTCGCCTCACATAACACTTGTTTCTGAAGCCTTGAAAGGAACATGAAACTATAAGGTATGGAGTTGACAGATAATTATTGCTTTAGAAGCAAAAAACAAATTATTTTTCATCACGGGTTGATATCCTAAACCTGAGTCTACTGATCCTCTTTATTCTCAATGGAAAAGATGAAATGCTTTAGTATTATCTTGGATTTATAATGTGCTGAGCAGTGAACTTCTAAGTGGAGTGATTTATTGTGATTCTGCTTGTTCTGTGTGGAAAGATCTGAAAGAAAGGTTTGATGAAACCTTTGGTGCAGAGATGTTTGACCTCTTAAAGCAGATTAGTACAATTTCGCAAGGTTCAAACACCATTACTGGATATTATTCAAGGTTGAAAAAATTGTGGGATGAATATGAGTCACTTATTCCATATACATCCACAATTTTTTCAAAAGAATATAAGGACTACACACAACAACTGAAAATGATGCAGTTTCTAATGGCATTAAATGAATCCTATGGAGCAGTTAGGTCTCAAATACTCATGATGATGCCTTTGCCAACACACACTCATGCATGTTCTATGCTACAAAATGAGAAAAAACAAAGAGGCGTTCATGCTAACATTACTGGTAATGCACCATCTGTTGTCTTCTATACTCAAGGACAAGGTTCAAGAAGTCAAAACACTAGCAATAGAGGAGGTTTCACTTCTCAGTCTAGCAAGAAACCTATAGGAATGAAGTGTGACAACTGTGGTCTTCGAAACCACACTATTGATTAGTGTTACAAAATAATTGGCTATCCTGCTAATCATAACAACAAAGGTGGTTTAAGGGGAAGAAGAGGTAACAATAATAGCAATAATAGAGGTGGTGGAATCAACAATAATAGGGGTGGCTTCAACAGTAGTTTCAATGCAAATAATGCTGTAAATGATCCTGAAAGTGGCACTACTGACAACATTCCATCACAAACTCCATTTTTCACACTTGCTCAGTATCAACAACTCATGCAACTGATTGCTGGAAGTAACTTTTCTATTCAAGATCCAGCTGCTAATCACATCACTTCTGTGACAGGTAGTATGATGAACCCTTTCTGCTTTCTTGCATCCACTACAACCAATACATGGATTATAGATAGTGGTGCCAATGAGCACATGACATGTAACTCTACCTTGTTTACTTCTTTTTCACAACTTGACGCATTAGTTAGATTACCTAATAGAAGCATAACACAAGTAACTAAAGTAGGCAATGTTAACCTCAACTCAGAGTTAATCTTACAAAAAGTCTTATACATTCCTGAGTTTAAGTTCAATTTGTTTTCTATATCAAAATTCACTACTGATAACAATTGTTTTATGAGTTTCCATCCTAAATTTTGTCTATTTCAAGATCAATGGACTGGGAAGACAAAGGGGATTGGTAGAGTGGAAAATGGTTTATATTACTTTGTGCCCTTCAATAGTAAGCTGGCTAGTAGTAATTCCCTGATTTCTTGTAAAAACTCTAGTTTGGCTTCCAATAATGTAATAATGAATTGCAGTACTAATACAGTTGAGAACATTTCTAGTTTTTATCTGTGGCACTTAAGACTAGGGCATCTTTCTTTTTCGAAGTTAAACATGTTACTTCATATTGGCAGTACTTTAAACAGTAAAAATATTCATTGTCCTGTGTGTCCCTTAGCTAAACATGCTAGAACTACTTTTTTTGCTAGTAGAAGTACTTTTTCTTCTCACATATTTGAGCTTGTACATGCTGATATCTGGGGGCCATACAGAGTTCCTACATATACAAGTGAGATTTTTTCTCATAGTAGTTGATGGATTTTCTAAGGCTACTTGGACTTTTCTCTTACAATGCAAGTCTGAGGCTTTGTTTCACTTGAATTTTTTTTTTTTTCAGTTTGTCACTAATCACTTCAATGTCAGTATTAAAATTCTTAGAACTGACAGAGGTCAAGAATTCTTGAGTTTAGAAGCTGTTAATCTTTTTCAAAGCTTTGGCATAATTCATCAAACTTCTGTGGCTTACTCTCTTCAGCAAAATGGTACTATAGAGAGAAAACACAGACACTTGCTCAAGGTAGCAAGATCTCTCATGTTTCAGTCTCATGTTCTTTTGAGATTTTGGGGTGAATGTATTCTAACTGCCGCCTACCTCATCAACAAAACTCCATCTCCTCTTCTCAAAGGTAAAACTCCCTTCTATGTGCTATATAACAAAGAACCCTCCATCCTTCACTTAAGAGTCTTTGGATGTTTGTCTTATGCTAAAATTATTCCTCAATCTGACAAGTTTTAGCCTAGATCCAAAAAGTGTGTTTTGATGGGATATTCAGGTACACAGAAAGCATACAAACTTCTTGACTTACAAACTAGTACTTTTATCTATTCAAGGGATGTTATTTTTCATGAAAATTTATTTCCTTTCTCTGTGACCAATCCCAAACCCTATTTGTTTCATACTGATACCCTTGAGCTAGAAAGCTATGAGTCTATGGTTGATCGAACTCACAACATTGAACCACACACCCACCCAGATTTAGATATTGATGATATTCCTACTGATAATATCACTTCTCATCAAACTTCTCATGTTGTATCAACTGATGACACTCAGTTAAGAAGATCTTCTAGAGATATTCAACCACCTAATTGGAGTATGGATTACTTATGTCCTACTATTACTCACAAATCTTCTTCCACAGCTCACCCTCTCAGTAACTTTATGTCTTATTCACATGTATCTAATGAATATAAGTCTTACTTATCTGCTCTCAATAGTGAGTGTGAACCACAATCTTTTCAAGAGGCAGTGCTTCATCCTAAATGGTAAAATGCCATGTCCCGGGAAATGAAAGCTCTGGAACTTAAGAAAACATGGAAGTTAGTGCCCTTACCTCATGAAAAAAATTCTATAGGCTGCAAATGGGTGTATAAAATTAAATACAATTCAAATGGCAATGTGAATAAATATAAAACAAGGCTAGTAGCTAAAGGCTACAACCAACAGAAAGGGTTGGATTACTCTAAAATCTTCTCTCGTGGCAAAAACGGTCACTGTGAGATCAGTCATTGCTCTTGCTTCTATAAAAAATGGCGTATTGATCAAATGGATATCACCAATGCATTTTTGCAAGGTGATCTGGTTGAGGAAGTTTATATGCTTCCACCTGCTGGCTTTAGCAATCAGGGGGAGACTAATACCAAGGTATGTAGATTGCTTAAAAGCCTATATGGGCTTAAACAAGTTCCAAGGCAGTGGAATGCTAATTTCACTGAAACTATGGTTTCAGCTGGTTATGTACAGTCTCTGAATGATTACTCATTCTTCACTAAAACACAAGGCAGTGGAATGCTAATTTCACTGAAGCTATGGTTTCTGCTAGTTATGTACAGTCTCTGAATGATTATTCATTGTTCACTAAAACTCATAACTCTGATATTGTTATTCTACTAGTGTATGTAGATGACATCCGTATCACAGGAAGTAATCTGACTATGATAGAAAACTTAAAGTCCTTTCTACATAATAAGTTCTTTATAAAAGATTTAGGAAAGTCGAGATACTTTCTGGGAATAGAGGTTGCAAGATCCTCCAAAGGTATTGTTTTAAATCAGAGGAAATAGGCTCTTGATCTCCTCAAAGATGTAGGCATGATTGGATGTAAACCTGTCAGTGTTCCCATTGAACCTAATACTAAGCTAACAAGTGTTGAGTTTGATCAAAGTCAAAATTTGAAAGCTGAAAATAATCATATTTTAGAAGACAAGACAAGGTATCAAAAGTTAGTGGGGAAGCTTATCTATTTAAGCTCCACTAGACCTGATCATTGTTATGATGTGCAAAACTTAAGTCAATTCATGCACTGTCCCAAATCATCTCATATGGAAGCTGTGAAAAGGGTGCTTAAGTACATTAAAGGGACTGCTGGATATGGTATTTTATTCTCATCAGGCAGTGAGTTAAAGCTAGAAGCCTGAAGTGACTCAAATTGGGCCACCTGCCCTATGAGTAGAAAGTCACTCACTGGTTATTGTGTTAAGCTGGGAGATTCTTTGCTATCTTGGAAAACAAAAAAACAGAATACCATCTCAAGAAGCAGTGCAGAAGCAGAGTATAGGTCCTTGGCTACCACTTCATGTGAGATAACTTGGTTGCAAAGACTATTTGAAGATATTGGAATCTCTTGTTTAAAACCTACAAAGCTACATTGTGATAACTAAGTTGCCCTATACATCTCTTCTAATTCAGTCTTTCATGAAAAAAACCAAGCATATAGACTTGGATTGTCATTTCATCATAAGCAAGATTCAAGATGGAAGCATCTCAACAAGTTATGTGAAAACAGATCAACAACTAGCTAATGTATTAACCAAACCATTGTGGAAATCCCAATTTGAATTTCTAATTAGCAAGCTTGGTGTTTACAACTTGTACACCAGGCTTGAGGGGGAGTCTCAAGAAATAAAAAGTCAACATCATGGCCAACCAATTCAATGAGGCTAAGTATCCTACTAGCACGTTGGAGTCCTTCCTTGTTTACAAGTAGTCTATGTTAGTTTCTATATATAGTTGTTTAGTTTATTCCTTTAAGTAATGTAATACACAATTAGTTCTTTCAATAATAATCTTTCAATAATAATGACAATTACTTTTCTCCTGAGTTTATTTTTCTAGGAAACCCCCTCCCCCCCCCAAAAAAAAATTGCTTTAAAAAAGAGCTATAATGCATTTCCCCTTCAGTTTGACTAGTCAATTTCCCTCCAATTGAACAAAAAATTGTTCCCCCCCCACCCCACCCCACCCCACCCCACCCCCACAACTGTCAAAACTAACGGATATGTGAGTCATACTCGACTTTGTTCCTTGGTTGACTAACGACAGTACCAAAATCGACACAAAAAATATGATTTGGTACCAAAAATGTTATATAATGAAAGTGCGGTACCAAAAATAGATTTGGCCTGTTCTATAGCACCAAAATTGAGATTTTTCTGAACTGTCTCACTAGACAGGACACTAATTGGGAAAGCATCGTGCTTAGTCAACTTAATTTCTCTTTATTTAATAGAAATTAATTTAATTTGACAGAATATATTTTAATAAATATTAGAGAAAACTGTTGTGCTTATACTGATCTAGGTCGTAATCAAGGTCTTAAATATCGGTTTCGGGGTAGATATCGGTGTAGTAAATTTACGAAAATTTCGATGGTATTCAAAATTTCGGTTTCGATTTTAAAGAAATCATGAAAATTTATAAAAATATTTGGAAATTTGCAATAAAATTTTGGGTAACTTTAACTATCATTCTTATGCATCTTTTACATCAATAATATTCTATATATAATATATGGATAATGAATTTGTTAAATAATATCACTAAAAACTGTTGCGAAAAATATGAAATAAATATAATTTGATAGTAAGATAATAACATAATCTCATAAGAAATTCATTAAAATAAAATGTACCAAAATTTAAGTAAAAGTTACTACTCAATACCATATTATGTGTATAAATATAATTTTCTAATTATATGATATTAAAAAAAAATCGGCTGAAATTTCGATTTCGGTAAAATTTCGGGATATATCGGGTTTCGGCCGAAATTTCGATGGATATTTGACAAAAATATTTTAAATTTCAGGGAAATTTCGGGTTTCGGTCGAAATTTCGGTAGATATTTTGCAAAATTGGATCGAAGGTTCGATTTTGCTTCAGAACCCCCCAAAATCCGAAATTTCGACCGAAATTTCGGTGTTTCGATCGAAATTTTAGACCATGGTCGTAATTCATTAGAGCTACAACACGGACCAGTCGAGGCTCGGGTAGAACCCGACCAGGAGATTAGTGGATTATAGACAGCACTCAATGATAGAGTTGCCTACGTACCTATCTATAGGATCAAGTCTTACGTAGTTCAATTCAATTGAGGGGTCCTAACATAAACCTCGTAATTTATAAGTGTGTCTACTCAGAATCAGGATCGTAGCTCGAAGCTCGGAGCTAAGGGAAATCCTAAAATGTATTTAGTGAATAGTGATTGCGTAACCCCCAATTGGTCATGAATGAGGGTATTTATAGTAAACACTGTATATGGATATTTGGTTGACACGTGTACAGGTATGATCGTGCCACGTGGTTTGATTATAAAGTTCATAGGTCGGGTCGTACCTGGCCCACTTAAGGTACGCAGATCTTTTCCCTCGAATGGGCTTTTTGGGTCGAATTGCTGGGCTCTTGTATTGTTATGATTGCTGGCCTCCGTTATATTGATTAAATTATATACCCAATTTTGGGTATATAATATACAAAACAAGTTTGGAGAAAGGCAAAGTGAAAAGAGTCTTTACTTGTCCGATCCGCCAGGTGGCTTTGGTTAGGTGATGGGATTTGACAATGAATAAAACTGCATTCAGCTTATAAACTCTAAGTACATTTTGAACAGTTTAATTAAAGTATTGTTAAAAAAATACTTGAACAAGTAACTGTATTAGAAGTTGTCTTCCTGACACTTTCACATCGTCAACATTTCCAAAATTTGTATTTCGAGCTACAGATCTAAAATGATGGAGACGAGCCGTTGTATCTCGAGTCTCTAATTTACTTTATTTTTAGTTGTTTTGAATTTTATAGTATGAGAGCGTTGTTATCTAGTTGTAGAGCTTTTCTCTCTAGATCTGTTGAGATACTTGATGCTATGCTATCGATCTTTTGAGATATATTGTCTTTGGTGCTTCAATAATGTTAATTTTCTATTTTTTTAAAATTTGTATTGCTCCAACATTGTAAATTGAGAAAATTATAGATCCACATTATTTTTAGCAAAAATTGAAAAAAATATATAGCAACAAATGAAAAAATATGCTAAACGAAATAGATTTGATATCGATTCTTATGCTTATGACATAATATTTATTCAATATTTCTCACACATCCTAATTTAGATCGAATTTGGAGATCAGACTAACTCAGTTCGAGTAGCCTCGAATACGATGCTAGCTTAGGAGATTTATCAATAGAAGTAGTAAAATTCAAATGTGTATTGAGAGGGTATTTATAGATATCCAAGTCTTACAGATCTGAATGGGACAAGTGAGTTATTTGGATGAAGCTATCAGTGCCTTTGGCAGTCAAGATACATGGTCGTAGAGTCGAGTCGTGGGATGACCTGACCCAGATCATATTAAATGCATGGATCTTATAGCGTTATGCAAATATAATATTTTCACGGATCCTCGTCCAGTTAAACGAGGGGTCTTAATGCAATTAAGTCTGAGGACTATTTTGCAATATTCGAGTAGATATTATTTGTTATACCACGTACCCATAAAAAATTCAAATTTAATATGTCTAGTACCAATCGCAATGTTACCTACATACCAAGGACAACTCCAAGATCTATAACTATTAAGATAAAAGAATAATTTTATCATTTAGCAAACAAAAAAAGATAAAAGAATAATGTTAACATGCATAACAAGTAAAGAGAAACGAACAATTAAAAATTGAATTTATCAAAACTTTATTTTGCTTTGAATATTATTTTGAAGAACGAGTTAAAGAAAAAGGATCCCTCTAATACTGTCGCTTTCTTTTCATTCAATAGAACTCCTCATCAGAGAGAAAATGAAGTTTATCCTCTTAATTGTGCTTTATCAATATAGTCACAACTTTGGATTCTTCCAACATTTGTACAATTGTTTTCTCCTTGGTGGGTCAGTCAAGTTACTTTTAAACTAAAAAAATAAAATGAAAAATGATGAGCTTGCATTTCGTATGAAAACTTCAGGGTTAAGAATTTAAGTTCATATATATATAAAAAAAAATCAAATTTCATTACATTTTAAATTTATTTAGCACTCATTTAAAATATTTTGCATTTTGTATGAAAACTTCAGGGTTAAGAATTTAAGTTCATATACATTAATATTTAAAGTCACTCAGTTTTAAATTATTTAGCGCTCATATGGAATTTTTTTTGGGGCTATAAATACATATAATATTTAGTTATTTAAATTTTAAAAGTCGTAAACTATTATTGTTCTGCAATTCCAATTAGTATTTCATTTTAGTGGTGGTAATCGGAGCTTCCTTCTTGCTTCTTTATGTGAGATTAGAACTTATGACTAGTATTTGACGTGTTATTTTCTCTCTCATTAACGATTCCAATTACCACTTTTGATCTTCTAACATTTGTACAATTGCTTACTCTTTGGGGTTTCTATCAATTTACTCATAATTAAGTTATAAAAAGTAATGCTTACGAGTTCCCAAAAAAAAACAAAAAGGGTTATAAAAAGTAAATTGCATAGTGAGTGAAAATTGGAGTAAACAATTTCAAATATATAGAACTATTTCATATTCAATGGATATTAAACCATTTAACACTCATTTTGAACCATTTCTTCAATTATTATGATGAATTTCAAATACATCTAATATTTAAATTATTTAAAATTCTTAATCCAAATTATTAAGTTAATCCAAGTAATTATATTTTTTGAATGAATCTATTACATAATACATGTCATAACTATCAAAATAGTAAGAGAAAATAACATATACCCCTCAACCTATGAGGTGATGTGCGCTTTGCCCCCCAAACTATTAAAAGTTGCACTCAATACCCTAAACTATCATATATGTGCACTTTGCCCCCTCGGTCAGCTTCGGGCAGCACCCTAAACTATCATATTTTCTTTTTTTTTTAAATTCAAATATTCTTAATATTAACTTAACCCCCCTCGGTCAGCTTCGGGAAAATTTTTACCCATTTATCGTTCAATTTAAATCATACATATTGGGATTTATTTAGATTTTTCTTGAAATATTATTTCTAGATGTGAAATAAATAATTTTCAAATATGAAAATAAGAAAAATAAAAATAAAACATGAAAATAAATAAGAAAACAATGAAAAGAAGTATAAATTCAAATATTCATAATTTTCTAAAAATAAAAAAGACAATTCAAAAATCCGGAAACATGAAAATAATAAAAAAAAAGTATAAAAATAAAAAAAATTAAAAAATTAGTACATGTGCGCTTTGCCCCCTCACCTATGAGGTGATGTGCGCTTTGCCCCCTCACCTATGCGGTTTGTAGCACTTTGCCCCCTGTGTGCTGCCCGAAGCTGACCGAGGGGGCAAAGTGCACATATATGATAGTTTAGGGTGTTGAGTGCAACTTTTAATAGTTTGAGGGGCAAAGCGCACATCACCTCATAGTTTGGGGGGTATCAGCTATTTTCTCAAATAGTAACAATTTACAATCAAATGAAAATAGAGAACGAACCACACGTAGGTGGGAATAGAACGTAAAATCTTTAATATTTTGGGACCTCAGATTCGCTTGTAGAACTAGAGTTCATCGGCCAAGTATTTACATCTTGGTGATGGTGATTTGCACCTCCTTCTTTCCGTCCTCCCACAATCTTTTGGCCCGGTTCTACACACTCTTAACTTTGTCCAGTGTTTGAATAAATTGAGTAGGGCCAACAACCGCGAGTGCCTTCTCTGTCCTCACTCATCCTTCCCTATCCCGACGAGTCAATGCATCTTGAAACTATTGCCGCCACCACTAGCTCGCCTAGTGACAAATATGAAGATGAGGACAATTCACCTTTCATTTGATCTTTTTTAGTTACTTCTCTCGTATGAGAGTTCCACTCTGTTAAAGACGGAGTATCTAATAGTGAGTTTGAACCTTTAGAATTTGTTTTCGAGATCCATGTTTTGTTTAGCCCTTTGCATATGCTTCAATGACTTTAATTTACTATTTAGTAGGTAATTTTCTCATAAATTAATATTATTATATCCATAGTAAACTTTTGAACTTAGAAAATGAAATGATCGAATTTCTTAATAAAAGAAAAAACAACGAAAGAAGTGCAATGCAGAATGTAAAACGGTATTCAATTCCATCCTTTATCCAAACAAGATTAAATCAAGTAGGATCATCTAGAAAAATCGATTAATCCTTACACATGTACCCCAAAATCTCCTCTATCAAAAATCCTGTCTAGTCAAAGCATTTCATCGTACTTGTTATAAATATAATCATGTTCCACACAATCCAATTTGTATCCTTGATGCATTAGTCGCGTTTACCCAAACCCAATTTATATTAAAAACGTGCAAGCACACTGCCACCATATATACCATTTTGTTTTCTTCCCACTTCTCTTCTTTGTATTAACTCATCCTCTACTCTAGACAACGCATCAATCTCAACACCTTTTGTCATTTAACCAGAGAATTTCAATCTTCAAAATTTATTATTAGAATTTAAGAGATTCAGATACTAACTAGTCTCCATATATATATATATATATATATATATATATTTCAATGATTATAAAATATTATTGCATCGTGTCACTATATCAACTGTAAAACACTAAACTCAATAAAATAAAATGATCAAATATCTAAAGAAAAAAACCACAAAATATAATGTATAACGTGTCTCCAAATCCATCTTTTATTAAAACAAATTAAATTAAGTATTTATTTCAATGATTATAAAATATTATTGCATCGTGTCGCTATATCGACTGTAAAACACTAAACTCAATAATAAAACGATCAAATATCTAAAGACTAAAAAATCACAAAATGTAATGTATAATGTGTCTCCAAATCCATCTTTTATTAAAACAAATTAAATTAAGTAGGGTCATGTTGAAAAGTCGAATAATCTTTGCTTTCTACACATGTACCTCAAAATTCTCCTCTATCAAAATCCTGTCTATTAAAGCATTTCATCATACTTGACACTTATAACTATAATTGCGAGAAAATGTTATTTATGTACCACATGATAAGATCAAATTCAATTCTGATATTATGTTTTTGTGAAGTAACACTTTTGGTACCAAATCAAATTTTTTGTCTCAATTTTGATACCACTGTTAGTTTTCTAATTTTTTTTTTAGAGGAGGAGGAGGAGGAGGTTTGAGGGTGGGAAACAGATTTTGGGGCGAAATGGAGGGAATATAACGGGTGTAATTGGAGGGAAACTCGATCTTGCGATTTTTTTAAAGCGATTCTTTATGATTGTTTACTCGTTTGAGCTCTTTAACTTTCATTTTTTTCAATTATTTCTTCCAAACATAGCTAGTAGCAGATGAAATATTCAAATGCAATACGAGTGTGGGAAGAAACTTTATTTGTGAACGTCAAAAATGAAGATTCTACGGTTGTATTTACGACGCTAAAAGCTGAAAATTCTTCTCTTGGTATGACCCAACATATTCTCCAAAGGTTTTTGATTTGATAATTGGAAAATCAAATTATTCCAAATCGGACTAACGAAATTGATGAGCTACAAAAAGAAGAAGAAGCCATTAATTTGAATAATTAATTGGAGAAAATGAAAGATGACGAGCTCAAATGAGTAAAAAATCACAAAATAATTGCTTAAAAGACCCTTTAAATTGATTCTCTCCAATTATACCGGTTATTTTTCCTCCATTTCGCCCTAATCTTTGTCCTCCCACCCAGGGAAAAACAAAAAACAAAAAACAAAATTAGATTTGTCAAATCGAATCCTTGATGCATCAGTCGCGTTCACCTAACTCAATTTAAATTAATAACGTGTATCACTACCACCGGCTGTTGATATAGCCAGAGTCGAATCCATATTGCCAGAGCAAAATCCTTCAAATTCCAAGTTTACCCTCTAGAGTTTTTTTTTTTTATACCATACTCTGTTGATCATTCTAAATTTCTAATGATGCTTCTCTCTTGTAATTTCTAGAGGGTAAATTTGGAATTTGAAGATTTTGCTCTGGCATTATGGATTTTGCTCTGGCTTATCAGTAGCCCACTACCACCATATATACCATTTTCTTTCTTCCCTTTTCTCTTCCGACATATTTCCTCTCTCAAAAATGGAAGTCAGCGTCATAATTGGAGTACTAGGTAAACTCAATTTTATTTTCTATATATATATATATATAACCTTAATTAAATTTCACTAAAAATTTCGATCATTGATCATTATTGTCTGTTTGGATTAATTTTCAGGCAACATCTTTGCATCGCTGCTATTCCTATCACCACTGTGAGTTAATTTGATCTAAATCTTGGATTTCATTAATTTTTCTCGTCTCGTTTCGTGTCGATTAACGTTGTCGTTGTTGTCGTCGTCGTCGTCGTCGTCGTCGCAGAGATACTTTCTGGAGGATCATAAAGAACAGATCCACAGAAGAATTTGAGAGCATTCCTTACACAATACTGCTCTTGAATGCTTCTTTGTGGACTTACTATGGAATCATCAAACCGGTTTTTCTTCTTACCACCATCAATGGATTTGGAGCTACAGTTGTGGCGATTTATGTTGTCATATTTCTGCTGTTTGCTCCTCCAAGAATGAAAGTAAGTAATGATTCATTTATTGCTTTGTTGGTGGGGGTGATTAATTTTTGGGTAAATTAAACTTCACAGTTTACACTCCTGTAGTATATAGTATATATTATATACCTTTTTGTCGTATATAGGTCCCTGAATTATATAACCGCTACAAAGGTCCATGTTGGTTTCCTAGATAGCTAGTGATTATGTTAGTGCGGCATTGACCGATCATTTACACTATGTTTGGTTCAAAAAAATTGATAATGAAAAGAAAAGAAAATACAAGGAAACCAATTTAGTGAGGAAAAATTATTGACCCAAATTAGCATTAAATTTTCTCTCTTATTTTCCATTTTTCTAGTAACCAAACAGTGGAAAATGATTTTTCTTATATTTTTCCTTTTTTTCGTATCAATTTCCTTGAACCAAACAGATCTTTAAGGATCATAAAGCGAATTTGTTGAAGTTAATCGAAATGAGGACTTTACCTATCATAGGGTTGTTAATAGGTGGGTATTACTCAGTCCCATACTCAAAAATTTAATTTGAATTTAAACCCAAACCCAAACATGAGTTTAGACCCAGATCTGGATCAAACCCAGACCCAAAACATTAGGCCCAAAAAGCCCAAACAATCATATATAATAAAAATCCTTAACATCAATTAAACAATAAAAAATTATGGTACTATATATGTTCTGTTACACAATTTTTTATTTGCTTAATTGATCAATTATTTAATCATATAACTAATTTTTTCAATAAAAATATAATTTAAGTGTTATTATTATACAATAAATAATTAATCTCTTAGAGTAATAAATATGTGATTCATTATTAGTTAATAAGCTTTTACTTATTTTGTTACAATACTTATCTTATTATTAGAAATTAAAATAAGTCAATTTCAATATTTTATAATCTATAATAAATATTGTTTATATTAATTAAACTTAATTGATTGAATGATTAAGTAATTATTTTATTATTTAATGAGTAAAAAGTAATTACTTTTTTATCAATCTATTTAGACATTCAACTATTAGTATATATTAGCTAAATAATAACAATTAAAATAGGGTAGTACTGTTTTTATTCTTTTATTTAGGAATTAATTATTAATATATATAAATATTTTATACTTCTATTTAGACCTTCCCTACAAGTATATTCTAATGTTATATTAGTTAAATAATAATAATTGAAATAAGGTAGATTGTAATTGTTTTTTATTTAGAAAATTGCAAAAAAGAATTTTTCTGCTATTTTTGGGGCCAAGGCCTAAAACACTGTTAAAAAAAAAAGGACCAAAATGCAAGAAGGATTAAAGTGAGACAAAAATGTAACATTAAGGACTGTAGCATTAAAGTGAGACAAAAATGTAACATTAAGGACTGTAGCATTAAAGTGAGAAAAAAATGTAACATTAAGGACTGTAGCATAATAAATTTTATTTTAGGGACCAAAGTGATACAAACCCGATACTCCAGGGACTATTAGTAACATTAACCTTAAATATTATTAGTGGGTAATGAACATTGCAAAGAATATTACAAATATCACATAAATATCATAACTTCGTCTTACAAAAAGCCGTTTTCGCATGACGACCTAAACATTTAAATACAACATTAGACATACTGGATTAGTTTAATAACTTTTATTGGTTTAGTAATCGATGATATAAATTAAGTGATTGGGTATATTATTATTTTTAATATAGACATTGCAAATAAAATATAGTTGTTATCTTAAGAATATCAACTTAATATACTAATTTTAAGTACTACTAAGATTGTAATTTAAATGGTCATTTATTTTTAACTATGGTGATAGATTGGTATGTGAAAGAAGGTAATTTTCTGTAGTATGATTTACAATATTAAAGTTGAAGTTCTTACATATATACTTATCAAAAAAAGTTCTTACATATATATGTTAGAATTATATTTCTGGTGGTCGTTTTCAGGTGAAGACCGCGGCTGTGGTGGTGATTTTGAATGTGGGTTTTCTGGTGGGAGTAATTTTGGTGACTAGTTTGGCTATGAACAAACAGGCACAAGTTAATACAACTGGAGTTTTGTGTGTTTGTGTCACCATTATTTCCTTTGGTTCTCCTTTGGCTGCTATCGTAAGTAGCAAGTACTTCAATAAATCACTCTATATATATATATATACACTCCCAATTAAATTATACTAATATTTCACTTTTTCCCATTCCGTCGATTTAAAGAGTCGGCTAGGGGTGTAAACGAGCCGAATCGAACCAAACGAGATGTTGTTCAAACTTCAATCGAATTTCACTTGTTTGATATTACAGGTGAATAGCATACACCCCCAGTAACTTGATAAGATTATATAATCGAATTGAGCTTCAAAACTTATTAAACACAAAAAATTGTTCAAGTTTGGTTTGATAAATCAACGAACTGAGCTCAAACGAGCTTTTAGCGATCGAGCTCGAGTTGAATATCGAGTGTTTTGGTTCGTCTTTCACCCCTATGAGTCGGCACTGAAATCTTTTTAAAATGTTACCGAACATCTCTTGATCTCGTTTTCAATTGAATATGCCGTTGAAAAACTTTACATATTCTGAGGCATGTATATTGCCTCGTCATGACCTTAAAAATATGTGTTTAACCACCACTAAAAATGTTGCGTCTAATATTTCACTAAAATGTTGTCACATCCTTCTTCTTGCCTAATGACAATGCACCTATCAGCCCATTCCAGTTATATTATATTTTCATAGAAATTATATTCACGTTTATGTTTTTCTAATATGCATGTTAGACCATTCATTTATATTTATTGATCATCTTCTATATATGTATATTTGCTTATTGAATAATATTGGTCCCTCGGAGTTCTATCACAATTATGGTTTTAGAAAAATGATGTTATTTTGGTGAATTTGAACAACAAAGAGGATCTTGGCATTAATAGTATATGTCTCATGTGTTCATGGACTGAACTACAGATAACCTTAATGTATATTGCACATAGACTATTGTAGAATATTATATAATTGACGTTTGATTAGCTCGCATATGTGGAAGTATATATGATAAACATAAGAATATTTATAGCTATATAGTTGCTGAAACTAATTGAAATATTCATATACTAAGCAAGTAGGTAGCAAATGATGATATTTTTGACAAAATAACAAGTCTATGTATGATAAAGCGCAATATTTCAATAGCTTAGGTGGTTAAATGCACATTATTTTAAGGCGGAGGACAAAATGCACATAATTTAAACTATGTAGGAAACTTAACAGGATATAGCTGGACACGAGATTAAGGGATGTTTGGTAATATTTTATAAAAGTTGGGTTTGTCGAGTATATAGGATGGGGTAAAGTGCAATGTCCTATAACTTGAGATGCCTGCTTTTCACCCTTATATTTATTTACTACATATTTTGGCGTTTGCAAAGTAGTAAATCATTCTTGGAAGTAAATAGATATTTTTTTAAAATCTTGGGCTATTTAGTTTATTATTTATTAAAGTATATGTTATTGCATAGGAAATTGAAAAAGATGAAAAGATTTAGGTGAAAAATAGTTGTATTAGATATAAACTTAGTTGTGATTCTTACTATAAAATACTATATGAGCTAACATCATATTATTGTTTTGCAAGATATATAATCTTGACATAAAGCAAAAATAACGTTGTTCACTTTGATGAATTTTCTTGTTGCAATTCACTGATTCCCAAATCAAATACAATGTAGTTAAAGGATATATATTTATTATGCTAATAGTAAGGCAGACTTGCCCCAGAACCTGAATAGAGGCGCATCATATCTATTATTTCAAAATTGTGTTTTATCTGTATTCCATAACGCATGCGTTGAGATTATATAAACTATGTTAGGTTTATATTTAAGGATTTTTCCTGATATGTATCTGAAGCAAAATATGAGATAAAAGAACACCCTTTTTCAACAGAAGTTCCAACCAAGAAAGCATCTCTCTACCGTAAACCTATTTAATTTTCTTACTGAAATTATGATTATGTTTGAAAATGTAATTTAATATAATTTTTTAAATTATTTTTCAAATACCGCAAGCAATATTCTATCTTGATCGAAATTATAATATTATACTATTAGTCGAATTGACACTTCCACCAGGTAAATTACATTAGTAAGAGACCATATGAAGCTAGCTAGACTTCTCATTTAAACTCCGTAGCAAATTTTGGAATTCTTTTTCCGTTTTTATCATGAAAATTATATATTATTATTATTATTATTGTTATTGTTGTCATTGTTGTTATTGTTTTATTCTTTGTGTATGTACAGAAAACAGTCGTGACGACCAAGAGTGTGGAATACATGCCCTTTTTCCTCACACTCTTCTACTTCCTCGTTGCCACCAGTTGGAGTACTTACGGGATATTAATTCATGATACCTTTATTTTGGTAAGTATCTTGACAATTTATTTTCCTGCATCATGTCACTATCGAAAAACGAGGAAAAAAAAGATTGGAAAAAAATCGCCATGATTTTTCTAGACGAGGTCCATGGTAAACTTGCTTCATAAAATAGCAGTCTTGGTACATATGTATAAAAATGAAGCGATCTATCATGATACTTACTATATCTCGTTTAAAATTGTGGCGAGAGATCTTATTTATTAGAGAGAGACAAATACACAAAAACTTTGTTGTAACTTCTGGTCATGTTCATTCACGGGCTTTCACAGTTATGGACTTTTGGTATGCACATCATAATGATACCATGAACGTTTTAGGACGTCCTCAAGTCTCAAGATATATTTTCATGCCACTCAAGAAAAACAGTGCATTAAGGACATGAAATAATGATTTTGCTAGGCACGAGGTCCATGTTACTTGCGTAAAACATAGCTCGTGGCCAGTGACAGAATTAGTAATTTTGGTCTGGGGGCGACAAAGCAAAAGGGGGCAAAACATAACACGAATACACCATAAGTTTTGTTATGCTTTCAGTATTTATCGTATATTTATATATGCCTTTGTTGACAGATACCAAATGGGATAGGATTTTTTCTTGGAGTCGCGCAGTTAATCCTATATGCTTGGTACAGAAATTATCCGAAGCCATCGGAGAATGTTTTGGAGGAAGGAGACCAACATGAACACCTCATTGTCCCATCTTCTGATTAACTGATGATTCGGTTCATAGAATCAATCAAACATACGGAAAAAAGACGAGAGTTTAGCTGTAATAATTTTGTTTGTTTATATAGGTTCTCTCTCTCTCTCTCTCTCTGTCTTCAACACTTTATAATTCAAGTTTACTTCCATAGTTAATAGTAAATATGCTTTCTCATGTCGCTCGTGTACTATGTTCTAAAATTATCTAGATTCAAATAATAATAGTTATAATGTAGATATTATGACTCCTATATATATATATTTTTTAATAAACCAAAGAAAATAAATGGAAAAACCAACACAACTAAAACACAAAACTCAGCCCTCCTCAGCTGCCAAAAGCTCCTCGAGCTGAAAAGGAATGGAATCCCAGACGTGAAGACCAAGAGGATGCGAATGACCCTTCCTTGCCAAAGCGTCCGTGCACGAGTTCCCCTCCCTCCTAATGCGAGAGAGTCTATAAGTCCCAGGTCGATTCATGAAAAGTTTACAATCTAGGATAATTCCGCCCAAGGGGTGAGTGTCCGTATCAGCCTTTGCGACAAGACTAATTGCAATCTTCGAGTCGGATTCGACACAGAGTTTTTCCACCCTATGATCCCAAGCAATATTCAAACCATACCGAACGCCCAAAAGTTCCACCTCTGTGATCGAGTGATGCCCCAACATCCGACTGAATCAGCACTGCCAAGTTCCCCGCTCATTTCTAAGGAGCCCACCCCCCGTGGCACAGCACATTGACGGCCAAAAGCTTCCATCAGTGTTAAGCTTCATCCATTCACTAGTGGGCTTAATCTAACCCGTAGCGTTAACTCGTTCCGTAACCTTTCCGCACTCCAAATTCGGGAAAGCTTCTTCCAGTTTAATTGGAAGTTTTTTTCTTTCAAAGATTGTGTGCTTAAAATCTTCAACATTTCCTTCAAACACAAATGAGTTCCGCTCCCTCCAAATTGTCCAAATGGTGGCAAGAAAGACTATGCGCCACGGACAATGTGGAAGAATGATGTTGGAGGAATTCCGATAAAGACCCTCCTTGAGCCAAGTCGCTGGGTTAATCGTAGCAAATTCCAAAAACTTTGATGGTTGAATAATGAATTTCCACACTCAAAGCAAGAGGACAATCCTGAATAACATGTAACGCACTATCTCTACCCGTAGCATAGCGCCCACAAATATTAGAATTCGAGCCTTTTCTCATAAACTGAAGGGAGTTAGTGACAAGCCGATCGTGGTTAAGTAGCCAAATGAAAAACTTGATTTTGTGAGGGACCTTGAGAGACCAAATCCAACTCCAACTCACGATCTCCGTGATCCGAGAATCCGGGTTCTTGTTGGCTTTGATAGAAGAGTAAGCAGACCTACACGAGAACTTCCCGTTTGAGGCTCCAACCCAAACCCATCTATCACATGAAAGAAGATTGACCGGGCTGTGAACCTCTTTGATACGATCCAAAACCCTAGAGACACCACTGTTTTAATTCTTGAAAAATTCCAGACCCCGTTTACCCCAAGCACATCCGAAACTATAAGCATAGTTTCCTCCTCCCGAGCATCATCCTCAAATCAAATCACAAATGAATTAGTCTCCAATCCATCGATCAAACCAAAATGATATATTTTTACCATCTCCAATTCTCCATCTTATATCTTTCTCAATCATTTTGACACTCCGCAGAACACCTCTCCACTGTGGGGAGACAGTGGGCTTCAAAGCTCAATCAAGGAGGTCCACATTCTTAATGTACTTCTATTGGAAAAGTTACTGCTAAACCTTGTCTTCTTTGTTGAGCAATTTCCATCCAATTTTTGCTAAAAGAGCCACATTGGATATTCGGGTTTCCCTTAACCCCAAACCACCCACATTTTTCCGACTAGTAACCCTTTTCATATTCACAAGATGGTATTTCTTAGTGTACTTCCCCAAAAGAAGGCATGATTGAATTTGTCAATGTGGTTGCAAATGGAAGTAGGGAGCCAAGCCGTTTGCATGACATGCATAGGCATGGCCGAGGTCACGAACTTGATAAGAGTATATCTCCCCGCCATATTAAGCATTTTAGTTTTCCAAGTAGAAAACCAACTTTTCACTTTATCAATAAGATCCTGACAAGTGTTTTATTCACCTAGCAATCTCTTCTAATTTCAATCTTTTTATACAATATTCCTTTATAATTGCTTGTCTAAAGTCTTGATCTTATCTTGTAGGATGGTTGGAGCTTTTGACGAGAAAAGATGTGGAATTTGTCGAGATTGAGAGCCCCAAATGAAGTCGAGAGGTTCGAGAACGACTGAGAAGAGCGATTAATAACTCATTAATATTGATGAATATTAATATTCATCAATATTAATATTAAATATTGGAACTAGGGATTAATATTGATGAATGATTGATATTAGGTCCTTGGGGGAAAATCAAACTCATTAGATTTAATTTATGCTAGGTGAATTAACTATTGATGTCAACTCTCTTTTTGTAATTAATGCGTTTCCTAATTGAATTGAAGGCCTAGTCTCTAGATGCATTTTAGGAGTTAGAGTTTATTGATTGGCTATCCGTTGATAAATTGCACTTAAGAAAAGAGCAAGAGGTTCATTGCTATCTTCGTTTCTCTTAGTTGACTACTTGACAAGAATTAATCTTGCGTATCTATAATCTAATCGGGAAGATGATGGGTAATTACAATTGACCAGGCTTTCCTTTATTGTTCAAATCTATCATTTAATTGCTTTCTTTACATTTTCATTTGCTTAGATTCCATACAATTGCAATCAATCCCCCCCCCCCTCTTTTTACTTAAATTTCCTAAGTCATTTAACAATTGTAATTGATCTACACTCTCTTGGGTTCGACCCTTGCTTGCCTCTATTGCATTAGGTATCAAGATAGTATAAATAGCATTTTTGGTGTGCTACGACACGCATCAAATTTTGGCGCCGTTTCCGGGGAGTGTGTGATTAGCTTAATTGTTTGATTGCTTGTGCTTTTATTTTCTTTTTACTTTTGTTGGTATTTTCTGTTTTATGTCACGATTCTCTCACGGTTCATTTTCTGATCCAAAAATCGAGAGGACTTTTCATAGTCTAAGAATGGAAGCACAACAAGCTTCAACTTCTGGGATCAACATCGCGATTGATTGAGCATCTTACTTCAATCCATCTAATTCCGAAGGAGCAATGGCAAACAATCTAAACAATCACACTCTTAAAGAGTTGGCAACACCTAGGGGTGTACACAATCGGGTTCGGGCGGTTTTAGGAAAAAAATTAACCCGACCTGACATGTGCGGGTTGACAAAATATCAAACCAAAAACGCATAATTATCTTTTCAAACCGAGCGGTTCGGGTCGGTCGGATTTAATGTTTTAGCGGGCGGGTTGGCGGGTTATCAAATTATAGTTATAATTTTTACAACTTAATTTTAGTTATAACTAGTAAGTAAAAAATTAAATAGTATACTTGTTGTACATTTATAAAAAAAAAATTGAGTTGGTGAGAAATACACAAATAAGGGGTGTTATTAAATAAAATTCATATTATCATGATTTCTAAGGAGTGAAAAACTCTAAAATATTAATAAAATTAATATTTTTTATAAGTTTATCATCAAAATATACATATACATATAAATTTTTTGTTCAAATCAAATAAAAACAAGTGTTCAAACGAGTCAATTTGTTTGCTCAAATGAAAAATAAAGCATGTTACATTAATATAAATAAACCACTCTTATTAGAGAGTATATATGCATATATAGTTTTCAAAGTTTAGTGTTAATCTTTAACTATATATACTTATACTTATAACATTAACTATATATACTTATATTTGTAACATAAATGATTAGCGGTCGGGTTGCGGGTTAGGCGGGTTACAACTATTATACCCACCACCCGACCCGAAAGTGGCGGGTTGCAATAATTTCAACCCGCCACTATTATTTAATAATTTTAAACCGGCGGTTTTCGGGCGGATCGGCTCGGGTTGAGCGGTTCGGGCGGATTGAGCGGGTTTATGTACACCCCTAGCAACACCAAATCTCAATTATCAACCTTTATGCATTGCCCTTGATGTTGCTTTTTAATTAAAATCTGGTTAAATTCACCTACTCCTCACTTTTCGTGGCTTTGCAAGTGATGATCATCACAAGCATCTCAAGGAATTTCACATGGTATGCACCAATATGAAGCCCGCTGGGATGTCCGAGGAACAAATCAAGCTAAGGGCATTTCCCTTTTCTTTGGCGGATTCGGCGAAAGATTGGCTTTACTACTTACCATCCGGGTCAATAAACACATGGAGTGAGATGAAACGGGTATTTTTAGAGAAATAATTCTCGGTTTCCGAAGCAGCCAATATCCGGAAAGAGATATGTGAAATTTGACAAATATCCGGAGAGACTCTCTATGAGTATTGGGAGCGGTTCAAGAGGCTATGTGCGCTAGTTGCCCTCATCATCAAATTTAGGGATGTAAACGAGCCGAGCTCGAGCCGAGCCTAGCGATTTTGCCAAGCTCGAGCTCTCGAGCTCTACTTTGAAGAGCTCGAGCTCAAGATAGTAAAGAAACCAGCTCGGCTCGAGCCTGAATTTGGAAAACCAGAATCCCCAACAACCAAAAAAAACACTCCATGAATTGAGATCTCAGCACTCACAGTTGAATTATGGAAAATGAATTTCTCAAGGGTAAACCTCAAGTGTAGCAAGCCCTTGGTTCAAACTACTACATTTATATCTAATTAAACGAAACTATCAAAAAATAAAATCAATTAGTAAATCTATTGATTCAAACATTCATACATTCTTGCAATTGAAAAACAAAATCAAAGCATCTCAATTGAAAAGAAAAATAGCAGACAAAAATTACTGAGGTGAACAAAGGTTTGGTGGCGGTTTTCGGTGACGGAGGTGACGGAGGCGAGGCGCTACAGCAACTGGGTTATGGTTGACGGAGGTGACGGAGGCCGGAGACGGAGGTGACGGCGGACGGCGACGGACGTGACTGAGGCCAGAGAGGGTTGTTGGCTGCGTGACTGAGAAGAGGGCAGTTTCTTTCTTTCTTCTTCTGTTGCGTGACTTTTGAAAGAGGTGAGAGTGAGATAGGGTTCTATTTTTGGTGAATTAAGTTTTATAGTTAATATTTGATATATATAATTAATATTTATACAATAAACATAAATATATATAAAAATATGAAGAAGCTCGCGAGCCTTTTTGAAGATATAAATAGGCTTGAGCTTGAGAAAAGCTTGAGCTAGAGCTAGAGCTGGCTCGCCAAGCTCGCGATCCGGCTCAACTTACACCCCTAATCAAATTAGCGAGCAACTCCTCATACAATACTTCTATGAAGGCTTTTTTCTCACCGAGAGGACTATGATAGATGCTGCTAGTGGAGGGCCTTATTTGATAAAACTCCCAAAGCCTCCCGATTATTAATTGCAAACATGGCGGCGAATTCTCTACAATTTAACTCCGGACATGAGCCTCCAACAAGTAAGGTCAATGAGGTTACATCTAGTTCACTTGAGTTAAAAATTGCGGAGTTGACTTCACTTGTTCATCAAATAGCAGTTGCAAAGGTTCAAAAAGTGAAAGCGTGTGGGATATGTGCTAATGTGAATCATCCCACCGACATGTGCCCTGCTCTCCAAGAAGGACCAATTGAGTATATAAATGCCATGGGAGGATTTTCGGGACCACCGCAACACTACTATGATGCCTATTCAAACTCTTACAATTCCGAATGGAGGGATCACCCGAACTTTGGCTATAGAAATTCAATTAGCCCCAATTATCAAGGGAATCATTAAGGGTACAATGAAGGACCACCACCGTCTTTCCCACCTAAACCACAAACCCCTTCTCCTACTTCAAGCTCAAACTCCAACTTGTCTTTAGAAGATATTGTGAAGGCTCTTGCTCAAGACCAAATTCAATTCAAGCAAGAAACTAAGGCAAGCTTAAAGCCTCTAAAGACACAAATGAGTCAATTGGCTACTTCCATAAGTAGGATTGAGGCTCAAGGGTCGGGAAATCTACCCTCTCAAACCATCAAACCCACGAAAAATATTAGTGCAATCACATTGAGAAGTGGGAAAGAAATTGAAGCACTGTTCAAGACATCACCGGTGCATGACATTGAAGAGGAAAAGAAGAAAGAAGCTACCAAGAGTTCTCCTCCTTCCATCTCTCCTTCAAAGGTAACCTCTAACCTTCCTCTCATTCCAATTATTACTAAGTCTCATTTCCTAAGTAGGTTTGCACAATCAAAGAAAGAGGAGAAAGAGAAATAAATCTTGGAAATATTTAGGAAGATGGAGGTGAATATACCTCTTATCGATGCGATTCGCCAAGTACCATGTTATGCCAAATTCCTAAAAGAGCTTTGCACATCAAAACGCAAGTTGAATGGGGACGAAAGGATAAGTGTGGGAGAGAATGTCTTGGCGAATCTTCAAAGGAAGCTATCTCAAAAATGCAAAGATCCGGGTACATTTACTATTCTATGCAAGATAGGTAACATCCGTTTCAACAAGGCTATGCTTGATTTAGGTGCATCCATTAATGTCATGCCACATTCTATTTATGCATCTTTGAATCTAGGACCATTAAAAGAAACCGGTGTGATTATCCAATTAGCCGATAGGTCTAACGTGTATCCGGAGGGGGTGATTGAGGATGTTTTAGTTCAAGTGAATGAATTGGTATTTCCCGTGGATTTTTATATTTTGAACATGGAAGATGAATCATCTCCCAATCCCACCCCCATTCTGCTAGGTAAACCTTTTCTTAAGACTTCTCGAGCTAAAATTGATTGTTATAATGGTGCTTTATCTTTAGAGTTTGATGGTGAGATTGTACATTTCAACATCTATGAGGCTATGAGATATCCGTCCGATATAAACTCTATTTTTTCTATTGATGTGATTGATCCACTTGCGCAGAAAGTCTTTGATCTTAACAGTGATGTTGAGTTGATGGTAGCTTTGATAAGTCACTTGGATGGAGTTAAGCATGCACAATTTGTGCATAAGAAAATGTTGGAACACAAAGCATATACACTATAAAAAGTTCCATTGCAAGATCCCGGTTGATTGAAGATGGCACGTCGAGCCAACGATGTTAAACAAAGGTGCTTCTTGGGAGGCAACCCAAGAGTGGCTGAAAAGCCACCTCCAGATTTGATCCCTTTATCCCTCTCTTTATTTATTTTGTTCATGACTTATTGTTGAGTGTTTTACATTGAGGACAATGTAAGTTTTTAAGTGTGGGGGAGGGGTTAAATTTGGTTCTTTTTATGTTTGCCTGTTTTGTTTGAATAAAGTGGGAATTTGATTGTTTTGATTACTTTTGTGTACCCTTGGGAAGTGTTAATTTTCATGGGATAAAAGCAAGCTTTTTGAAATTTCATTTCCTTGGAATAACATGATTTAGTTGACTTGAGTTTGAACCAGTTGATTATGAATGAGATAGACATATTATAGTTGTAACAACTTGCTTCTTGGGCTTTTATTAAGACAATGATGGAACTATGAAGTAGAATTGCGGGTTTTAGTAGACTATGACAACCATGTGAGCTATTGAGCCTTTATGTTGATCAAATTTCCATGGAAATCTTTTTTCTTTCATTGTGTGTATCTTCTATGTTTTTGTAACACTAGAACTTGCTTTGGATCATGTCAAAATTACATTGATATGTGCATATTTGAAGATGATAAAGACACTTAGGATTTTAACCCACTTAGCCTAAAAAGTCAACCTTATGCATTTTCATCTCTAGTGAACCCCTTTGAGCTTTTGGCTTTTTTGTTGAATTGACCCAATTTATGAGCTTTTCCATTTCTTTGTTCTCTCTTGATTTACCCGTCCAAGAACGAGTAGAGCTATAAGGATTTATTTCATAAGTTTCAATAACATGGCATGTTGAGAGTTAGTGTGGGGGTGCTTTTGATGAATGTAAAGGGTGTTATGCAATTTGTGGGAGACAAGAGTTTGAGTATCTTTGCTTCTTTGTCATTTTAGCTTCGTTGTTTTGATTGATTTCGTGAAAAGAAAAAAAAATGAAGAAGAAAAGTTGAAAAGAGAAAAAGCAATGTTTAATCGTGAAAAATGGAAAACAAATGTATGAGGGAAACGTGAGTAAAGGATTTGTTGTTAGTTTTTGGGTCCTATTTATATTATTTACCCAAGTTTATCTCGATGCTCCACTAGTTTCTTGGACTTAGCTTTCTTATCCTTTATTTTTCTACCCAACCTTCAACCCCATTACAACCATGTTTAAGACCTTTTGATTCTAATGTGCGCATTTCTAAAGTAGTGGAGATTTTGGTGTATAAGCAAGCCTATGGGAATGCATTTACATAGAAAGACTTGACCAAAAAACACATTATCTCTATACACTCGAGTGTTTGAAGAGGATTGTGAGAAAGTCCACTAATTTTCCAATTTTTCTACTTTTATATGTGATCATCTTGTGAATATTTGAACAAGTTTGCAAGTGAATAACAACTATAATGTGTGTCAATCTCTTTAGTATTTGACCATGATTTTTGTCTCATGTCATTTTTATCATTTATCTTCCATTCTAATGAATTTGAGAAAAGTATGCTTATCCTAATCATTGCTCGAGGACGTGCAATTGGCTAAGTGTGGGGGTGTTTGATAAGTGTTTTATTCACCTAGCAATCTCGTTTTTTATGCAATATTCCTTTATAATTGCTCGTCTAAAGTCTTGATTTTATCTTGTAGGATGGTTGGAGCTTTTGACGAGAAAAAATGTGGAATTGGTCGAGATTGAGAGCCCCAAATGAAGCCGGGAGGTTCAAGAACGATTGAGAAGAGCGAGATGGCCCCAAAACGTACCCGCGAGCTATTCGAGCTCGGGCTGGAGCAAGCAAAAAGGCTTGCTCCAACGCGAGCCTTGCGTAGCTTCAAGGCTCGCGTTGGAGCAAGCCATTATGCTCGTTCCAGCGCGAATTTCTCGGATTTTACCCGATTTGTAGAGATATAAATAGATTTTGGACCTATTTTGATGTATCTTTTCCCCCAAGTCTTGTTCCTCTTTGTATTTTTGCACTTTTTGGGATATTCTAGATTTGGAAATGACAATTAGAGGCTAAAAACCTCATCCGAGCATTTGTGATTCGAAATCATCATCTTGATTTGTGAGATTATTGTTCTTAATATAATTTCTTTGTTGAGTATTTGATTTTCTTGTTTACATGCCAAGTGTTTGATGAAATGCTTAGCTTAGATGTACACTTTGTTCTTATGTTTCATTGATCCATTGCTAGTTAAGGTTAAATTGCTATCAATTAGGGCCTTACTTAGTAGCAACTAGGGATTAATATTGATGAATGATTGACATTAGATCCTTAGGGGAAAATCAAAGTCATTAGATTTAATTCATGTTAGGTGAATTAACTATTGATGTCAACTATCTTTTTGTGATCAATGCTTCTCCTAATTGAATCAAATGCCTAGTCTCTAGATGCCTATTAGGAGTTAGAGTTTATCGATTGGCTATCCGTTGATAAATTGCACTTAAGAAAAGAGCAAGAGGTTCATTGCTATCTTCGTTTCTCTTAGTTGGCTACTTGACTAGAATTAATCTTGCATATTTATGATCAAATCGAGAAGATGATGGGTAATTACAATTGACCGGGCTTTCCTTTATTGTTCAAATCTATCATTTAATTGCTTTCTTTATATTTTCATTTGCTTAGATTTCGTACAATTGCAATCAATACCCCCCCCCTTTTACTTAAGTTTCATAAGTCATTTAACAATTGTAATTGATCTACACTCTCTTGGGTTCGACCCTTGCTTGCCGCTATTGCATTAGGTATCAAGGTAGTATAAATAGTATTTTTGATGTGCTACGACACGTATCCTTGTAGAGCCTAGCAATTGCCCGACCGTGCACAAG
This sequence comes from Buddleja alternifolia, assembly GCA_019426215.1. Lineage (NCBI taxonomy): Eukaryota > Viridiplantae > Streptophyta > Magnoliopsida > Lamiales > Scrophulariaceae > Buddleja > Buddleja alternifolia. Next base: position 27,023,608 of record CM033403.1, read on the forward strand.
AGGAACCCCAAGGTAACGCCTAAGATCGTTAGTAAATCCAAATCCAAACAAACCATTCAGCCTCCTACGTGTTAAGCGAGGTGTCAAGTTGGAGTAAAAAACCTTTGAGTTATTGATGTTGATGGTAAGACCCGAGCACCCACAAAAGTCCTTAAGAATATTGTTAATAATCATCACATTCTCCATAGTGGCCATAGCCATTACAATAAGATTGTCGACAAAAAATATTTGAGAGAAACATGGGGCCCGCCTACACACCGGGAAAGTCTTCCAAAGACCCGCCCCCACCAACTCCTCAATAAAGCATGCAAGACGCTCCATAACAAGGACAAAGAGATAGGGAGAGAGAGGGTTCCCTTCCTGAAGTCCACATGACGGGACGAATGGGTTAAGGGCTTCCCCATTCCAAAAGACCCGAGAGTGCGAACTCTCCACACAAAACATAATGATGGAGATGATATTCAGAGGAAAGTTGAAGAATTGCAAAGTTTCTTCGAGAAATTTTCAATTCACTTTATCATAGGCCTTCTCTAAATTAAGTTTGATGATCGTACCTCCAACCTTGCCCTTCGACCTTTTAAGTGAGTGAATCATTTTTTGAAGGAAAAGGATGTTATCATGCTTGCCACGTTTCCGGATAAAACTAATTTGGAGAGGAGACACAATGTCGGTCATAAAATTCTTCAAACAGAGGGTAATCGTCTTAGTGATACACTTGTATAAGACATTACAAAGAACAATTGGTCTAAATTTCGAGATATGCCCGAGATTATCCTCGTTCAGAATAAGATAAATAAAGGTCTCACCCACCTCTTCATTAAACTTTCCCATCAAGAAGGCATCATAGACAAATTACCGCACCGAATCACCACCAACATCCCACATATGTTGATAAAAAAATGCATGACAACCATCGGGTCCCCGGGCCTTGTTAGGACTAAAGGACCTCATAATGTCTCGGACTTTCTCAAAAGATGGGAGAGTTCGAAGCACATCACATTGAGAGTAGGAGCGCCATTTTTGGAATATGCTACATGGAAGTTCCCCTCGGCTCGTCAAAGGATTCGAAAAAAGACTCTTGAAATAGTCAACCACATGAACCTTCAAAACTGTAGCATCTGATTCCCAAACTCCATCAATTTTTAGATTATTAACCCGATTTTTTCTCCGCCGGATGACCGTAGAGGCATGAATTTTTTTTGTATTGTTATCGCCATGAGTAAGCCACTTAATATGGGACTTTTGAAGCCAATGTATCTCTTCTTGTCTAAGAATCCCATTGTAAGCTTTAATAAGCCCATTCTGAAGATTGGAAAGGTACACACTATCCCAACGACCAAGGGCTTTTTGAACACTGCCCAAACGTGCCATAATCTGCCATTTTTTACCAAAGATGTTCCGGAACGTTTTCTTATTACATTCCTTCATTGCTGTAGGGGGCCAACTAAGAGCCTCATTCACGTTCCCAGTTGTACTTCAAAGCTTCCGAATGGTCTCCTTACACTCTCATGCTCACATCAAGCCAATTCAAACTGAAAGGAATTAATATACCTTACAACTTCCGAGATACCATCACAAAACATAAGGATCGGGTGGTGATCTGAATGGGTCTAAGGGAGGTGAAGTACGACCCCCTCGGGAAATGTTTGGTGTTGAACCTACAAAAATAATTCCTACTAACAATGAGCAGGGTCGAATCCACAAGGATTGGTTCAGATTAAATTCTCAATAAACGAATAAAATAAAAGGGGGGGGGGGGGATTTTTAATAATTGATTAAACTAAAAATTAAAAAAAATAACTAAAATTATTAAAATCAAGAGATGCAAAATTAATCAAATAGAAAAAATCAATATGTGGTGAGATTCTAGCCTAAGGAATTTTATCCGTTTTAATTCTATAATTTGATCATCGATGCAAAGATAATTCAATATTCTTGAATAAATTGGCTATAGTTGTTAACAAGCTCTAACAACCTCGTTTCTCCTTATTTTATCGATAATCAAAACAAGCTCTTTGATTATTTTCCTTATTAACTGAATAACCCTAAACAAGCTCTTAAGATTTAATTCAACAATAGCTTTAAGAATTAGAGAAACACCAATTCTAATTAACAAACTCACAAGCTCGGTTTATTTAAATTAGATTACATATTCCTATAATAACAATAAAAAACTTGTCCATAATCAACGCTATAATTGCTACCAACATTAGAATTAACCAAACAATTACGGATTTGAGATTCTAATTAGCTATATATTATTCCAACAATTAAATAACGGGCCGAATTACCCAATTTATTGAAACAATAATTTCAACAAGCACAAAGAATATGTAAATATTCAAGAATAAAGAAATAATAAGAATAAATTAGATCTCACAAGATTTTGTAGAATAAAATCTTCAAATATCCTCGACTAGAACTTGAGTTTTTAGCAATACATTTTCAATGGAACAAAACGCAGAATTTTTCTCTTCTCTTCTTGTAAAAAACGTGTAATATAATGAATTGTGTAGGAGAGATAATAAAATTCTAACAATATCTAATTATATATGCCAAGCCAAAAGACTCCTAACTAAATAAAACTCTAATTCTAATGAAATAAGGAAATTAACTCCTTAATAGAATAAAATACTAATAAGACTCCTAAAAAATAGGATTTTCTCTTCCTACTTCACACGCTTAAACATGTCTTCTTCTTTTTCTCTTTCTTCTCCATCTTTTTCTTCATTTTTCTTCTTCTTTGAAATTTCACCTATCAAAATAAAAATCATAATAAATATCTATAATTTAAACTTAAATAGCAATAAAAGAATAAAGGAAATATATGAAAAATATGCATAAAATGCATACTAACAGGAAACTTCATTCTCCATCTATCATTAGCAAGTGAGTGGTCAAGCCTTTCCCGAATAGGAACATTTCCCTCCCTCTTACACATCCACGTAAACTTTGGTCCTTGAAAGCCCAAGAGGATAAGATTACACGAATGAATCATCTCGTTAAATCTATTACATCTCGATTGACTTGTCGGTCTCCCTCCTCTTTTCTCGTTCGCAAAGGCAACATCATTAAGATCTTCTGTCACAAGCCACGGAACATCAATATTCTCACTCATGGCTTCTAAACCACGCCACAATTGCAATCTTTTACCCACATTGGGACTTGCATAGCACCCCGAGCAAAGCCAACCCACATCATTCTTCGGGCCAATAATAACATGAATGGCTTGAGAAGAGATATCAACAATATCCACTTTAATCTCCTCCCTATTCCAAAGAAGCCAAATGCCTCCCTATAATTTCTTAGTTGAACAATGATGTGAAAAAATTGGTGGAAGGAGATTGCTAAAAACTTGATTTTTGGGTCCACAAAATTAACCCAAAACACAATAGGCTAGTTGAGATGACCCTCGGTTTTGACCCTCAGAAACTTTAAATTGGAGAGTTTTAAAGGAGGTCTATATGAGCTCAAAATGAAAGAAGACGTATAATAAATTAAATTAAATACTTGATTAGAGTTAGTGTTTGATAGGGGTGTTCATCAAAATTTCTAAACCGTTCCAACCGACTGCCCTAACTTAAATTGCACCGCAATTGTCGGGTTTAAGGTTGGATGGGTCGGTCTTGGATTAACTAAGAAAGTTTTTGCAATTCTACAACTGGGTCTTGTTTTATACTTAGGTGAATGATATTAGCACTCCACTATTGAATACAAATTTCTTTAGAAAAATAGTGAAAAGTGGAGCTCTAATAGTAATTTTTGGAGCTCCAATATCAATTTCCTTATATTTATAAGGACCGCTTAATGATGAACAACAACAACAATAATAATAATTGAGGTTACACATGAAATATATTTATTCTCTTCTTATAATTTTAAATTTTTTCATAGTTTGTTATAATATATTTTTCCATTGTAGGCCAGTAGTTTTCCAGGTTGTAGTTAATCTATCTTGAATTTATTGTATCAAGTTTTCTGGAACACTTTCAAATTTGTAATTTGGCACAGATAGTTAAAATATACAATACTGATTTACTTTTATTGGTGATTTTTATTTTAAAAAGAAATTAATATTAATTATAATTTTTCGCTAATATATATATATATGTATATATGTATAGTTCTTTCTTATTTCACTTAGAAGTATGTCACATCACTATTTTTTTACATGCGTATTCATTTTTGGTGCTTTTCTCTGTTTTTTTAGGTGAAAGTTATACTTTATACCTACTATCAATAATGCAACTTTACAAAAAACAGAGGGAGGGGACAAGTCACCTTACCTCTGTTCCAAAACTAAAGGCCAAAGCAAATAATTCTCTCTCTGCCAAGGCCTAAAAAAAAAATAGGAGTATTAACAGCAAACAGACTATCCTGTCAAGTATGTAAAATATGCACTATCTCTATATGTCATCTTTTGTTTCTTTGTTCCTCTAAACCGTATCTTTAATTGCATTCTTAACTGGGTTGCAATCACCTCTGTTGTCTTCTCTGTTTGAGTAAATATTCTGGCATTTCTTTCTTCCCACACTCTGTAAGCTAAACCTGCAATTCCAGCAGCAACAACACCTTGTCTATATTTCCACCCCTTAAAAGCATAACTAATCCATCTCCTCCATCTATAAAATTGAACAGGAAAGTTATCCACTTTCAACCAATTCATGATTAGACTAACTACCTGTCTAACCCAAACACACTCAAATACTAAATGCTCAATAGTCTCCACTCCTTCTCCACAAAAGACACAACAGCAGCTAGGTAATGACATAAATTGACTCAATCTTGCTTTTGTAAGTAACCTCTTATGCATCACTAACCACATATTAAAGGAATGCTTAGGAATATTATGTTTATTCCATACAATCTTTGCAAACCCAACTCTGACTTGGTCACCTTTGAGCCATTCATAACCACTCTTCACCGAGTAAACACCTGTAGGGGAGCCTCTCCATCTGTTCTGCATATATCCCTGTTGCAATTTTCTCTTCATTGTATGAAACGTCTTCCATGCCCAGCTACAATCTAATGGTGGATTGTAGTCCCAAAAATCTTGACCCTTGAGGTACACACTATCCACCCATTTAACCCACAATGTGTCTTTTTTTTGAGATACAGCCCATACTTGTTTTCCTTTAGAGGCAGTATTCCAATCCTTGCAACTCTTGATGTTTAGGCCACCAAAATTCTTCTTTGTAAAAACTTGTTCCCAACCTACCAAAGTCATTTTCCTGGTTTGGTCATTTTTTCCCCAAAGGAACTCCCTACATTTTTGTTCCACCTGTTTTACAATAGCTTGAGGGAGAATAAAGACAGAGCACCAATAGACATGTAGTGAAAGTAATATAGAATTTATCATCTACGTTCTCCCCGCATACGATAAGTTCCTCGAAGCCCAACAAGTCAACCTCTTCGTAATTTTCTCCACCAAGGAATAACAATCCATCTTGGACCACTTTATTGGAGAAAGTGGCACTCCAAGATACCTCATGGGAAACACCCCTTCACTAAAACTAGTGATATCAAGTATGTCTTGTTTGAGATTTTGGGAAACACCTCTCACAAAAATACTTGATTTCCCTTGGTTGGCATATAATCCAGATGTTAATGAAAATTTCTAAAAAGCCTTCCACAACACAGTTACAGCAGGGCTTGTTGCTTTACAGAACAATAGTTGATCATCTGCAAAACACACATTAGTAAGCTTCAAATGTTTGCATGATGGATGGAATTTGAACTCTCCATTTTGTGCTACCACTTTCAAGCTTCGAGTTAAGTATTTCATGACAAGAACAAAGAATAGGGGGGATATGGGGTCTCTTTGTCTCAATCCTCTTTGTCCCCTGAAAAAACCATGAACTTCACCATTTAACACTACTGAGAAGAAAGTAGTTGTAACACATGTCAGAATCCATTGACTGGACTTTTGAGGAAATCTCATCCCATCAAGCAATTATTTCAAGAAGCTCCACTCCACAGAGTCATACGCTTTTCTAATATCAATCTTCATCAAACATCTGGGGGATACATTTTTTCTGTTGTACAGCCTGATCAACTCTTGACTTATCAGGAAATTGTCAATAATATTCCGCCCTTTTGTGAATGCGCCCTGGCTTGCATTTACCAATTCAGGTAGAACTACAGCTAGTTGAGTTGTGAGCATTTCTTATATACATTTGTACAATGTATTACAACAGGAGATGGGTCTGAATTCACTTGCCAAGGAGGGGTTCTCAATCTTAGGTATAAGACTGAGCAATGTGTGATTTACTTGTTTTAACATCCTGTCATTCTGAAAGAAATCCAATATAGCTTTAGTAACCTCACTCCCTATCACATTCCATGCATCCTTAAAAAATCCACTTCCAAACCCATTTGGCCCTGGACTTTTAGTCGAGCATATACTGAACAGTGCTCTCTTAACATCCTCTGCACTAAATGGCTTAATTAAATCCATTTGCCTTTCCCAATTCAATGTTGGCCCTGCTTCAAAAATCTTTTCCTCGGTAGGTTGTACTTGTGCACTTTCCTCAAGTAACTTTTTGTAAAAATCGACAAAATGCTCAGCTACTTCATTGTAGTCTGTCAGGATGTTATCACCATCTTTAATGGACAATATTCTACTTCTGTACTGCCTCTTCTTTATCACCATGTGAAAAAATTTAATGTTTTGGTCTCCCTGATTGATCCAATTTGCTTTAGATTTCTGAATCAAAAACTGATCTCTTGCCTTCATTTTATTTCTCAAATCCTTCTGCGCTTCTATCACTGCCCTTTGCATGTCTATAGCCATAGGATTCTGATGGAGAAGTTGTTGTAGTCTTTGAAGTTCATCTTGAGCTTTAGTTGTCTGGAGCTCAATCTCATTAAAATGCTCTTTATTTAATTTTCTCAGCTCTGCTTTCATCAATTTAAATTTTTGTACAACTTTGAAGATTTTGTTCCCTTCCACTCTAGTATTCCAGCAATGATCCACAATAGGCAAGAAACCAGGTGATTCACTCCACATGTTATAATATTTGAATGGTTTTCTGTGTTGCAAGTTCTTACTTTGCAGCTGGATAAGCATTGGTGTATGGCCAGAATTACCTTCTGGCAGAAATAGTGTTTCTGTCAAAGGTAATGCTTCACACCACTCCTGATTTATCAAAGCTCTGTCTATTTTTGAGAAGATTATTTGTCCTTCCTCATGGTTATTATTCCATGTGTATTGACAGCCAATCCACTTCATCTCCTCCAACTCACATTCATCAAGACAATTTCTAAAATCCACCACCTCACTAACATTAACAGGGTTACCCCCCACCCTATCATGTATTTCCAAAACACACTTGAAATCTCCAAGGACTAGCCAAGGCCCCTAGTTCACTCTGGAAAAGTTTGTAAGATCATGCCACAACTCAATTATGTCTGCAGCAGTGTTATAGGCATAGACAAAGGTTACTAAGATATTTTGTTGTGTACTTAGAATTTTCACCTGACAGTGAATGTATTGAGCATGTACTTTCAACACATTCACATCAAACCAATCTTTCCTCCACATTACCCAAATCCTACCCCTGGGATTTGCAGCTAAATTTGTAATAAAACCCCATCCTTGACATACCATATCATAGACTTTTTGAACATTCTGGCTTCTTATCTTATGCTCCATTATACCCATCAAACCAATACCATATGTGTTACAGAGATTTAAGACTTATCTCTGCCTACCAAGGCTGTTCAAGCCTCTAACATTCCAAGCTGCCAGTGTGGACTTGTTCATTGACAGTGATTGTAACTTGTCCTGGCTGCACTAAGTAGTTATATTCTCCACTTGCTTTACTGGATTCACCCCTCTCTGCTAGGACTAATGTTTTCTTCCCATTGTGGGTAACACTATGCCATTGCGGTTCTTTTTGTGCTTCTTTGCTAACTGGTTGTTGATGTTGTTCTACACTCAGACCCTCCCCTTCAGCTTGCACAGACTTCTCTTGGCCTTGTTGTGTGATTTTAGGCTTCCAAACCATTTTTCCTCTTTTCTTTCTACACTCTTTTTTCTCATGCCCATATCCCTGACAATAGTCACATTTCATTGGTTTCCACTAGTATTTAACCTCCTGCTCCATAACTATTCCTTTTTCATTTTCAAAATACACCACATCAGGCATCTTTGTAATTTCTACCTCTATCAGGAGCCTTGCATAATTAATCCCCCTTTTTTTTTATGGTCATTTGATCCGCCATAATTGGAGTACCAATCAAACTTCCAATCTTACACAGTGAACTTCAACTCCAGTATTTTAGGTCTAGATTTTCAAGCTGCACCCAAATTGGTACTTTTTCAATGTGGTTCTTATGATAGTTCTGGTTTTCAAACCATGGGAAACAATAAGAGGTCTATTATCAAAATGATACACACCAATTTGCACAACAGTATCTCTTGCCTCTTCTGTGTGAAATTTAACCAAGTATAAACCATTGTTCATCAAGAGGATCTTATCTATACCATATTTGCCCCAAATTCGTTTAAGAAATCCACTCATAACTGGGAACGGGGGGTTTGTGCCAAGAGCATAACGTACCAGAGCAGTTTGCTAATACGTAATTTCTAATTGCACATCTTCTGTTTCAATTCGCCCAACATATTTCCCTTCTTTGACTTCTGGTGCTTGGAACTGAAGTTTACCCCCTGCATTTCGCAACTTCGTAAGGTCAAATTCATCCCAAATCGTGCTCTATTTCTGCTGATTGACCTCGGCTTGTTGTGGTGCTTGAACTCCCCTGTTCGTCACTTCTCCTTGCTGTTGAGATGAGGTTTGAATTTGCTGCAAACACTCACTCAACTTCTTTGCTACCGCAGAGCCTTCCATCTAATCCCCCAACAGCGATTGAGCTTGCGTTAACAATTGTGCAATCGATCCCATATCACCCTCCCCTTTTGAAACCTGCGAAGTGGCCTCCTCTGAAACCCTGGCTGGAGTCAACAACTGACTTAGCCCTGTTTTCCCACTCTTCCCCATCGAAGCTTGGGAAGTCGGAGATGGATTCGTGTCTGTCACCACCAGAATCACTCTCTTCTTCTTCTTGACCATGTTGGTCGCGGTGCACGTTAGTTGCATGTGCCGAGAGAGAGAAGAGAAAAAAGCCCGAAATCCTCAAAATCTTGCAATAGTAAGCAAAAGGACATTGGCTCAACTAAGTGGTAAAGAAACTTTTGCTCCTTTTCTACTGTTTTTGCTTTTACGATCAATAATTAGAAGCAAATAACACTTTGCTCAAAATATATGTACACTTGAAAAAGCAATACTGGTGTTCTTAAAGTTTATTGAGTTAGAAAGGACATGTTGCATATTGAGAAACTGAGTTGGAAAATTGCCTAAAACACATTTCATGTATTACGATCGAACATCTAATTAAGAGTTAGTCGCATTGCTGATATAATATTTTGCTTTTAGAAAAATATTAGATTGTTTCAAACCACAAAAACTGCCCCAACCCAACTAGACCGTAAAGTGCGGTTTAGTAATTTTTGGGTCGGACTTAGGTTAAAATATTTAAAACCCCCAAACGTCGGGTTGAGCTAAAAAATTAGCCAAACTCGCACAACCCGCACTACTGTTCAATATATGTATATTGTTGGGAACAATATTAGTTTGATAACGGGGGGTGTTTATGAAGGTGCAAAATGATACGTCGATGCATGAGTTTAGACTCGCTCTCCTTAAAAACATTATTTCCCAGCGCTTGGTGGTTATAGAATACTACAATTGTCTCCCAAGATACAACGACGACGTCTTGGCAATAGTACCACTACAAATTCCCGAGTCTACCAAACAAAATACTTATTCCAAACTCTTTCGATGGACATGAATGAATTAAATGCACATTTACGCATTTAATATGCAAAACCATTCTTACAATATTAAAATAATATTTAAGAATATTCAAAGTACTCATATGTACCAAGTAGTTCTTAAAATAATATTTAAGAACTCCAAAAACATTTTAAATGTTCAATTTAGCATTTAATATTCAATACTATTTTTATAATATTAAAACTAATTTTCAAGAAACAAAAGAATTCTCAAAAATACTCAAATTCGTATTTAAGAGAAGAAGATAGAAGAGAATATGATTATGGTATTTAAAACTTCAAATTAGAGGGGTCTATTTATAGAGAATTGAAGGTTTTAGGTCAAAAGAAACAACTTTTTGGACACCTGTGGAAGGTTCCAAAAGCTGTGACTTTTGGGCGAAAAATCCCCTAAAGCAGCTTTCCGGAAAGTGTGCGGATCCAGTGTGGGTGGGTGCACCGTGTACCCGCTCAACATCCAATCTAGCTTTCGCTCAGCTGGGCAATAATCTGGTGCAGGCGGTTGAACCCAATGCTTTGCAATTCAGCTCCTGACTTTCTAGAACTTTCAAATTGACCCCAAAATTTTGAATCATGATAAGTTAGATCCTTTCAAATTGATCTCTCAATTTTTCGATTTGATAACTTTAGTCCCGAACTAAATGAACCATTTCTTATATGATTGCGGCCGTCTCGTATGATTGTGATCATTTAATCGTGTACGTTCATATCGATCCATTGATTCCAATTACAAACTACATTTTAAGTGACCCAATTTGTTAATTAATTTCTCATTCACCTGAGATCGGATTTAAGTACTAAAATACTCTAAATTTATCTACTCGAAACGTAGATTAATTTAAGTCAAATACATTCCGCTTATGATACACGAAATTCACTTAAATCTCTAATAAATCATGCTAAAACACAATTTATTCAATTAAGATTTCCAATATATATATATATATATATATATATATATATAGGATTGTAAACCTGATTTAGGTCGGATCGGTTGATCCTCTCTATCTCAGTCTGGGTCAAGTCGCACGACTAAACGAGGTGAAAATTAGATTATAGACTGCACTTAGATGATACTAAGCTGCCTACGTACCCACTTGGGGATCAAGTCTAACGTAGTTCAGGTATGAGATACACTTCCAGTTGGAGAGTCGTATTTGCGTACGAAGAGCCCAAATTTGTATATAGGGAACTTACTCTCAAAATGTCGACGCAGAACGGGGAGTTTCTAGCCCTCAACGGTGTCACATGCCTAAACTTTCTCTTAGGCGCTTCCACTTATGACTGGCCACATCCAGTTTCTCGTACATATCTTCAATTTTTGCACGGGAGAGCATTGGTTTCTCCTTCGAAACCTCAGTCATAAGGGCTTTTCCCTTTCCTTCGCCCAACATCCTACGACTGTCCACTTTGTCATCTGATAGATGCCTATGTTCTTCATTCTTCTCACTATCACTCTCTTCACCTCTTTGCCTGTGGAATAATCTCCTCGGGGTTGGAGGTGAAAGATGCACTTGACCTATATTTGGTGTTGTTGGGGTCTGTGCCATAAGCCTCTGCAGTATCTCATCCCCATGCTCTTTCAACTTTCTGTTCAGCTCCTCTATCGTCATGGTGATCACTCCTGCACTCGCAGCCACATCTTCTCTGTGCCTCACTTCGTCCGGACAATCGGTGGATGACTCCTCTTACCGAACTTGCTTCAACTCTTGATTCGCAGCGTCCATATCCAAATTTCTACTCAGCAACCCGAAGTAAATGTTCCCACAGACGGCGCCAACTGACTTAGGTCGGATCGATTGATCCTCTCTATCTCAGTCTGGGTCAAGTCGCACGACTAAATGAGGTGAAAATTAGATTATAGACTGCACTTAGATGATACTAAGCTGCCTACGTACCCACTTGGGGATCAAGTCTAACGCAGTTCAGGTATGAGATACACTTCCAGTTGGAGAGTCGTATTTGCGTACGAAGAGCCCAAATTTGTATATAGGGAACTTACTCTCAAGTTTATAGTAGAAAATCAGATTGTGAACCCTTATTACTTGTTCTGAGATGATATTTATAGATGTCCGTGTCGTACGGATATGATAGTGACAGTCGGGGCCCTAAGATCACACCACGTGTAGTTAATAGAAGGTTCTAATCCCGGGTCTCACTTAAGGTTACGGGTCGACCCTATTGGGTCCATTTAGAAATACGCGGATCCTTCGAACCTAACGCCAGAGCATATCTTGTATTTGATGAAGGTTGGACTTGTATTCACTTTCACCACTCACTAGACTCGTATTAATGACTGACCTGAGAGTTTTGGCGAGGTAAATCAACGTCACCAACAGGTTCGTGTACACGAACGACCCAGGACCCAAGCTTGGTATATCAAAACCCTAATACTCTGTATGGATTCACGTGGAACTCTCAGATTCATCTCTGCTGACAGTGATCAATGGTTCGTGCTCCGAATTCCGACTCAGAGATTATATGGCATAATAAGCCGCATGTAAATCGCGTTTTACTTCATCCTATTTGAATATTAATCGTGGCCCTTTTCCAAGTGCCTTCTAGTCGTTCTTAGGGCCGTCTATTATTTGCCCTGTGAAACAAAAATTTGTCTGGAGCGCATATTGTCAAGGAAACAGTGATTTGATCAATCAATGCTTGTTGATCTCTCTATTATCGCTAATTTTCTTTTTAAATGATAATTGCTTTTTGAAGAACGTAATTATATGGTGCCATTTATTCAAAGTTTCTGACTTCATGACCCATCTCAAATATTCGAAGAATATCGAATAAGGAAACTTAAGCTCATGATTTCTTCCTAGCCACAGAAAATACTTCCTTTTTTTTTTAATAAATGTTTAGATAGGGCCGGCTGAGTTAGTCATCTATCACGAGTCAAGATATGCTTTTAGGACCAAAAGTTGTTTATAGGGATATTTACAGATCGCTGACCCAACACCGCATTCACATCGACACAAGAAATCGAACTCACAATTTTTTAACAGAAAGTGATTCGTTTCTTATCAACTGAATCAGCATGTGTTGGTGCTATTTATAAAAACTACATGTACTGTTTTTCACTAATACCAGCGACTAGCGACTTTAACACTACAAACGTGCCAAATTTAAGTACGGAAAAGAAATTGAGATATACATATACATATACTTCCTGTAGTATTATTGTTGTACTGTTTCTCTTTCTTTTCCCTACTTATATTTGGCACGTTTGTAGTGTTAAAAGTCGCCAATATTAGTGAAAAACTTTTAGCAATTTGTCAAACCGTACCGTAGAATTCCATTCAATTTCAAAATTGATGGATAAATAAAGACAAAAAATAAAATAAATTACTTTCAGTGAAGGCTTATGTTAATATTAGATTATATAAAAATATCCTTAAAAAATATGTTAAGAGTGGTGAACAACTTTTTTTCATAACATAAGATTTATCTCTAATGAATTTTATTGAAAAACAATTACAAATTTTTGTCTTACTATAAGTAAACAAATCTTATTTCTTCTTCTATCAAAAAAAAAGAAAAAATCTTATTTCTTCTTCTATCAAAAAAAAATAAAATCTTATTTCTTCTTTTTGCAACTCTTCGAGTTGTTTAAGGTGAGTTTGTAGGAAGCAAGACCGTACAAGATTGTACATAAATTTCGCTTATCTTTTTAAATCGAAGAATTGATCAAATTAACTCGTACACCCACCATTTTTATTAATTTTCAATACATCAAAGATAATATAACATTAAACTTGAAGAACGTAACTAGAATTTTAGATTAGATGTTTTAATATATTTTAAAATAAAAGTTTTAGTTGGGTCAAAAGGCTTAACACTAAAAAGTATTACAACGACATGCATCAATATAAGCCTATTATATATATATATACATATATGTATATACTTTTCCAATCATGCAGAGGTTTGGCCCTTCCGGGCCCCCTTGACGTCATTGATTACTTAATCGCACTTTTATTTTCTAGTAAAGTTCCTACTTATCTTTGGACTTTATGTCACACGCGTCGTACAATTTTATTAAAATTTCACTCAAGTGTCGACAAATTGCTTTATCCTAAATATAATATGTCCAATAACCGATGCAAAATAGTTCACAAGTCCGACCTTAAAGAATTGTAATGATTCAGAACAAAAAAGAAGGAATAGTTAATCTTATTATACGGATAACAAGCAAACTTTGCTTTTACTTTCAATAATTGGTATTTATTGAGAGCAAAAACAAAAAACAAAAAGATCGTTCTAATGTCCGCCTTTTGTTTTTTCATAAGATATGTCCTCATCAGTACTACGAGTGAAGTTCGTGGGCGGTTGCCTTTCCTCTATCATCTAAACCACAAATTTTAATTATACTATTATTTATACAATTATTTTCTTTTTCCTTGCTTTTTATGATTGGGTCCAATCGTAGAACTACACACTGGATCAAGTTGAGGAACTTGAGTCTGACTTGATCTTTTCGACCTCGAGTCGGATCGGGACATAGCCAAAATTTGAAGATACAAGACAAAGCTGGATGTCTTTAGAGTATGGGGAGCATAAATTTTATATATTGAAAATTTGATGACTAATATTTTTTTAACAAAATTTGAAGGGGCGGCTGCCATCATCAGTCTTTTGGCACTGAAGTCGAACTTCTTAAACTCGAGCTCTGTAATGAGTGAAATTTGAATCTGATTATTCGTTGTTCAAAACTTCGGTATTCTACTATAATTCCATAACCACCTCGAGCAAGTATGTATACACACACACACTTGCTCGAGCTACAATTTAAGATGAACTCAAACTCGAACCATTTAACTTGTGGGTAGTCGAAATGACTCATGCACCGTTCAACTAAAGTACCCTTAGTCCATTACTTATATTATCAACTCTTATTTCTTTGATAATTGACATCAAATTGTTCCTTGTTCAAACAAAGAAAACTAAGCTGGGTCTATCTTCAAAAGTAGAGCGGTCTTTACCTATGCGCATGTAGCTCAAAAATCACCTCATGCATCAGTGTTGTCCTGGTCACCTTTATTGGTACATATTAATGTTGTCCAATAGTTTTGAGCATTATTGCAATGTGGGGGCAATGATTTATTTAGTGGTACGTCTCAGAGCACAACTTATCTCGCACCAATGACAAATTCAGTGCCACAAGTGGCATATAAATAGTCTTGTACCTCCAATATGGTATAGAAGTTGTATGACTCCTTCGAATGCGCGCGCGCGCACACATATATATATATATATATCCTCTCGTACTAATGACACGTTAAGTACCATAGTTTGAGATTAATATAATGATACTCAATTTGGTATTACAGACGATGAGAAGATAAGTAGGAAAAGTGTAGCTCATTGATCATTAATATAATTAGATTAACAAATACACACTTATCTTATTTTATGAATATCAATAACAAAAGATTTTGTTAAAAGAGTCTTTATATTAGCCTGAAAGTTGATAGAATTTGTTGGACATACGTTCTGGAAATTGTGGGCTTTTTCCTAATTTTGATAAATTATTTAAGTGAGTTTCGTATGTCGCATGGGAGATTTCTTTGGCAAAGCTTAATCTGCTCTGGAAGTAGATAAACATAATGTATTTATCTAAGCGAGTCACTTATATAAATAATGTATATGGAGTTAGAATATGTGAATAGATAATAGACCAAGCATTGGCAATGACGAAATTGTAAATCATGAGATATATATCACTTAACGTAGTCTAAGTTGACAAAAAAAATTTGGGCCTTTGAGGCACCCAAGTTTTATATAAAGAGAGTCATACATGCTTGTAGAATTGGATTGGTGGACACATACTCCCGATTGGATTGAACTTGGGTTTGGGCCGAACCATATATATATATATATATAAAGGGATGAAACCAGAATTTTGGTCCCGCGGGGCGAATACAAAAATGGGGGAAATTTTTAATATTTTTAGGGGTTATGGGGAGCAAAATAGAAAATTTCAACAATTACAGGGGATAAAAAATATATTTTCAAAAGTTGAGAGAGACGGCTGCCACTACCGGCCCTGGACCTATATATATATATATATAGACACACACAAAATACATGCACAACTAAACTATTTTCAAAGTGCAATGGTAAATAACTTCTTCTTTATTAAAATAATACTTTGATAATCCATAACAACCTAATATCAAGACACTACAAGAAGAAGGAAAAAAATAGTGACAAAATGTAAGTGAGTCAAAACTATCATTAGAGATAGTTGGTGACAACAATTCATATTTTGCCACATAATGATTTTCACAAATTCATCACTGGCAACTTATATATCATTCTCGTTTATTTTTATTTTAAATAATTTAGTAATATTTATTGTTATTAATTATCATTATACACATGTTATTCAATACTATTAGCCACGGTTTTATACATTCTTTCCACTATTAAAATCTTACAAATCACTATTTTCACTAAACAAAATCACTGAATATACATAATTAGCGACAACTTTGACATTGTGATTGGTGTTACATTTGTTGTATAGAGATTAACTTTGAAAGTTCCATAACATCTAGATCTATATAACAATTAATTAGTGTAATAACCAAATCAAAAGAACATTAAATATATTTAGGCAGATCTTGGGTTCACACCTAATTATAAAAATGCAGGCACATTTTGGCTTTATACCTAATAATCAAAATAACTTCGAACAAAGAGATATACATTTATTATTATTTTAAATGAGAATGATTGATTGTGAGAGACATGTGTAAGTATGTAACTATATATGATTATTAGTCCACAACAAATCAAAGTGTGGACACAAATTACTTGGGACCAAAGTAGAAAATTTCCATCTCTCTTCTCTTGGAAATAAGCTCTTGGAAATATATAACACCACTTACCATATATATATTCTGTGCCTTCTTATCTGCCAATCCAAAGCTTAATCCTCCAAATCAAACATGGAAATAAGCTTCGTGATCGGAGTACTAGGTAAATACTTCTTACCACCTTAATTAATTTCCTCTTATTATATTGTAATCATTGTCCTAAGTTTGATAAATAATTAATCATCATCTTGAATTCATTTTCTCCAGGGAACATCTTTGCATCTTTGCTATTCATCTCACCAGCGTAAGTTTCAGTTACTTGCTTCTTTCGTTCGTTGCGCGTAGGTCAGATACGCATGCATGTATATAATCATACATTTTTTTGTATGTGTAGAAAGACGTTCTGGAGGATTGTAAAGAAACGATCGACAGAAGAATTCGAGAGCATTCCTTACATAATATTGCTATTAAATGCTTCTCTATGGACTTATTATGGGATCATCAAACCGGAATTGCTTCTTGTCACCATTAATGGATTTGGAGCTGCACTTGGGGTCATCTATGTTTTCATATATCTCTTGTTTGCCCCTTCAAAAATAAAGGTAACTTATTACTATCGTTGTTACCACCAAAAAAAAAATTAAAAAATTACTATCATTGTTTGCTTGTTAGATATTATTTTAATTTTTTTAATATTAAAGGTGACCGATACTTCACTCCTCCAAAATTTGTTGTTTTAATATATAACTTCCCGATTAAAACATATTTTACGCATTTTAGCACTACACCCCCACCCCAATAATGTTTTAAGACTAAATTTTTGTTGGAAATTTTTTTCATAAGCAACTAGATTTCAATCGCTGCATAGATGTCCAATTTTTCCTATGATTCTTAACTACATATATTCCAACCTTATGGTGTTTACAAACTAATTAAATTTTTGTTGTAAAAATTTTTTGTAAGCTGCCCGCGAAAAGGTGGCTCCCATGCACATAACACTCTTTTCGACAGGCGGTGGCTCAGTAGGACTTTGCCTCGTACAAAGCTTGACTCCAATATTGAAAATCTAGATTTCAATCACTGCATCACTACATAGACATGCTTTTTCTTATGGTTTTTAGCCGCTTCATGATATATCCCCATTTCTATGGTGTTACAAACTTAAGGCTATGTTTGGTATTGTTTTGTTTTTTTTTTTTTTTTAAATTTTGGTGAAAAGGTTTATTGGAAATCGTGATGCGATTGATTTTGTGTTTGATTTTATTTTTAGAAAAGACAAAAGTTACTGTAACAGTCAAATCATGTAATATAATATAAGTTTTAAATAATTATACTGTAGTTGATGTAATTAGTAGGCACCCAAAAGTAAAGACAAATAGGGAGACAATATCCGAAATTTTTTTGAACAAAAAAATTCTTTTTTATCAAAAAACGCAAGCCTAAATTTTTGTTGTAAAACCTTTTCATAAGTTGTTTTGTGTGAAAAGGTGGCTCCTTTTCCCGAGATCAAGTGGTGACTCTCACACGTTTAGAACTTTGCCTCTTATAGAAGTTAACTCCAATATTGAAAATCTAAATTTCAATCAATGCATATCATGACGTCTTCATATAACAATAATTGTCATGATTTTACCATCTATAGAAACAAAAAAGGTAAATTGAACCTTTTTTTTATTTTATTTTTCCTCCTACGATGGTGGATTTCAGGTGAAAACTTTTGCCATGGTGGGGACATTGAATGTAGGTTTTCTGGTGGGAGCAATTTTAATAACTAGTTTTGCTATGAGCAGACATGCCCAAGTCAATACTGCGGGGATTTTGTGTGTTTGCATCACCATTATTTCTTTTGGTTCTCCTTTGGCTGTCATGGTAAGAAATTAAAACCCTACATTTATTATTCCTATTTATTTACTTTTTTTTTAAGAATTTACAACAAATTAATAGCGAAATTGTGAAAAGGGTACGACGGTGTTTAGATAAGTGACAATTTTATATTTTGAAATATTTTTAAGATGAGAATTTCAGCAAGTACGTCCAAAATGAGGAGTGCTTGGTTGAAATACAATTCAATAACTTCAAATTAAATGGACTTTTCAATACATGACTTAGAGAGTGTCTAAGTGAGATTCTAAACTCTATAAAGCATCTTCTAACATGTTTAAGAATTTAATTATAAAATGACTTAAGAGTATTTTTGGATAATATTTAAAAGATAAGCTTAGAACTTTTTCCATACACAAGCCCAGGGATCGAACCTTGTACAGCACGCTTAAGGAACCCAGCTATCTACTAACTGTGTTGGACCTTGTTGGTAAAGATAAGCTTAGAACTTTCAGAATAAGATCTAACCACTCCCGTTTGTCCAAACCCATGCGTATTTTATAAAATAATTTACCAATTATATGACAAGTGTAATACACTCTCTTTGTGAAATACACTTAAATGCGACTAAATCGGGTCTGGGTTAGAATTTTCCAATTAAGAGGTTTGTAACTTATAATTAAGTTGCTTAAAACAATTTAGGTAACTAAGATCTTATCATTTCTCTTTAGATTAGTCATCTTAATTACAAAATTGAATTACTTCTCCTCCTTATAAAATTTACAATCTTATTTTATTCAAATAAATATATAATTTGTTACTAAGATATAACACATTTTTTATACGACGTAAAAGCTAATAATATGCTTTAAATAGTCTTAGTCAAACACCCTCTTGTACAAAGTAAATTCCCTTCAAAATTAACTATCAACGAGTAACACATTTACACATGGACTTCATCTCAAAAGTCCATTTGGGATGAATGTCCTGTACATTTTGCATAGTCTAGAGCTATTTATTTATATTAGAAACTCAAAAAGCCAAGAAGGACAAAAAAAATAAAGGAAAGATAAAGATCAACGTGAAGTATAGTACAAGGTGTCTTAAATAGATAGTTTGTCAGTTCTATATGAAGCTACGGACAATATGATATATATATATATATATATAGTATATATATTTATTTATTTTGGTAAAATATATAGTATATATATATAGGAAAGATAAAGATCAACATGAAGTATAGTACTAGGTGTCCCAAATAGATAGTTTGTTAGTTTTATATGAAGCTACCGACAATCAAGCAGCCTCTTAGTTCAGTGGTATAAAATTACCACTGGGACAACTTGGGGTCGACTTGATGTGCTTCCAAAATTGATTCACAACGTTGTCAAAACAATGATTGGCCAGCGACAGTCATGTACCGTGAGAGGGGATTAGTCGAGGTGCGCAAAAGTTAACCCAAACACCCCGTGGGAAAACCAAAAAAAATAAAAAATATGAAGCTACCGACAATATGATCACACACATATATATAGCTACCGACGATATGATTCCTATATATCTAACACGTCAGTTTACCCCCTAAAATTTATAACCAATTTGGTACTCAACAATCAACATGCGATGAATTTCAAGCTGTTCTATGCTGGGTCGAGACCGTTGGTCTCGGCCCAGCTTTGGTCACCAAAGGGGGGTGGGTCATTTAACAATTTATACCCCCTCCTTATTTGTTAAGCCAATGACTAAAGCTGGACCGAAACCAATGATCTTAGTCCAGTATAAAATTTTCCATGAATTTCCTTGTTGCAATCGACAGATACCTACCAAATCCAAGTTAGGTAAATGATTTTAAAATTATTTAATTTAATAATTGTAATTGTTGATTATAATATAAAAGGTATGTATACAAACTTATTAAATCTAGGAATTTGGCCATGGGACTATATGAGACTTTTGTAAACTACGGGACGAAAAGTATATTTTGGTGCATTCACGGGACAAGAAATGCGATTAACCCTATTACGTGATTTGATCTACCGATCTTGAGTACAATGAAATTATTTAAGCTACCACCAGGACTAGTACTCCAAAAAAAAATAGATTAGGACTACCTTTACTATCCCTAAGTAGTGACTAGCAGGAGGGACCAAAACTTTTTGTCCATGCGCAAAAAAAATACAAAATAGAGAGATATAATTAATTAACTAGATATTTTTACTCTTTGAAAGGACAAAATTAGAGCAACCAAAAAAAAAAAAAAAGGGACAAAATTATAAATTTAAAAAATTCATGAGCCAAAATAACCTATTTTATTTTAAGTTGAGGAGGTGACTGCCACCATCAGCCTCGACTCTGTCCCTATTGGTTAAATCTCATAAGAAAGAGTAAAGGAACTAGTATTGTATCTTATTTTCTTTATTTTTTGCAATGATAAAGCTAAATTATTCTTATTATTATTATTGTTGTTGTTGTTGTTAATTTATTTATTGTTTTTGGTATCTTTCAGAAAACAGTGGTGACAACAAAGAGCGTGGAGTTCATGCCTTTCTTTCTTACATTTTTCTACTTCCTTGTTGCCACCACTTGGGGTCTTTACGGGATATTAATTCACGATACCTTCATTTTGGTAAGTATTTTCCCACATTTTTTCATCACGTCACTTAACAATTAAAAACAAGGCAAACGTAGCTCAAATAATATGTACTATTAAAAAGTGCATTCTAAAATATAAAACATCATTTTTAATTTTGTGAAGCTCAAAAGTTCGCGAACTACACATATATCTGATGAGATTATAACATGTTATATATATATATATATTTTTTTTTGTCGATAGATACCAAATTCGATAGGGTTTTTTCTTGGAGTAGCCCAATTATCACTCTATGCTTGGTATAGAAATTATCCAAAGCCATCAGAAATTAAAGATGATGATTTGGAGGAGGGAAAACCAAGAAAGAGTGAAGATTTTGTTTTGGAGGAGATAAAGCCAGCAAAGAGTGAAGATTGTGTTTTGAAGGTGGGAAAGCCAAATGAGCACCTAAATAATAATGCTCCTTAATTATCCAATTTTCAGAAATACAAGTATATATTCGAGGCTTGTTTTTACCTTTTAACAGAATTTAAGTTTGTTTTGGCTTATTTAATTTCCAACTTAAATTCTAGAATACGTTATTATGTACGTTATGAAGATTTTGTATTCCATCTACTAAACAATGTAGTTTTATAGTGTATATATACTCTGAGTTTTAGTTAAGGACAGATGCACTGATAATCTCTTAAATATCAATTTTGTATCATTTTAGTCTTTGAAGTACTAAACGTTACACTATATTATCCCTAAATTTACTTTGTGTTTCATTTTCGTCCTTCCCGATAGATTTGGGCTAGGTTTAGATGTAATGCGCATGCGAATTTTAAGGGGCAAAATAATAAGATGAAAGTTGTTGCACTAGTCCTTTTTTACACTTCAACCTCTGAAAAAAGCAGGGGAAAAATTGTTTTTTGCCTCTCAAATGCCCTTGAGTAGTCGCATGTGTGGTACACGTGCTGCCAAAACCGGCCAAAATCTACCACAGAGGACGAAAGTGGTAGGGACTATAGTAATGTTTGGTACTTTAGAGATTAAAGTGATATAAATTAAGCTTATACCTTAAGAACTATTAATGACATTTACAGATTAATTAAATAAGCTTGAGATGCTATGAAAATATAGGGAAAATTATTTATATAGTCCGTTTACTTGGCCTTCCTTGCGTTTTAGTCCTTTAAGTTGACGCACTGTAAAATTGGTCCGTTATATTCTGACTTTTTGTAATTTTAGTTCTTTTGTGCTTAAAACATTGGTAAATTTAGTTCATCAATTTAGTCTATGGCATAGTCAATTGGTAAGAATTGAAAAATCTGATTAGGTAGATTTTCATTGCAATTTTAAGTTATGAAATGCGTAAAATTATCCCCTTCATACAATAAAATTTTTGTGGCTTTGTGCTTTATAGCTTCTAATTGATAATATCTAATAATAATGTGTGATTGTGGTATTGATGGGTATCGACGGACTAAATTTACCAATTTTTTAAGCACAAAAGAACTAAAATTACAAAAAGTCGGAAGATAACGGACCAATTTTGCAACGTGTCGACTTAAAGGACTAAAATGCAAGGGAGGCCAAGTTAACGGCCAAAAAAAATAATTTTTCCAAAAATATATACCAGCTAAACCTAATAAAAAGTTAAAAACATATACTTCCACTTTTAGGCCAGCTAAACCTAATTATATTTACCTACATATAGTTGATATATTATGACAAATGAGTAAATTGAATTTAGTCTCTTAAATTGCAAAAATTAAATAATAATTTAGTCTCTTAAGTGAGGTGTTTTTCTAATTTTGGCTTCAAACCTCATCACTCTCCACATTGCATCCCTTCAAGTCCAAAAGGTGGTTTGCCTATACTTAACAAAATGCACTGCATGTGACTGTTAGGACACAGAATTCTAAGGATCAAGTTGCATGTTTCCACAAAATATTAAATATTAAAGCCAACTAAAAGTTATAAAAATTCACTAATAACACCTAAAATAATTTTTTTATCAAAGAACTCATGGATATTTTGGAGTGGAATTCTTTTATTTGTGTTCGTTTTTTTTTTTTTTTGGATAATTTACGTAATGGGTTTTAATTCCAATATTGAGAATTTTTAAGAATCGTATATCAAATAAGGAAAGCAAGATCAGACAATATATTAAGAATAACATTAATTACTTTCCGGTGTTTGAAAGTTACATGTCATTGAAAACTGCTATTCTAGAGGCGTTTTAAACGCAAACCAACTCCATCAATTAAAAGTCGGTCAATTAAATCTTTGGAGTACAAAATACTTTAACATCCCTCCCCATTGGACGGCTAAAGTTTACATTGAAGCGGCGAAATTTTTGTTATCTGGTTGGCCTAATTAGCGTTTATGTAATATTTTGAGACTTGAAAACTTGGCTACAGATTTGCTTGTCAAATGTGCATTTCATAGGCTTTGCAGTGGAACCATTCCTCACAATAGCATTCTTCTTGACATCTTTTGTGAGGAATTTTCGGTTCTACTTTTTGTAACTTTGGACGGTTTTATTTATGAATGAATCACATTTTCTTACCAAAAAAAGGAGTACAAATACTTTCACAAATTTTCGGATATAAAAATTTGTTTTAGAGGATTATTAGTGATTGTCCCTATTTCTTTTTAGTTGGCTTTTGAATAGCTAAGATTTGTGAAAAGTAACACATTTTTTGTGTCATAACTTAAGAAAATTTGCAATTTTGATCCTTCACGCCACGTCTAAAGCACGTGGTATATACTACAATAAAAAATAATACTAGTGACAAAATTTAAAGTGACAATGTTAAAATTGTCACTAGATATAAAGATTGAATGACAAGAATGTTTGCTTTGCCACTATAAGAATGTTTAGTGACAAAAGTTTCTCTAAAATTGTCACTATTGACAATTAGTGACACATGTATAGTGACAACTTAGTAACAACATAAATAGAGTGACAACTATAATTATTGTCATTAAGTTATTACTAAAAGTGTGTCACTAATTGTCAATAGTGACAACAATTCTCTTGTCACTAACTATCAAGAGTGACAACTTCTATACAAATCTTGTCACTATTAAACATATAAAACCTATTCTTGTGGTAAAACAAAAATTCTTGTCACTAAAAATTTACAATTAGTGACAACTTTGACATTGCCACTTGATATTTTGTCATTAATGTATTTATCTTTTTCAGTGATATTGCGTTAAAAATTTAACTGCCACACCCAATGCATTGTGTTAGATATTTACATAATTAATCCCTCTTACCGAGTGAAGGGTGCAATACAGCGTACATTTAAAACTGCGGACCGACACCAAAATATGCTTCATTTGTAGGATCATACATGCAATTTTGCCTACTACATAGAGTTGTTAATCGGCCGGATTATCCACCGAAATCCGAGTCCAATTATAAATGTTAGAGTGTAATGGATCCAAGTCGAGTTGATTACAGATTTAACCCAATTCCAAATTCGAGCACACCTTCAGAGCCCATTAAATTATTTCCTCAGACCTTTTAGATTCTCAAATGGATAGGTAATAGTTTATATTTTGTGAGCGCATTTATGGTCATCCTTTATCGGAAAATTCTTGTATAAATCGGGTCTTGGGCTCCACCTGTGAATCTTGTGGATGTGATTAATCCACATCACTTGTTTGTTAATTCAAAAAAACAAATTAAGTGATGTGGATTAATCACATCCACAAGGTGCACAAGTGGAGTCCAAGACGGGGTGTATACAAGTGTTTTCCTCCTTCATCGGGGTTATTTGTGATACATATGGTCCATGTCACCAGCTAACCATTCACTGCTCTATATCAAGGCAAGCGGTTTATAAATCCCAAATGCGATAAAGGTTCGGAAATTACTAGAGACACAATCTTAGTAATAACTCCCTTTGTTTGAACCGGTCAGAGGATTAGGCTCCTATGTCTAACCTAATGAATTTGCTAGACATATTCACTCAAATTTATATCAGACATGAGCCATATTAGACTCGACCAGTTGAATCTATACACATATTAGACTCAATCATATTCAAACTGAAACTTGACTTGTCTGTTGTCACATCTAATCACATTCGCAAACTAAAGCAGTTGCATTCACTATATTGGTGTTAAATTTAAAAATAAATAATGAACCAAGAAGGATATGTAACATAACTCTTTAGGGAAACCAACAAGGTCCAGCATAATTAGTAGATAACTGATCAATTCCTTAAGCATATTGTTCAGGGTTCGATCCTTGACCGTGTGTATGGAAAAAATTTTTTTGGGAGAGGCAAAACTCACTTCGGTGGCCTCTATGCCTCGAAGGAATTAGTCTTCGGTGTCCGACTGGGGCAAATCCTTGGTATAAAAAAATAAATAATAATAACTCTTTAGGGAAGGATAGAAATGCCATGTAAGAGGGAAGTCCTTTGAGAAGAATATTGATCCATTGATGCAGGTTATATAAATATTTAGAAATATATGTACTTGTGTGTGTGTATATATTAATAAAATTACAAGAAAAATTAAAAAGGCAATTGGATTTGTAGATCCCTCTTATCAAAAAAAAAAAAAACGATTTGTAGATCCCGGTACATGTTCTTGTCTGACATATATAGTACTTAAGATTCTTTTTGTAATTATTTGGAATTTTTGGGCTGTTCTTAATTAATTGTAAACTTAAAATTGTCTCCCGATTGCATTTATTAATTTTTAAGTATTACGCATAGATAATTGTGGAAGTTAATGTTTTAATGTGGTTTTGTCTCTTTTATACAACAAAAAACTTAAATAATCTATTTTATGATAAAGTGAAAGTGAAGATACTTCCTAGATTGAAGACATTAAATACAATTACGGACGGTTATTTATGTAGTAATAATCAAATATGGATTATCAAACAAATAATAATCAAATATTAACTATCAAAAAAATAATAATCAAATATATATATATATATATATATATATTTCAGGATTCTCCATGATAATAAAAAGAACATTTATTTGTTTTTACTTTGTCTTTCGTATCAACTGTCAAACACATTAGTTATGCATTAAGATGGAAATGTTTGCTACACTTATGTTTATATATACGTTGCACATAAAATTATATGATATACAAATGAATTTTTTTTAACTATAATGAAGAACATTGTTTCATTTTTAAAACTTAATTTCTTAAATATTTTTTTGTTTTATGTTTTTGGAATAAGAATTTAATTTGTTGCTACCATCATATTTCCCATTTCAATTCCATATTTTAATTTGACAGTACTCTAGTCTAATACTAGGCAATAATACTTGAAGTATCCAATGGTATATGTACTTTAAACATCATCAATAAATGCAAGATTAAAGGTTGTTTAGTGAAAACATTAGTTATGACTTAATGCTTATTTCTTATTTATTTTTCCAATTGATTAGTATTTTTTTCATTATAATTTTGTAATGCCACTAGATTATCTATATATTGTTAATTACTCGATCTACTTTAAATGAGATATACAATGTAATTACACATTTAACTTTGTATGTCCTGTTAAGTTATGAAACATCTACCTATTTACCTTTCTTCACACCTTTTTTTCTCTTTGTCTAAGACTAGTATTCCGTGTTTTGTATTAAAGTTCGACATGTTGATCTATTCCTTTTAATTGGTTCAAATTCTTGTTATTGTTCCTATATTGTTAATTGATCACTATTGGATCATTTTACATATATAAGATTTAATTTAGCACATACATTTGCGTTCAATTTCTTGTAAGTCTTAAATTTATACTCCTCTATTATAAGATTTTGGGGATAGTTACAATTTTTATCCCTAAACTTGTCGCCGAAAACATATTTGGCCCCTCATGTTACAGACCAAATACATTTGGTCCTCAACTTACAAAATGTGCACAAATATAGTCCCTAACATTAACTTTCCATCTAAATTAACGGAATCACTCCCCCCCCCCCTCCCAACCCAAAAAAAAAATCAAAATTAGGGTTTGATTAGGTTTTTCAATTTGGGGGTTTTTAATTTTGAAATTAATTGTATCTAGTTGGTCAAAGCTCAATCCTCCATGAGATTGGATAAAAACATACAATTAAAATGAACAAATCAAATAAAATTTAATAAAAAATTAATAAAAATAGTAAAAATAAAAAATTATTGAAAATACTTAAAAAGTTAAATTATTTTAAAATAAATTAACTACAAATAAAAAAATACAAAGTAATAAATAAATAAAATAAAACTAATTAAAAATTAATTTAAAATATTTCAAAAATTAAAAAGTTAAATATTATTTTAAATAATAAAATTAACTAAAGACAAAAAAATAATATAAAAAGATAAAAAAATAAAAATAAAATATTAATATAAAAAATATCTCAATAATAAAAAGTTAAATATTATTTCAAATAATGAGATTAATTAAAAATCAACTAATAATATAAAATAAAAAACTAATTTAAAATATTAGTATTATAAATAAATAAATAAATTTAACACCATACAGTAGCTCGAGTGCGCGACATGTAGGCATCTCCAATAGTTGTAAACGTTAAATTGACGGCAGAGACTATATTTGTGTACATTTTGTAAGTTGAGGGACCAAATGTGTCGAGTCTGCAACATGAGGGATCAAATGTGTTTTCAGCAACAAATTTAGGGACGAAAAATGTAATTATCCCTAAGATTTTTCTAAGTATTGTATACTTTTTCTATAGGATAATTACAGTTTTAGTGCTTAATATTGACACCTAAAACACTTTTGGTCCCCCATTTGTTGGACTCAACAAATTTGGTCCCTAATCTTTGATTTTTTTAACAAATTTTATCCCAGTCGTTAACTTTATATCAAAATTGACGGAATATTCCCAAGTATTCCGTCATTAATATTCCATTAAGTTTAACAAGACATTTGACGGTAGGGACGGACTTTGTTTAAAATTGAATGATAAGGGACCAAAATTGTCAAGTCCAACAAATAGGAGACCAAAATTGATTTAAGTGTCAACATTAGGGACCAAAACTGTAATTATCCTTTTTTTCTACTCATTTCCATAAGGCAAAAAAGTATAGAGGCCAGGGCAAAAATAGCAAACTGACTATATTCTTGAATTCTTATCCACCCTGGAAGGAACTGTTTTTTATGTAAAAAAATATACGCTAGATTTTGGCTTGATACCTAATAAGTAATATTTTATTTTTTAAAATGAAAAAAGAGATGTCGAATATTATATTTCGATGAGAATGATTAATTGTGAGGGACATGTGCATGTTGGGATATAGTGGAGTCGAATCAAAAATAAAATTGAGAGGAGCCAACATAGAGCTAAGATGAAGACAAGATGGGTTGGGAAGATCCGGGGTCGAGAAATGGTCAAAATGAGGAAGGAAAATGGATGAAAAATAGGCGGAGGTGATTGCAGGTAGCAATGTTGTGGCGTTGGGTGGCGAACGCCATGACGTCACCGTGTTTTGTAGGAATTCCACGGCATCCGCGGCATTGTTGAAGAAAATGACCGCCGTGGCGTTCGGGGTGAACACCACCGTGTCGGGCAACAAGATGACAATTTTCTTACGCTTTTTGGACTCGGTTTTGGCAGTTTTTTAAGGCTTATTTGTTTCCTATTATATCTAGACTTGTTCCCTAACTTTATTAGGAATATGTTTTGATAGGGTTTTAGATGACTCCAACTATTATAAATAGGAGAACTCCTCTTGTAATTCATTGATTGACTCTTGAGAACTAAAGATGTAGTCTAGGTTGGCTCGTGGATGTAGACAATTATGTTGAACCACGTTAAATCTTCGTGTTGTTTATCTTCATGTTTAAGCTTAGAATATTTTTGTTTCTTGATTATTTTTTGTGCTCTTATGCTACCATCTCTAACAACTGGTATCACAGTCATAGGTTGTAGATTTAGGAGACGTCTTAAATCTATGTCTATAGGAAAGCGTTTTTGGTTAAACTAAGATCTCGTCGTGGGAACGATGGTAGGAGATGGAAAAATAATCAAGCTCGACAATTTCGTTGTGGAGTAAATGAATTGAGGTCGTGATAAAGCCGAAGAAGATGACAGATGAGGATCACCAATCGGAAAGAGCAATCCTATTGAACGTTAACAAAAAAAACATTGAAAAATCTTGGTGCCAGTAGGTAGACAGATTCGCAGTAGAGGTAATTTTGTGTAGCTAGGTGGGTAGACATGAAGCCAGTGGGAGTAGTTACGATGTCGGAGGCAGATCCAAAAAGCCAGAGGCCAGAGAGCAAATTCGTGCTGATGGAGCAAACGAGTTGCTAGACTGGGGGGAGAGATTACGATGCCAAGAAAGTAAATTCGTCGAGCCAGATGTCAGAGTGATATAATCGATAACCGAGAGGGTAGAGCCGTGTAGTCGAGAGACCAGAGGATAGGGTTGTGGAGGCATAACCACGTAGAGAGAAACCATGAGGGCAGGAAGCAGTGGGGGGAAAGGTTGACTGTGGAGTCGAAAGTCATGGAGACTGGATGCGAAGCCGAGTAGGTAGAGTCGCGGAGTCGTGAGGTTTTTTGGCAGAGAGATGTGACAGCTCGTGGAGTGGGAGCTCGAGCAAATATGTCAGTGACCTGAGTTGGCCATTAAAAAGCCGAGCAGGAGGATGGATAAAACATAGCTCATGTGGGGGCAAAGAGCAGATATGTGAGGGATCCGGGATTGCTGTTGAAAAAGTACTTGATAGAAAGATGTCAGTGGACGAGTTGACTGAGGCAGTTTGGATGTGACATTTCTGGGTTTTGAAGTAACCTATATCCGTGGGTCAGATGGACCGAGATGAATATGCCACAGTATTCAGGAGTTGGCTGATCACCAAAAGAATAAGGTAATGGCAAGGGTTCAAAGAGAGGAAATGATGTTTCTCATAGAGAGTTCGTCAAGTGGGTGACACTATAAGATGAATGAATTAACGAGACATGGAGAAGTCTTTGGATTTTATCTCCATTGGGTTTGGGGACGGGTCGACTAGACTAAGGTTTACTTAGGAAAATTGAAGTGGTGGTTCGAGTTAAGTTCGAGCTTTTGATCATTCTCCAAGTAAAAGGTTGTTGGGATATGGTGGAGTCGGATCAAAAATAGGATTGAGAGGAGCTAAAATGGAGCCAAGATGAAGACGAGATAGGTCGAAAAGATCCGAGGTCGAGAAAGGGTCGAAATGAGGAAGGTAAACCGATGAAAAACAGGCAGAGACGATTGCAGATAGCAACACCGCGGCGTCAGGTGGCGAAAGCCGCTGTGCCAGCGTGTTTTGTCAAAACATCATGGCGTTTGTGGTAGTGTTGAAGAAAATGACCACCCCGACGTCGGGCAGCGAGATAGCAGTTTTCTTACGCGTTTTGGACTTGATTTTGGCAGTTTTTTTAGGCTTATTTATTTCCTAATGTATCTAGACTTGTTCCCTAACTTTATTAGGAATATGTTTTCTAATTTGATAGGGTTTTAGATGACTCCAACTATTATAAATAGGAGAACTCCTCTTGTAATTCATTGATTGACTCTTGAGAAATAAAAATATAATCTATGTTGGCTTGTGGATGTAGGCAACTATGCCAAACCACATTAAATTTTCATGTTGTTTATCTTCAAGTTTAGGCTTAGAATATTCTTGTTTCTTGATTATTTTTCGTACTCTGATGCTATCATCCCTAACAATGCAAATAAGTTTGAGTGTGATTAGTCCACAACAAATGAAATGTGGATTCAATTATTTAATTTGTGACCAAACTAGAAAAATTATTTGCTCTCTTTTCTCTTGGAAATAAGCTTACCATACTCTGTGTCTTCTATATCTGCCGACTCAAATAAGCTTATCAAGACCTGTTAGTCTAGTGGTATCTACATCCCGCTTTATGTGAAAGTTCCTGAGTTCGAATCCATGCTGCCACAACTATGGCTCAATTGAAAACTATCATTCCGGGTTTGTCAGGTTATATATGTAGTGTATATCCCCTTCCTCTTGAATTAAAACAAAAAAAAAAAAGCTTAATCCCCCAAATCAAGCATGGAATTGAGTTTCATGATCGAAGTACTTGGTAATAATTAACGTCCACAACCTTAATTATTAATCTTAATGTCCACATATTATTATTATCATCATCATAAGTTTGAATATGTAATTATCATCTTGAATTCATTTTCTCCTTTGCATCTTTGTTATTCGTCTCACCAGTGTAAGTTTCAGTTATTTTTGAGTTAATCTTTTCGTTCATTCGTTGCGCATAGGTTTGATATGCATGCAATTACGTAATTGGTTTTATCGTTTGTATACATAGCAATACTTTCTGGAGGATAGTAAAGAAACGATCGGCAGAAAAATTTGAGAGCATTCCTTACATAATATTGTTGTTGAATACGTCTCTATGGACTTATTATGGGATCCTCAAACGGGATTTGCTTCTTTTCATGATTAATAATGGATTTGGAGCCGCACTTGTCGCCATCTACATTTTCATATTTCTCTTGTTTGTTTTTTTTTTAATTCAAGAGGGAGGGGATACCCTACATATCTAGCCCGACAAACTCGGGTTGATAGTTATAATTTTGAGCCATAAAGACTCTATCTAGCTCCATAAAGGAGGGAAGAGCCACAACCTGTGCAACCTGAATTCGAACTCAAGACCTCTTACATAAAGCGGGAGGTAAATATTCTCTTGTTTGCTCCTCCAAAAATGAAAGTAACTGATTATGATTATCGTCTGCTTGTTAAATAGTATTTTATCTTTTCTTCTTTACTAGTAAGAGTAGTGTATAAAAAATATGAAACAAAGGGTAACATATACTTCACTTCTCTAAATTTCGTCTTTATTACTTCCATATTTAAAAACATTTTACACTCAGTTTAGCGCTTCGCCTCCCACCCCAAGTGTTTACAGACTACATATTGGCTGGAAAAACTTTTTCGTAAGTTGTCGTTGTGTCACTTCAGAATCTTGATTTCAACTACTGCATCATTACATAGACGTTCATCTTTTTCTTGTGATTTTGAACCGCAACATATAATTTGCGAACTACCACCGACACGATCTCTACCAAAAATAACAGGATTTGTTATGCCTTTACCATTGACGAAAATGAGAAAAATAAATCTAACCTTTTTTTCGAATTTTGAGTGGAAAATAACTAGATAGAACAGAGGAGGCCCTTGTTTTTCAACAAAAAATTTAATCTAAAAATGTCACGGTGTGAAACATATTATAATAAAATGGGAGAAAGTGGGTAGGCAACGGTAGAGATAAATCCATAAATTATCTCAAAAGGATATGTACTATAGTAGGAGGAGAGGGAGATGCTATCTACACAAGTGAATTCAGAGGAGGTTAAAGACATATTTTTCTCAATCCCAGTGGACAAGAGCCCAAGCCCGGATGGGCTAAATTCCTGTTTCTACAGAGCAGCTTGGCCCCTCATTGGCGAAGAGGTCACAAGAGCAATTATGGACTATATGGAGGAGAGAAGAATGTTGAGGGAGATTAATCAGCTCCACTTGATCCCTAAGTGCCAAACGTCTATATCTATAAGTGATTTTAGACCAATTGCATGTTGCAATGTGATCTATAAAGTAATCTCCACACTAATATGTCTTAGACTGAAAAGAATTTTTGCCAAAAGTAGTTGATCAAGCCCAAGGGACGTTTGTGGAGGGGAGATCTATTGTAGACAATTTGGTTATATGTCATGAATTATAGAATTAGTGAGGGGATACAAAGAAAGGGGGTGTCACCTAGAGCTGTGATGAAGGTGGACATGGTTTGCCTATGATACTGTCAGTTGGGCATTCCTGGAGAAAATTTTATATTCTTATGGTTTCCCTGACAATTTGGTTCGGTTAGCGATGTTGTGTGTGTCCAGTACAAGTTACTCAATTAGTTTGCATGGTTCAGTCTTTGATTTTTTCAGAGGGAAAAGGGGATTGAGACAAGGGGATCTAATGTCCCCTTATCTCTTTGTGTTGGTTATGAATTGTTTGGCAAGGGGTTTCAAGCTACTACATCACAGCAGCCTGTTTAAGTTCCACCCAAAGTGTAGAAGAGCGGGATTGGTCAATATGTGCTTTGCAGATGACCTGATGATGTTTTGTAAAGGAGACGTGAATTCAATGAGCTAGATTAAACACAATTTTGATCACTTTGCAGAGGTTTCAGGTTTGCAAGCTAACCTTGACAAGAGTCAGCTTATATGTGGAGGGCTGCAAGAGGATGTAAAGAAGAATATTCTGAATGTTACAGGATTTGTTAAGGGGGAAATGCCTATGAGGTATTTAGGGGTTCCTCTTATTGTAGCCAGACCTACTATTAAAAATTGCCAACCATTAATTGATAAGATTTTGAAGCGAATTACTTCATGGACAACAAGATTTCTAAGCTTTGCAGAGAGAGTGCTACTGGTGAAAGCAGTATTATTTGGAATTCAGATGTACTGGGCTCAAATTTTTCCCATCCCCGATGGTTGTGATCACTGAAATTGAGAAAATGTGTAGAATCTTCTTATGGAAAGGGAAAACCACGGGGAACTACTCAGCTGCAGTTAACTGGAAGGACTTATGATTACCAAAAAATAAAGGTGGGCCGGGTGTAATTTCATGGAGTGTTTGGAACATAGCTGCTTTGTTTAAGCAGATTTGGAATGTTGCTACAAAACCAGATTCACTGTGGATTAGATGGTTTCATGCGTATTATCTGAAGGGGTCAAGAGTGGGGGCTATTCAAACAAAGATTACTGATTCTTGGTTTTGGAGAAGACTGTTGGGAGTTAGGGACAAATTTCTTGATGCTATTGATGTCGTCCATGACAAATAGATTGAAGTTAAGTTCTCAATTCATAAAACTTATGTTCATGCTCTAAAACACTTTGAGACTGTCAAATGGAAAACTTTAGTGTGGGGTAATGGTCCTATTGCCAAACATCGATTTATCTTGTGGTTGGCCATGCATAATAAGTTGAAAACAAAAGATAGGCTGAAGGAATGGATGAATTTCGAGGATGAGGGCTGCGTTTTGTGTGCACAGGGGATTGAGAACAGGGATCACCTGTATTATGAGTGTATATATACTGCTGAGGTTATGCAGAAAGTGTGGGAGAAGATTGAAGTTAAATGTAGGACTAATAGATGGTTAGAATACATAGCATGGAGAATGAAGATTTGTAAAGGAAAAACTACAAGTAGCTATAAAAGGAGAGCGCTATTTGCTGCAGTTACGTATTTTGTGTGGATCGAGAGAAACAATGGACTTTTTACCTTAAATAGAAGTACAGTTGATGTTCTAGTAGAAAAAATATGGCATAGTGTGAAATGTAAATTTGACTGTGAGCCCAGGCATGCCTGGAGTATTTTGTAAGGTTGGTTCAATGGAAAATATAAATATACGCTTATTGTTCCCAAAAAAAAAAACATATTATAATTACTATAAATTTACGGGTAAAGTGCATTTAATTCACTTATGGCTCTGAGCAATTCCTTACCACAGTTGTAGCACTTGTCACTAATCCTCGCAACCTCCTTCTTTTGGACACCTTTTTCGACTTTTTGCTGCTTCTTGTAATGTGCCCAAAAAAAAAATAGAGTGAAATCTCATATACCGTAATATTAATCTATTCAATATTTAATACTCATTGATATGATTTCTTTTCACATAATTGACATTACTTAATTTTATTGGTGACTTTATTTTGTCCAAACATATAACGTTGTTAATTTCAAAATAAAACCCAATATCTTAGAAAATATAGATTCTTATAATATTTGTTAAATGATAAGCTTACCAAATACCCTATCATTGCATAATTCCATCCAAATTAACTACCAACAAGTAACATGGATGGATTTCCAAATACATTCATATATATTATGCAAAATCTTGAGCTATTTTTACTTGTATATAAGAGATTAAGAAAAGGAACAAAAGATCAAAATGGAGTATAGTACTAGGTGTCCTAAATAGATAGTTTGTTAGGTCTAAATGTGGCTGGCGACATGATGATTCCTATATATCTAACACATCATTTTACCCCTTATAAAATTTATGAGCAATTTGGTACTCAGCATTCGATGAATTTCCTTGTTGCAATCGACAGACCAAATCCAAGTTAGGTAAATGATTTAATTTGCTAATTGTAATTGGTGATTATAATCTAAAAGGTATTTATCCATACTTAAATCTAGGAATTTTGGCGAGCAATATTTTATTTTTAACAAAATTATACGGTTATTCGACTCTGCTGGTTCCACAAGCAAAATTAAATTTGGATTATCATATGAAACTAACTAGCTTATATATGTATATATATATATATTATGTGATTTGGTATCTATAAATTTTACTAAAAAGTTATTGAGCTATCACCTCAACTTCTAAGATTAGAAATAGAGTAGGGAATAAATTTACTATCACTAAACTAGTGATTAGTCGATTAAGGGAGAGCGAAAGGGCTAGCTATGTATTTTATTTCATTTACTTTAACGATAAAGATTTATTACTAAAGTAAGCGAAGAAGAAGGAGGAGGTGATTGAGCTGATCGAATTTAAGAACACCTGATGACCCTGAGAGAAGTGTTCAGTGGATAAGTAATTTTCCAAAGGATAACGCGTACCTGAGGAGCGTGTATGGAGTGGTGGCTGTCGAGAGGGGAGCTCTTCAACTGTCTTTGGCTCAGAACAAAAAAGCTAGGTAATTGTGGAATAAACAACATAATCGCTGAATTTAGCCGAAACTCATGTCTCTCATCACGGTCAGGAATCAATCTCTGCCACCGCGATACTTCTTCATCAGCCTGTATAGGTGTCGGATCCACAATCAATTCCAGGGACTCACTCCCCCTTAAATCCGAATTATCCACAATGACATCAACTCCCGTGTTCAAGGGAGCTCCAGTATCATTCACAACAATCGATACGTCCCGGTTTTTATGAAAGGGAAACACTTCCTCATAAAAAGATACATCACGAGACGAAAAGAATTCAAACTTATCCATATCATATAATCGCCAAGCTTTCTTGCCATGCGGATATCCCACAAAAATACATCGACGATTGCGAGATGAGAACTTATTTGTGGATTTCGGTGCAACACGAGCATAACAAAGGCAACCGAAAACCCAAAGATGGCCATAATTCGGTTTGACTCCAAAAAAGATCTCATATGGCGTAAACCGCCGTCAAAACGCACTCGCCCCAGAACTTGATAGGTAAATTTGCCAGAAAACGTAGAGCTCGAGCCACCTTGAGAGTATTCCTATGTCTTCGTTCCACGCGCCCATTTTGTTGTGGGGGTATGCGTACAACTCATTTCATGAACAATGTCATGTCTACTATAAAAATCATGCATCACATGAGAATCAAATTTCGTCCCACTATCACTGCGATTGTGTTTAATCGTTTTGTCAAATTGTGTTTTCACGAGAGCACAAAAATTAATTAGACAACTACTGGTTTTACTTTTTTCTTTAATAAGATAAACCCATACAGAACGATTATGATCATCAACTATAGTCAAGAAATAACTTTTTTCGAACAACAAATCTGCTACTGTCTCTAAATCACCATGCCGGAATTGAAGCGAAAAATCCTCCTTTTCTTCCTCCATGAAGACGGCTAAAGAGAGAGAGAGAGCTTGGAAGACTTTGACTTGGAGAGAAAGTTAATGATGAGGCTTAGGATTATTTTCACTAAGTAGTATATTTATACTACACTTAGAAAATAATAACCTAACTAACTAGGCCTTTGTTAGGTTAATGTCCTCAAATGCCACTAGAGGATTAGTAAATGATAGGACATTGTCAAATTGTAATTGTTCATTAAATCAATCAATAAAAGGCATTTTAGTTGTTTACATTCATATTGTCATTTATATATTGTAATCATCTATAAGTCCATGTACACAAGAGTTAACTCTCTAAGACACTAGAGGAGTCTGATACTTGTGTACTAAAATAGTCTGCAAGTCAAAGATTTTCAATTGGGCATTGGAAATTAGAGGTGTACATAAACCCGCACAACCTGTCCGACCCTCTCAAACCGACCCGAACCGCCCAAAAATCGCCGGTTTGAAATTATTAAAAAATTGTGGTGGGCTGAAAAAATTGCAACCCGCCACTTTCGGGTCGGGTGTTGGGTTTAATAATTGTAACCCGCCACCCGACCGCTAATTGTATATATCATAAGAGTGTGTGTGTGTGTGTGTGTGTGTATATATATATATATTTAAAGATTAACTCTAAACTCTTAAAACTATATATGCATATATATGAACTCTAATGAGAGTAGTTTTATTCATATTTATGTAAAACACTTTATTTTTAATTTGGGTAAACAAGAACATTTATTTTTACTTGATTTGAACGAAGATGTAGATATATATTTTTATGATAAACTTATAATATAATTTTATTTTATTAATATTTTAGAGTTTACAATTCATGATAAATATAACTTTTATTTAGTAACACCACTTATTTTTGTATTTCTCACCAACTCAATTTTTTTAGTTAATGTACAAGTATGTTATTTAGTTTCTTACTTACTGGTTGAAACTAAAAGTAACATAATTATAATTCGATAACCCGCCAAATCGTCCGCTAAATACATTAAACCCGACCGACCCGAACCGCTTGGTTTGAAATGATAATTATGCGGTTTTGGTTTGTTATTTTGTCAACCCGCATATATCGGGTCAGGTTGAATTTTTTCCATAAAACCGCCTCAATCCGACCGCGTACACCCCTATTGGAAATCATGAAGACTTGTATAATGTGAGTTTTGACGAGAAAGGTGCTCTTCAATCACTAGCAAGTAGTAAAGAACTCATATAATAGGTGCACTAATGGAAATAGTGGCACTCATACATGACTCGCATCGATTCTGTCACATGGGTTTTCACTCTTTGACAGTCAATGACAGAATTGATTAAATTGTAATAGGTGTGTCTAAACTTTAGACTTGAGGAATCAAGTTGAAGATATACTTGTAACGTTAGGTTCGTCATTAGAGTAGTTAAGCCCAAATCACCCGTTGGTGGGGTCAACCTCGAACTGCAACCTAATGGGCAAGTAGTACTCTTAATTGATATCCAAGAAAGGATTCGTTCCCTCATAAGTGAACGAGGAATTATCCTATGCATTTATAAGTAAGTTAGATCTCAAAGTCTTTGGCCAAATCATTTATTGGTCTGAACTTATTATAAATATAGCATAGTGTTAAGTTAGTGAGTTTGACCGAAACCACGACTCTCACTTAATCGGGATAAGAAAACGAAGAAATTGTATTCACACAGTATTTACAAATGGAAAGGTATAAATGATCTAATCATTTCATCTTATTTGGGTTAAAATATGGACCACTTAACTGGCTAGGTGGGACCCATATTCAATAGAATCCTCTCATTGTCAAATATAGATGAACCTAAAGAGTCACGATTAAAAAGGAAAAATTGATGAAAAGTGGAATATTTCTTGTGGTAATATTTTAAGTATTGGATACTTAAAATTAAATAAATAGAATTAATTATTTGAAGAAATAAGTTAATTTATTTATGATTTAATTAATATAATATTTTTTGGAGAATTAAAATTAATTAAATAGGTTATCTATTATTTAATTGGATTAAGTTAATTAATTAAATACTAGATTAAATGAAGCCTAAAATAGTACACCAAGGCCCTAAAGGGGCGGCTACTAGGTGAGAATTATGGGCCTCGTTTAAGTCCAAGGTAATAACTTAAGTGATATAAATATCACATTAGTTATAAGCTCATGTCAGAAGTTGCATTACACAACACCACAAGAAATAGAATCCGTCTCCCTCTCTCATACTAGCCATCGGTTTCATCACCTAGAAGGAGGAAGAAAATTTTATCAAATTTTTTCCGGAGAGACGATTTAAAGGCAGAACAATTGGACTGTTTGGATCAACATTAATTCAGCCGGAGAAATTTCGCGAAGAATTGAAGAATTCAAATTCGTAGGATTTGTCAACTACTTTGCGACAACGGGTAATAATTATTAAACCCTATCATACATACTTGTGATTAAACCCCGAGATTGACCCTATGAAGGGAAAATCCAAAAATTTTAAAATCTCGTTTCTCGCTGCGTTTGGTTAATTTTCCCCAATTATGGACGCCCACTTGGGCGTTTTTAATGCCCTTCGGGCTTAGTCCAATTGTGTTTAAGTTTTAATTATTTATTTAATTAATATTATTTATCCAATAAATAAATTAATCAAATAACTAATTAATTTCATGTTAATTCTATAATTAATTCTCATAAAGAAATTAATTAACACATTAACTTAATTAATTAATAAAATCATTTAATGATTAATTAATTAATTAATTGCGATATCCAATATCAAAAATTCTCTCAAGTCTTATTTCATAATTTTTCCTTTGCAATTCCTTTAAGAGCGGCTCTTTAGGTTCGTCTCAAAAGATAATTGAGAGGAAATTAAAAGGATGTGGGTAACACCTAGCCAGTCCCGTAGCCCACATCGTATCCCAATTGAGAAAGAATGAATAGGATCATTCCAAACCTTTCACGCTGTGAATACCGTACGAGTATAAACACTTTATTCATATATCTCAGTCAAGTGAGAGTCATGGTTTAGTCAAACTCACAGAACTCGACTATATGCTTAGCTCATAATGAATCGAGGTCACTGAGTATGCTTTCATGTCTAACGTGAGTATCTCTTATGTTTTGGCTAAAGTCTTTTTGACCTCATTCATTCATGACTGCATAGGATATTTAGCTCATTCACTTATGAGAGAATAAATCTCGTTTTGCTAATCAGTTAAGATTGCTACTTGCCCATCAAGCCACACTTCGAGGTCGACCCCACCAACGGGTGATTTGGATCTAACTACTCTAATGACAGACTTGATGTCACAAGCACATCTTCAACATGATTCCTCAGGTCTAAGGTTCACGCGTACCTATCACAACTTATCAGTTTTGTCATTGACTGTGAGTGAGTGAAAACCTATATGACAAAACTAATGCGAGTTGTGTTCGAATACATCAGTCTAACTGAGGTGTCTATGACATAAGTTCCCACTACCATGCTTATAGTGTTCGAATGACACTTCCTTGTCAAAACTTATATCATACAAGTCTTTATCTAGTATTGATGTCCAGTCGATACTCTCTTCAACTTGAGAACCAATTTTAGATAATAAGGATCAAACTCTTCTAATGTCATTCTCCTTAACCCATAGGGAGTAGAAGGTTCGCCTTATTATTAAGGACTTTACGTTGTTTACTAAACCTTATAAATGCTTACAAGAAAACAACAAGAAAATGCATTTGATTATAATATTGTTTAGTTACAAATCAATGCCCTATAAATCTAGCCTCTTTATGGCATTTGAGGGCATACACACTAACACATACAAGCTCTCAAGGATTCTAATTGGAAACCGATGAGGTTTTTGTGCTTCATTCCAATAGTACTTGGGATCTCGTTCTGTGTCCTCCCGATGTCAATCTTGTTGGCTAGAAATGGATCTTCTGTCATAAGTATCGTTCTGATGGATCCCTCGAGCGCTACAAAGCTCGTCTAGCCGCTCAAGGTTTTACTCAACAACCGGGGATCGATTATGAGGATACCTTTAGTCCCGTTGTCAAACCCGCCACCATTCATACCGTTCTTAGCATTGCCGTCTCGCTCTCTTGGCTTTTACATCAACTTGATGTCAAAAATTCTTTTCTCCACGGTCATCTTTTTGAAACTGTTTACATGAAACAACCCCCAGGCTACACTAATTCTTCTTATCCCGGCCATGTCTGTCTTCTTAAAAAAGCTATTTTATGGCCTCAAACAGGCTCCTCGTGCGTGGCATCACCGCTTTGCTTCTTACTTATCTTCTCTAGGATTTGTTAGTAGTAAATCAGATTATTTTCTTTTTATTTTTCGTCAGGGTTCCTCTACTACTTTTCTTCTTCTATACATTGATGATATTGTGTTGATAGCATCGTCCCCTTCCCTCTTATCTAAGCTTACTTCTCTTCTTTCCTCCGAGTTTGCTATGACTGATTTAAGTCTTTTTCACTATTTTCTCGGTATCTCAAATCTCACTCATCTTCTGGTCTTTTTCTCTCTCAAGAAAAGTTTGCATTGGAAATTCTTACTCGTGCTAATATGACTAACTGCAAACCCGTCTCGACGCTGGTTGATTCTCAAGCCAAGCTTTCTTCGTCTTCTTCTCATTTTTCTAATCCGACTCTCTATCGTAGTCTCGCTGGTACTTTCTAGTATCTCACCTTCACTCGGCCTAATCTCTCCTTCGCAGTTCAACAACTTTGCCTTTTTATGCATGACCCTCACGATCATCACATGACTGCTCTTAAAAGAGTACTTTGGTATGTTCAAGGCACGGTGTCTCAGGGCCTTTTTTTTCATCCCTCTTCGTCTACTCAGCTCATTGCCTATTCCGATGTTAAGTAGGCTGATTGTCCCGATACTCATCGTTCTACTTTCGGTTATTGTGTCTTCTTAGGTGATAATCTTATTTTCTAGTCTTCTAAACGTCAACATGTCATTTCGCGTTTAAATGCTGAAGCTGAATACTGTGGTGTTGCGAATGCGGTTGCTGAAGCTTCTTGGATTCGAAATCTTCTCCTCGAACTTCATTGTCCTCTTCGTTCTGCTCCTCTTGTGTTTTTGCAACAACATAAGCTCTGCTTATCCTTGTTCTAACCCAGTACAACATCAACTAACCAAACATGTAGAACTAGATTTACATTTTAAATACTGTGATATTGCGAATGCGGTTGCTGAAGCTTCTTGGATTCGAAATCTTCTCCTCGAACTTCATTGTCCTCTTCGTTTTGCTACTCTTGTTTTTTTTTGACAACATAATGTTTGTCTTTGTTCTAACCCAGCATCAACGAACCAAACATGTAGAACTGGATTTACATTTTGTACGAGAAAAAGTTGCTTTTGGTGATGTTCGTGTGTTGCATGTTTCGTCGTCTCTTCAATTTGCTGATATTTATTGTCATCATTGTTGTTCTTTGAATTTCGTTCCAATCTCAACGTTCGTGAACCTGCCGTTTCGACTGCGGGGAAGTGTTAACCGATATAGCTTAGTATTAGTTTATTTCCTTGTATTAGGAGTCTTATTCGTTTAGGTATGTTATTTGTTATTTCCTTCTTTATTAATCTCTTGTAATCTATATATACTTGGTTATCATCAATAATATTCTTAAGGAGATTTATATCATAACATATTCTTCCTATAGTTTAAGAATTTTTTAAATTTTGATCCTTAACTGCCAGAATTTATGCACATATTATATTGCGTTAAAAAGATGAATAAAGGGTGCTACTTGGTGTACATATAAAGTTTGGGACAAAACTAATATATGCTTCATTTATTTATTTATTTTGAGAATTTCATTCATTTCATTTAACCAAGGACAAAGGTTTACAATGAAGATGATAATATAGTATTACAATATTGACTACTACAGTATTTAAAAAA
This sequence comes from Buddleja alternifolia, assembly GCA_019426215.1. NCBI lineage: Eukaryota > Viridiplantae > Streptophyta > Magnoliopsida > Lamiales > Scrophulariaceae > Buddleja > Buddleja alternifolia. Next base: position 27,066,207 of record CM033403.1, read on the forward strand.
CTATTAATATCACAATATTGACTTTGTATAAAGATAATGCTTCAGCGGATATTGGGGTCATAGCTAGAAATTTGCTCGGACAGTGTGTGGGTTGGTCTTCTCGAATACTTTGTGGTTATTCAAGACGTCGAGCATGCTGAGGCTTTAGTGGCGCGGGAAGTGCTTGAGTTTGCAGTGAACATGGAGTGGTCTTCCATTATTGAAGGCGATTGTGTGCAAGTCACCAGTTTTCTCATATTCATCGATCAGGTAACTGTGTTGCCCATGATTATGCTACATTAGCTTTGTGTTTTCCTAACGGTTTTGCTTTCCTTCCGGAGACTATTGTTGCTTTTTATTACAACATATTTTGTTTTGTTCGATTAATAATATTATCAATTTTAGTTTTAGAAAAGACTCTTAAATCACGTGCCAGACTAATAAAAGCTAATTTTCGACAAAAGACTAGAAATTCTCATTCGAGAGAGATAACACATAAATATTAACTAAAAACTAAAAAAGGATACATCTTCGTCAGCGTCAGATTCATGATTAGGAGCTGTTAGAAAAATATATGTGAGCCTACTCGGGTTTAGTATCTTCAAGAATGTTTTCAAAGTCGAGGCAAGTGTTGTATACTTTATCTTTGAAACGAAATTGCCCCACTCACGGTATTTACGGGATATGACAATCGTTTCCCAAGATTCAACGACTTAGTAAGGAAGTAGTAGCACTACAACTTTTTTACCCTACGAACAAACTTTGTTTTGAATTCACTTTTTATGTAAGAATGCACTTAAAATAATTAAATGCAGAAAAGAGAGAAGAGAATTGATTGGGGGATGAAGAAATCGGATTTATGGAGGGGGCTAATTATAGAAGTTGAAAAGATGTGGGCTAGCAAACACAACTTTTCACTTTAGCCCCTAAAGGTGCCTTTTCGGTCAAACAGCACCGTTTCGGCGAAACAGTGCTTTTGGGCAGAAACAGCGCACGTTGTCCATGTGCACCGGTACACATGAGATTGTGGCCATCGATCACATGACTATGGTGCACAGATCACGTTCGATCCTGTAGAGACAACATCTAACGGTAAGGAATTAGGTGAACTCAAGTCCAAGTAAGCCTGTAACACCTGCCCCTTTTTGTTTTATATAATTAATTAATTAAGCTATTATTAAATAGAATATATATATATATATACATATATATATACATATATATATATAGATAGATAGATATTACCAACTTATTTAAAATGATATATTAGAATCAACTAAAATCTAGGGATAAGATATATTAGAATCAACTAGAATCTAGGGATATAACTTGGTTACTACTCTACATCTAAGTTGTTGTTATCTAATCCTAACAACAATTTATCTCTAATAACTTGAAACTTATCCAAACTCTTTTAGTGCATTATCAATAATATTTATATATATATATATATATATATGTATCTTTCTACTTATTTTCTCAATTAAAAAGTGAATTTTCGGATGTATTAATTGACACATGATTTAGATGAGTAAAACACTTCAAATCAACTCTATCTACTAGATTTAGATATATCTAAACATACCTAACCATTTAGGACTTAGAAAACCACTAAAACTCTTCCTTTGGAGCCTTAGAATCTCCTATAAATACCCCTAACCTCCACCTACGAATTTTGCACCTCTCTCTCTCTCTCTTTCACCTCCTAATTCCTCTTAATCGTTCATCTAGGCGTAGAGACTTCCGTAGAAGAAAAACCCGAGGGCATTTAGCTAAAGTCTGGCTTCAAGTAGTAAGTGGTTTTTACCCTTTTATTGTTTGTGAAATTTATTTCAAAACTACATGTTATGTTTTATAAAAACTATTTTGATATAAAAATAGGTCTTGAGCATGCTAGATTTAGCTTTCTTATATAAAATTTCTACCATGTGATCTGTGTTTTGAAAACTATCAATTTGCTTGTTTTAAAAGATTGCCTTTGAAATTGTGAATGATTCGTATGCTCTGAATTATTAGTATCTGTTAGTAAGGAATTAATTCCGGGCCTCCTGTAGGGCTTTAAATATACAGTGTTTGAACCTTTGAGCCTACTGCGGCGAATTAATAGCAATTTTGAACCTTTGAGCCTACTGCGGCGAATTAATAGCAGTTTTGGCCTACCTAGCGGGATAAACAGCTAGGACTTGATCAAGTTTACTACTAGGTCCTAAGAAGTTCACGAGCATTAGAATAATTCTTTGATAGACATGATATATTTGAAGTTATTTGATAAAGTGATTCTAAATTTTGATTTGCCTACAAAGTCGATCACATGCTATATATGTAAGTTTTGCGAACGCCTTTTTTATAAAGTACTTTGATTTAGTAAAATAGTTCATTTTATGCTTTCACATCATTTTTTCAATGTATACATACTTAACATGCTCTAGACCGGTAGAAGGCGTTAGAACTATTTACTGGGCGACCTTTGTCGCTCATACCACGATTCTAAATTTTGCAGAAAGTTTAGTCGAGTCAGAGGAGGACGAGGAACAATATTTGGGGTGGTGAAGATGGTGATTGGCTAGGATATTACTTTTAGAATGTTTTTGAATTAAATAAATGTTTTTGGGACTTTTGTCATTTTTACGAAAACCCTGTTTTATTTCTGAACTTTTGAGCAATTGTAATAAAGAAGAAATTTTAAATTTCATTTTAGTATTGCTTTGAACCTTTGGGTTTCGTGTCTTTAAGTCCTTTCGGGCTTGGGGACATGGCCATCACGCGACCCCAATTTTGGGGGCGTGACAGAGTGGTATCAGAGCATAGGATCCGATTTGAATTAATAGGTTCAAGATAAGGTAAACGTGCCCTATAACCATAAGTATAAATAGTGGTTTAGATGAATTAGGTTTAGTGCTAGAAAGTTGAAAAAAAAAAAGAATTTGGAACCATAGATTACGAAATAGGATAAGATACCCAATAGCTAGTCCCTTTTTAGTCTTTAGTACAATTAGTAATTCTCGCCCATGAATAAGAAACTGTTTAGAACACCATTGTAAATTAATTGGGAGGGGCCATGTTTTTTTTTCTTTTCCAAGTTAATAGTTTGTGTGAGACGGAGAAAAGAAAAGTAGCAGAGCAAAGATTTTAGGAATTTTATATTGGATTAAAGTGGCTTTTTGCACGAACTTAAGGGAATAAATAAATCATATGCTTTGTTATTAGTTATTACTTGAAGAGAATTAAGGGAATCTAGGATACATTACGTGTACGGATCAGTTTTCGATTTGAATCTTATGATGGCAACATGAACTTAGGACCTCTGAATTCCGCTCATCTTTTAAAAAGAAGTTAGTTGTTATATCTTCAGCAATTAGGACCACCACTCATTGCCATTGTTTTCTTTTCTCGACCTTTTATCCCAAAAAAAAAAAAAAAAAACTTTTCGGTGACCTCTCTCCACTTTTAAGTAATTCTATTATTTATCCCACTATTACTCATGAATTTCAGTACTTTTGACCAAGTCCTGCAATTTTTTTTAAATGATTACATTCTGACATATTTCTCAGTTTATATAAAAAAAAAATTACTTTTGAAAGTTCACAAATATATTTTCAATCTTAACTAGATTGATCATTACTATCACATTTTCCAATGATAATTCAATGACTTTCATTTAAGATGCACTTTGCTATTAAACCAGTAGCACTATTTTCTTAATCCATGCACTTAATTTGTATTTTTCTTTTCAACTTCTCTTTAGTTTCTAAAAGTCAAAGAATGAGAAACTAACATTTCAAATAAATAAATATTTCTTATTTTAGAAGGTTTCATGTTAGTTAAGTTTCAAAAATATACATGAAGTCTGTAACTCATAACGTTTAGTAGTCCAACTCCTTTATGTTAAGCAAAAAAAAAAAAAAAACATTCTTTCTCCACCAAGGTTGAACTTTTTCCTTAAAAAAAAAAAATGTTCCTTATAGAATATGGGCCCAAACCATAGACCATGAGTATCCACCCATAAAGACTTCCTTCAGCCCCCGTCGAGTCCACAACTCAACTATTAGAAGCATTTGATCATTGAAAGGAACTTACCAAACACTTAGTTAAACTCCAAAACCGCCCCGATCAAGTTCTAGCAAAGAATGAAGTACTAAACCTCTACTTTAGGATATAATTTGAAATCAGCTTAGTTTCATGATTAATTCATATTTCCAAGTCATCTCATAGGATATCTCTCGCTGACCTAAGAGAGTTAAAGATTTGAATTAAGAACTTATAGATTAAAAAAAACATATCTATCCTAGTGTATCTCCATGGGGAGCCCTAATGCTATATGTGATGGAAAAAAAAAATGAGAGATCGTGGTTATGCATTGATTATAGATATCTGAACAAGATCACTATAAAGAATAGATATACCTTATCAAGAATCGATGAGTTGTTCGACTAGGTAAAGGATACCAAAGTATTTTTTTGAGATAAACTTAAGATCCGGATACCATTAGCTAAAGACTGATGTCGAGAACATACCTCAGACTATTTTTAGGATGAAGTATAGGCATTATGAAGTTTTGAAAATGTCTTTTGGATTGATGAATGCTCTAGTCACATTTACGGATTAGGATCGCAATGTACAAAGCCCAAATTGATAAGTTTGTTGTGGTACTCATAGATGATATACTCAACAAGTGAAAAACACCATAAAGAGCACCTTAGGATCATATTGAGAACATTAAGAGGAAAAGAACTGTACTCAAAATTAGCAAGTATGAATTTTAGCTCAGGATAGAATAGCGATAGACCCTAAAAAGATCTAAGAAATTGTAAAATGGTCCAAGCCGACCAATGTCATCGATCTAAGAAGTTTCTTAGGGCTAGACCAATGTTAAAAGGATATTGTACAATGATCGTCAAATCTTTTCCCTGCCCTAACCAAGTTGACTCAAAAGAGAGCTAAAGTCAATTGGAACCCACGATACGATAAAAGTTTTGAGTAGTTAAAATAAATGCTTACATCTACACCTATATTGACTTTATAATAAAAAAATGCGGATTTGTCTTATATGGTGATGCATAAAATAAAATGGACTAGTGTGTGTTCTAATGCCAAACTAGAAAGTAATCGCTTAGTTATCAAGGCAGCTGAAACCTTACGTGCGTAATCTCTCACGACATGAATTAAAATTGGCTTTCTTAGTCTTTGCCCTAATTATATGGAGACATTAGCTTTATAAAGAAAAATATTAATATATATATGTATATATCGACCACCAAAACCCTCGAATATCTTGTTACTCAATTGAAATTAAATATGAGGCAAATGAGATAGTTACAGTTTTTAATGAAATACGATTTAAACATTATAGACCACCCAGGGAAGGTGATCTGCATGGCAGATGCTCTGAGTAGGAATAAAAACAATAGTTTTACGGACATGAAGTAATAGAATTTACCGAGAATGTACTAGCTTCTTCAAAAAAAAAAAAAAACTACCAACCTAATATTGAAATGATTAAAATAACTTAAAATTTGACTTCTAATAGAGTAAAGTACAAGAAAAGATAAAAGGAGGATTGTTGCCTTATTTTCAAGTTAGAAGAGACGAGAGTTTTAGATGAGATGAAAATTGAACATTCCTAGAGATGACAAGCTGAGAAAAGAAATTCTGACAAAAACTCAAAATTCTCTATATACTTGGGAATACAAAGATGTATAGAGACTTGAAGGGGGGCTTCTTCTGGAAGACGTAGATGATTTCGTGGCTCGACCCCGAAGAATCGCTACATCTTCTGGAAATCTCAGAATGGAAATGAGACAATATTACTTTGGACATTGTAATAGCACCACCTAAAACTAGTCAAGGATAAGACATTGTTTGGGTGATTGTAGATAAACTGACCAAATAGGCATTCTTCTTACATGTGTGTGCAACCTTTACCTTGGATAAATTGGATTATATGGACAACATAGTATGATTACATAGCATTTCTTTAGCATCTTGTCAGACCGAGACCCTCGTATCACATGCGTTTTTGGAGAAGTTTCCAGCAAGTGATGGGCACCAAGATAGAATTAAGCACGAACTATCACCTGCTAACCGACAACCTATCCAAAAAGGACTATACAAACTATAGAGAATATGCTAAGGGCATATACATAAGATTTCAAGGGATACTTGACTCCTATATCTTACAATAATAATTACCATAATAGCATAAGATATGGCCCCGTACGAGGTTTTGTATGGACGGAACTGTAAATCACCATCGTATTAGGATGAGATTGGTGAGACAAGGATCACGTTGCTGGAATTAGTACATATCGCTCTGGAATTTTTTTTCTAAGATTTGAGAAAGATTGAAAATAGCTCAAGATAAGAAGAAAAGTTTGGCTGATAGTATTAGAAAATCGTCAAAGTTCTAAGAAGAGGAGAAGAAGTACCTAAAGAAATCCCCTATCTGAGGAGTTGTACGCTTTGGGAAAATTGGAAAACCGAACCCACATTATATCGGACCTTTTGATATTCTCGAGAAAGTGGGAGAAGTAACCTATCGAATTTTCTTATCCTGACTTGATTTATCCATAACGTATTCCACGTATCACCACTAAGAAAATACGAGGGATGCGGCTGAAGCCACTACTAATCGAGGAGAATTTAAGTTATGAGGAATTTCCACTGCGCATTGTGGATCACAAAGACCAGGTCTTACGACGCAGAGCGATTTCGTATGTAAAATTCCAATGGTCTAAACAAACCGAGAGGGAAGCAACATGGGAGCTGGAGGAAAACATGCGTAACCGCTATCCACACCTCTTCTCGAACCAAGGTATCTAAATTTTCTTAAGTTTCGAGGACGAAACTTTTTATAAGGAGGGGAGGATGTAACACCTGCCCCTTTTTGTTTTATATAATTAATTAATTAAGCTATTATTAAATAGAATATATATATATATATACATATATATATACATATATATATATAGATAGATAGATATTACCAACTTATTTAAAATGATATATTAGAATCAACTAAAATCTAGGGATAAGATATATTAGAATCAACTAGAATCTAGGGATATAACTTGGTTACTACTCTACATCTAAGTTGTTGTTATCTAATCCTAACAACAATTTATCTCTAATAACTTGAAACTTATCCAAACTCTTTTAGTGCATTATCAATAATATTTATATATATATATATATGTATCTTTCTACTTATTTTCTCAATTAAAAAGTGAATTTTCGGATGTATTAATTGACACATGATTTAGATGAGTAAAACACTTCAAATCAACTCTATCTACTAGATTTAGATATATCTAAACATACCTAACCATTTAGGACTTAGAAAACCACTAAAACTCTTCCTTTGGAGCCTTAGAATCTCCTATAAATACCCCTAACCTCCACCTACGAATTTTGCACCTCTCTCTCTCTCTCTCTTTCACCTCCTAATTCCTCTTAATCGTTCATCTAGGCGTAGAGACTTCCGTAGAAGAAAAACCCGAGGGCATTTAGCTAAAGTCTGGCTTCAAGTAGTAAGTGGTTTTTACCCTTTATTGTTTGTGAAATTTATTTCAAAACTACATGTTATGTTTTATAAAAACTATTTTGATATAAAAATAGGTCTTGAGCATGCTAGATTTAGCTTTCTTATATAAAATTTCTACCATGTGATCTGTGTTTTGAAAACTATCACTTTGCTTGTTTTAAAAGATTGCCTTTGAAATTGTGAATGATTCGTATGCTCTGAATTATTAGTATCTGTTAGTAAGGAATTAATTCCGGGCCTCCTGTAGGGCTTTAAATATACAGTGTTTGAACCTTTGAGCCTACTGCGGCGAATTAATAGCAATTTTGAACCTTTGAGCCTACTGCGGCGAATTAATAGCAGTTTTGGCCTACCTAGCGGGATAAACTGCTAGGACTTGATCAAGTTTACTACTAGGTCCTAAGAAGTTCACGAGCATTAGAATAATTCTTTGATAGACATGATATATTTGAAGTTATTTGATAAAGTGATTCTAAATTTTGATTTGCCTACAAAGTCGATCACATGCTATATATGTAAGTTTTGCGAACGCCTTTTTTATAAAGTACTTTGATTTAGTAAAATAGTTCATTTTATGCTTTCACATCATTTTTTCAATGTATACATACTTAACATGCTCTAAACCGGTAGAAGGCGTTAGAACTATTTACTGGGCGACCTTTGTCGCTCATACCACGATTCTAAATTTTGCAGAAAGTTTAGTCGAGTCAGAGGAGGACGAGGAACAATATTTGGGGTGGTGAAGATGGTGATTGGCTAGGATATTACTTTTAGAATGTTTTTGAATTAAATAAATGTTTTTGGGACTTTTGTCATTTTTACGAAAATCCTGTTTTATTTCTGAACTTTTGAGCAATTGTAATAAAGAAGAAATTTTAAATTTCATTTTAGTATTGCTTTGAACCTTTGGGTTTCGTGTCTTTAAGTCCTTTCGGGCTTGGGGACATGGCCATCACGCGACCCCAATTTTGGGGGCGTGACAAAGCCCAACCCACGACCACGTCCACGGACACGGACCCAACCGGCCGGACGGCGGCGCGCGTGTGTGGTTAGAATGGGCCATATCTAAGTCCTCTCTCATCCACAAAATTGTGGTGACCCAAGGGTCAAACTAAGATTTGCAAGGCAATCATATATAAGGACAATTCTTTTTGGTTATGGTTTCTATGTGGGATGAGCTTACTTTAGCTCCTTCATGTTCTCACTTCCAATTAACTTCCAAACACAAGTTTGAGTAGCTCACTTTGGACTTTAATTTCTCATTCATTCCAAATTGTTGAGAATGTAAATATACCCAATTAATCTACTTACAGTGTAGATTAATAATATCCAAAGATATTCCAATTTCGACAAATGAAACTTACTCAAATCGTTAGCTAAAGTTAGGTGAAAATCACATTTCTCCAACCTAACTTAATCCAATTTTTCCAACAGGAGGATGATGAAGGAGAACGAAAAAAACACACAGCTGTCACCACCAAACCCATCCAAATCCCGTAGAAAATCTAGAGAGCAGCGAAACCAAGCCGAAGAAGGAGAATGGAAGAGGACGAGCAAGAGGATTTGGATGGGACTCCCCTTCCCCGTAAGAGGTGCTTAAGAGAGGACTTTTTCTTTGTTTAGGATTTTTGTAGCTTTCATGACTTGTCTAGAATTTACTTCATTTTTAGGAACAAAAGATCAATTTGTCCTACTACTACTAGACGACGATGACACGCTGACCCGATAAACCTAGGCCAATAATTTTTATTTATGGGTCATCTAGACCCTATAAAACTCCAAATAAGAAGAGAAAAGTTGTCATTTGTAATGGCACAAGATTGAACTCAGGATCTCTCACATGAAAGTGGGAGTTGATACCACTATTCTAACAAGCCTTGGTTACAAAAGAAGTTGTTGATGTCGTTCAAAAAGAAAAACCAGTTGTCAATGGGCCAGATCTTAAGTTTGATTGTTTGATTAATTATGGATTCACCATCGTACACTGAGTCCTAATTACAAATGTCGAGTATAATGGATCCAAATTGAATTGATTACAAATTTGATCCATATCAAAATTCGAGCCCACCAGATTAAAGGCCACTGAGGTATTCATGCAGGCCTTCTAGATTATTAAATGGGCAGGTAATAGGTTATATAGTTGGACAAATAGATTGGAAGGACAAAGGCCCAACTTCGATCATCCTTCTTGTGGTTATTTTAGGAAGGAAAAATATTATGACACACGCTAATCCTTCACCGATTTATTACCAAGTCTTGATATTGTAAGATACCAATTTGTTAATTATTAAAAGTGGTTAGGCCAAGTGATAACGAATGCGTGTTTGAAGAGGCAATAAAAGTTGAAAACCTACTGGAGACGCTGGCTTGGATACTAGGAGGGCTTTCATTTGAATGGTGCCGCCAGAGAGGTAGGGTTGATATAAAAAAAATTAAAAACCGAAAATTATATGAAAACTGCACCGCAATATTGGTTTGATTTTAATTTTATTTATAAAAAAACCGAACCGCACTGCACCGCCTTCATAAATAAATAAATATATATATATATATATCAAATATTAAAATTTAAATATTATATTTTCTATTTCTAATAATACTTGATAGTTTATGTTTGAAACAAATCTAGTTGTGTCATATACATTGCACATAAGTTATAAGAATATATTTGTACGTCGTGATCTTTGTAATAATGATTTAATCCATTAAATTTATGGTTTAAAGCTCTTTGAAGAATTCAAGTCTGCTAAAATAATAATGAATAATGCTATATATCACTTTTATATACTACCGAATTTTCACTTCTTTTACTTTTGGTAAGAAACTATTTGCAGTTAATGGATTTTAAGGGATTTAATAAATCCCTACTTTCTAAACCAAGGAGAGGTGAAAAATTTGTGGTATAGAAATGGTGGTAATATAGCATTTTTTGTAATGAAATTAGAATTGTAGTTAATAAATTAAATCAATCCATTTTCTCATTGAACTCTAATGAATTTTTTTTATAAAAACTGTAACTATACTTGTAAACGTTGTGACTCTAAATTACTAAATTATAATATCAAAATTAGCATATAGAAATCAACGCGAACTTTATTTTACCACTAAACCCAACTGGTAAGAGATACAACATCAACTCTCTTGTAGACAATCGTTAGTAAATACGAGACATACAAACCCATTCTTATAACATTCGACACCACATTATAAATTAAGAAAAGTGTTATATATTACCAATTTTTCACCTCCATTAATTGCAAATGATTTTTTGCCAAAATTAGGAGAAGTGAGAATTCGGTAGTATATAAAAGGTGGTATATAGCATTATTATTTTTTAAACTAATGTAAATCAATTTAAAAACCACAAAATTGCACCTAACCACACTGAACCACGCAAAATCGCAATTTGAAATTAATATTTGGTAAAACTGCATCTGACAATTCGGTTTGAGAATAGGTGAAAAAGAACTAAAATCGCACCAAGATCACCCCTAGGGAGAGGTCAAGGTTGCTGCCTAACTAAATATAATCAAAAATTAAAATTATAACTTATTTGACCCATTTAGGAACCATGCACTTAGCCAATACAAGCCCGGCCATTTGGACCTGCCTGGAACCGAACCGTTGATCAGTTATATTCCTAGTTAGTTAAATACAATATGGCAAAAATTCGACGTTTAATACATATAAGTATAGTATGAAGTGTTAAAAGTTTTTGGGAAAAATCGATTGAAACATACGGAATTGGGAAACCTATTCATAATCGTACGAATAAAGTACGATTATATTATTATTGTGATGAAAAAATATTATGTATGAGCCAGTAGTTGTCAATAGTTAATATTTTACTAAATTCAATTAATACTTATAATAATATTAATATAATTTAAAGTTTTAAATAAAATTAAAGAATGTCATAAAAAGAATATTATTCGTCAAATACTACAAATGATGTATATACATGTCTTGGTACAACCTAAAGTACATATATTGATCATTGACCTCAAATATAACGCACGAGGGAAATAAAAGTATGGAATAATGTCACTATCTGTCTCTCATATTTAAATCGAGACTTTAGAATTCGAATTTGATTTTACTTAAGTTGTTTTGAACATTTCGAGGATTAAATGTGAATATGTGTTGCTCACATGAGAGATTAAAGTGAAACCAAATTTAAGGGCAACTATGTCCATAAAGAACAAAGTGAAACCAAATTTGATATTAAGGATGTTAAAGTCATCATTTAAATATGAGGAATTAAAGTGATTCCAACATTAAAGATGTTGGTAAAATGAGATAGGTGTTTATGGAAATTGGATAGTCGAGGCAGGAGTTAATCCGATTTCCTCAACAAAATATTGCCTCGCACTTGGTGGCAATGGATATGACCTAAGTCACATAGAGCAGGAGCGTGAGCGCCTTAGAGCGTATGTAATATAAATATATATTTTAAAGTTTATCTTGTCATATATCTCACACTTTATTACAAATTGTTCAGCCAAATTATCTTTAAATATTATTTTTATAAGATTATCTCATATTAAAATAATATTTCTTAACTTAAATTTTAAAAATAAGATGATGCGATTGTCCTTTTTAGCACGTTTAAAATATATAATATACGATGAAACAACGAAAATTAAGATTATTAAAATAATATTAATTTTAGGTCTCAACTCTTGATCGGAAAGGACACCAAAGATTCAAATTCAACATTACAAGTTATAGGTATTGATTTTTTTATAAAATCTATTTTTGTTTCAATTTTTTTTGTTTTGAGGGCAAATCTTTTACTGATTTTGACTACTAAAACAATTTTTATTGAATGCATATGAAATATCAACTATTAGTGAAAAATTATTATTCTTATTTCGTCAAATGTGGTTTCTAAATTTTAGTTCAAGAATTACAATCTTAAGAGCGTCATAAAGCGAGGCTCTCAAGCTCGGAGTGCAAGAGTGAGCTCAGAGCGCTAACCCTGTATGGAGGAATATGTGATCCAAAATATAACGTTTTGTGTCCCAAGATACAGCAACTAAACATCTTTGAATTAGGACCACGCTAAAACTTAAGCCTATCTACAAGTCTCTGTTAGAACTCTCGTTTATAAATGACAAATGTTGAGAACTATTAAATTCACAAATTAGAATTTTAAGAGTAAAATAAAGAAGATTTATGAGTGGTGAAATGATTTCAAAAGAGGGTTTGGAAGGGTCTATTTATAAAGTATGGAAAGTTGTGGCCAGAAGATGCAACTTTTAGAAATGTGCAGACAGCCCCAATAAATTGTGACTTTTGGACCCCCCCCCCCCAACAATATGTTCATACTTTTGGCACAATGGTCCATGATCTTGTGTGGAAAGATGCACCACTCTCGTAGGATCGAGACCATCATCGTACGACTTTGATGATTTGATCGCTACACATTTAACCATCAATTTCTCATTTATCCGAAATCAAATTCGAGTAGTTCAAAATGTTAAATTTATCTACTCAAGAACGTATATTAATTTAAGCCAATAAAATTCCCCTATCCAATATACGGAGTCCACGTAAATTCATAGTCAAAGTTGTATCGAAACACAATTTTGCTACAAAATTTCCAACTAAAGGGACCAAAACTCGACATTACACCTAAAAATATTTTTCAATTTGTACCTACTTACATAAATTGAACGCCTATGTTATGAGTTTCACCTAATAAAAGTTATATTTACTACCAAAGAAAAAATGAAAGTTATATCATTACATGAATCTTTTATCAAAATTAAAGTAAGAAAGTAATAGATAATGATAGAGTTAAAAAAAATAGAGTTAAAAGACAACATATAACATTTTCGTTAATGGAAGGAAAACAAAAGGCCATTAAAGTAAGAGGGAAATATATACTTTGAGAAGAATATAATTGATCCATTGATGCAGGCGTGTGGGCTGGAATTGTGACAGGAATCGCATCCGGCGCAACTCTCGCTCAAAGAAACAAACAACAGATGATACAACTATAACCTGCAAGACTTTCACGAGCAGGTTATAATATATATATATATATATATATATATATATATATTTGTTTATAAAATTACAAGAAAAATAGACTATTTTGGATTTGCGGATCCCGATACATGTTCATGTATGACTTGTAGGTTGTTTAAGTGTTTAATCAATCTCTTGGCAGCTAGTATACCATCACTAACTAATTATTAGATTAGTAAAATAATTACGAAAAGTAAAATATTTATCAAATTTAATTTAGATTCTCTTTGTAATTATTTTACTTTTTGCGGTAGTCTTAATTAAATTTGGTAATTAATATTGTCTCCCGATACCAATTTTCATTTTTTAGTGACTGTTAGGGATACACAACTATGGAGTTTAATGTTGTCTGTCTTGTCCCTTTTGTACAACAAGAATCATGTTTAATCTATTACATGATAATATCATGATAAAGATTATCATGATCTTTATCATGATAAAGTGAAAATGAGAATGAGAATGAAAATAAAAATAAAATCAATAATTGTCAAGATTTTTGTTTTTTTATGCAATGGGAGGTTTTCTAGTTTTTTTTGACAAAATAAAATAAAAATTGGAGTATCTTTATCATCTCCCATTAAAAAATTCGTTTCCTCATTCAAAGCTTTATTAGTCCCAGAGCATATTTAGATAAAGTGGTGGACTTAAAAGTACGAAACAAACTTGAGGCTCTGATTGGATGACACATTGTTTTTCATATTTCGAATTTTCGGAGATGTTTTTCATAAAAAATTGCATGTTTGGCTTTTCCTAAAAACATATATAGGAAAAAGGCTACAATCAATATTCTCAAAAAAAAATATCAAATTACTAGGGATGGCAACGGGACGGGATTGAGACGAGTAGGGCAAGACTCATTTCCCGTCCCGTTAAAAAAAATTTGGACCCGGACCTGTCCTGGACCCGGTCATTTCCCGGCGGGTCCGCGTCCTTCCCGTTGGACCCGGCTGATTCTTTTTTTTTTTGATATTTTTTTAATCTTATTCTCACAAACGCATTTAGAACATATAAAATAAGAAAATTACATCGAATTGATGATTCAACGTAAACAAATCCACTACAAGTCATCCGATTCTTAAATGCAAAAAAAAAAATCACTAATCACTTATACATTAAATAAACAATCAAATAAATATAAAATAATATTTAGTATACTGACCGGGACGGGTATCGCCTGGACTCATTTCTCGTCCCGGACCCGGCGGGGTCTTGATTTTTGATACTCGTTCCCAGACCCGGTCCCATTTATTTGGACTAATACCCGTCCCATATGGGGCGGATCCGAGACGGGTATTCGTTAGATCTGGTCCCGTTGTCATCCCTATAAATTACCTTGAAAAATGGGTATAAATGGCAGTTTTTATCAGATTTTTTTTTCAAGAGAATCAATTTTTTACTATTAATTATTAGACAGTCACTAAGTAAAAAATTTTATCCAACGATGTTTGAACATAGGCATCAAATTTATCAAATATCTTAGGTTTGAAACGAAGCACGGTGTGAAACAAGATCCACTTTGCATATTTTTTTAATATGTTAATCGATTAGTTTAACTTAAATATACCTAGATTTTTATAAAATAAAACTCCATTCATACCAATTTCTAACAAAATAGTAATATTTCTTAAAGAAAACAAACATATCACCATGATCTTAAATTTCCTTCGATATTCCAAAATTTTCGAGGGTCCCGAAGGAAAATTGCACTTTCAATCAAATTTACAAAATATCTACTAAAATTTCGATCGAAACCCGAAATTTCTCGAAATCTTTATCAAAACTCGAAATTTCTGAAATTTGAAAATAATATTAAAATATTTTGCAGAATATCCACCGATTGCCCGAAACTCAAAATTTCCTGAAATTTAAAATAATATTTATTTATTTTTCAAATTTTAAATATTTTAGATTTAAAAATAAAATTTTAAATGGGTCCTCACTTGCCAACCTTTCACCCCACCACGTACACGTCTCTTTCCATCTTAATTCCCTAATCATTATTTGGGGGCAACCCCCAGCGGAGTTGGTCGGGCAGTTGAGCCTTGTGCCTTATGGCACGAGTTCGATTCCCTTTGAGGAAATGCCTATTGGGCTCCTGTGCTGTGAGCCTGTCAGCTATGAGCAACCTAGACTGGCTTATCTCTTTTGTGTGGTTTGCATGCTATTGCACAAGAGTGGGGTTTACCCAGTGCGCACCCTAAGGGTAGCGGCTGCGGGTTTCCCTCGTCATCCAAAAAAAAATCATTATTATTTCATATTCTCCGTAACATGTTTTAGTCATATATAATATTATTAATGTAAAAATGCACAATTATGATGATTAAAGTTACCCAAAGATTTATTGTATATTCTCAAAAAAATTCTACAAATTTTCACGATCTCTTTAAAGTCGAAAGCAAAATTTTAGATATCCCCGAAATTTCTATCGAATTCTAGTAAAGTTATTACCTCCATATCGACACCCATGCAGAGATTTTAAACTTTGCATATCACATCATACCTAATTATAATATTTTTTTCTATATTAGAAAAACAACTTGTACAAACATACTTTCATCATCATATATCTACTCCTCTAAAAATAAAATCTCTTATATTTTCTGAGAAAAATAAGAAATAGGAATAACATCCTATACTTTTACTAATTCAGATTTTATTAGTACAGTGAAATGAAATAAAGCTATTTTTTATTGGGCATTATCCGAAAAAATCTATACTAGATCAAGTCCAATGACCCTCAATTTTTATAAGGTAAATGATATTAGCACTTTAAATGTGTTAATGACACTCCACTATTCAATATAAAATTCTTGACAAAAATAATGAAAAATGGAGCTCTAATAGAAATTTTTGGAGCTCCAATATCATCTCCCCTTTTATAATTGCCCCACAATAAGTTGTAGTATTTGCAATTCGCACACACATATTTATGAGATAGAGATAGATACAAAATTTAAAAACTATTAGACACTATCTAACTTAGAATTACGAAGAATTCTATGCCAGATCGAGTTTAATGGTTCTAGTGTCTATCTCTCTCACACAGTAAAATATAATATAGGGAAAATTACTCAAAACCCCCTAAAATAATTTTTCATATTGAAAAAACCCATGAAAATATTTTTCAATCTTAAAAACTTATTCTACAAACTTTTCATTCTAAAAACCCCAAAAGTGAGGATTAACAACTTTTTGGACTCAATTACCCTTTCATTTATTAAGTTAATAATTGATCAGTTATTTTTTCTTAATGTATCGTTTTATTTTGATTCTTTCAAATTGACTAATCATAAAATACGGATTTTCTTTTGTGATATTAATTTTTTTAAATATTTGTATATAATTTATTTTTTATATTAATATGGTAATTATTTATAAATATATGTTTTAAATTTTTTTAAAAGATTAAAAAAATCTAAAAATTTAAAATTAAAATCATAATTAATATCAATTATCAATACAAAATTTTTAAATAAATAAATCTTATTGGATAACAACAATAGATTAATTTTTAATCTAGAAAACTAAGGGCAATTAAGTCCATAAATTTGTTAACTCTAAATATTGGGTTTTTTGGAATGAAAGTTGATGGAATGAGTTTTTTGGATTGACAAATATTATCATGGGTTTTTTGGATATAAAAATTTATTTTAAAGGTTTTTTAGTAATTTTTTCTATAATATATGGTCCCCATACACGGTCCCATACACAATTATGTGAAAGAGACATACATATATTACGAATCATTAAACTTGACTTGACATATAATTATTGTTAAATTACCGACATATTCGATTCCCAATTTCATTGATGCCAAGCATGGCCCAATAGGGGACTGCCGCAAAAAAACAATAAATTAGGGTTTTGGTTGTCTTGTTCGTTTGTCAAATTTTAATCAGATAGATATAATAGATATAATATAACTAGTCTGGTTTCCACGTGCTCCTGGCCACTCTCTCTGTCTCTCCCCTCAGTCACTCTCACTCACACCATTCCCCACCTACTTTATTACTTCTATATGCCTTCTTTTCCATTCATCATCTAAACACCTTTGACCACTCTCTCTCTCTCATCTCTCTCTCTCTCTCTCCAGCCGTTTTGTTGCAGCGAACCTTCAAGAGTTGAACAATATTCGAAAAATCAAACACCCCACATAGCAAGATTCAATTTTTTCCATCTGGGCTTGCTTAAAATTGATCAAAACCTAGATTTTTCCATCTGGGCTTGCAACATTTTGTTAAAAAAATGGTGATGGAAGTGGTGCATGAAGATATAGGTGAAGCCAACAACATGCAATGCACAAATCATCCATACAAAAACAGTTCACCAGGTGGGATCTGTGCTTTTTGCCTTCAAGAAAAGCTTGGAAAGCTTGTTTCTTCCTCATTCCCTGTACCTATTTTCCCCTCTTCTTCATCTTCACCTTCCCCTTCATTCAGATCTGATTTCACCACCACCGCCGCAGCCGCCGCCGGAGGTGGCGGCGGTGGAGTAGGAAATCCTCAGAGTGGTGGCAATGAGTCAAGTAACAGTAATGGGTACCACACAAGGAAATCAAGATTGCCTTTTGTTAGAAGGAAAAAGAATAATGGAGGAGGAGTACTAATGGAGGGTTCAGATTCAACCAGCATTGTTTTCAAGAGGAGCAGATCTATTGCAACCCCAAGGAGAGGTATGAATTTCATGGATGAAGATTGTGGTAATAACAGTCCTCAGAGAAGGGGTTTTTGGTCATTTCTTCACTTGTCAAAACACCCCACTTCTAAGAAGAGTGAAAAAGCCCTTAAAGATGTGAACTTTACACCTACTACACCTAGTACTGTGTGTGTGGTGGATGAAAATGGGAGCAGCAGCCCTGATGAGGGTTCATTTGATAGGAAAGTGTCAAGGTCTAGATCTGTTGGTTGTGGGAGTAGGAGCTTTTCAGGTGATTTCTTTGAGAGGATTTCAACTGGCTTTGGTGATTGTACTCTGAGGAGGGTTGAGTCTCAGAGGGAAGGAAAGTCAAAGGTACAACCATCATCAGTGCATAGGAATGGTGGGAGTAGTGAAAGGGTTAGGTGTGGTGGGATTTTCAGTGGCTTTATGATTACTTCATCCTCATCTTCTTCATCATCATCTAATTCATATTGGGTTGAAGATAACAATAATAGTAAAAATAATAATGGGAGTGGAAAATCAATTTGTGCTAGTTCATCAGTGAGGCATGTTTCACATGGAAGGAGTAAAAGTTGGGGATGGGCACTTGCAAGTCCAATGAGGGCTTTTAGTAGGCCTTCTTCTTTGAAAAGGGATAATAATTCTGGTTCTAATAAGAATGTTGGTACTCCTAATTTGGCTGCAATTCCATCATTGTTGGCTGTGAGTGGCTGAGAAAGAGAGGAGGAGGAAAAGGGCTTAGATTTGTTTGAGTAAATTAGATGATACTATTATAGAATTTTCCATCTTGTGCTTATTACTCTGTTGTTGATACACTTGTTATGTTAATGTTAAGTTGTTCCATTGTATTTGAGTTTGTTTTATAGTAGTTGAATATTTATGAGGATTTGTAGACTATATTGAATATATCTTTGGGGAAATTCTAACATGGACCTGGTTCATTGGAGTTTGTCCATCTAACACCATTGGAGGCAGGGATTTAATGTGCTTTTAACCATCCCGTCCGGTTGTGCTTTTAACCATCCCGTCCACCGGCTCCATTGGACCTGTTGCACTTTACAAATCACCCGTTTATCTATGTGTATATCAATGTGATGTGTGTATGAGATTGATGAAAGTTTGGGTTATGAATGGAATAATGTTCATGATTATTTGACTTTTCTCTATGTGTTATTTAGCATTTCTTGTAAAGATTGTTAGGTATGATTGCTACTTTATGCATGGATTGTAACTTTTCTCATGCAAAAAAGATTGTGAATGAAAATGGGGTTTAGATCCAGTTGATGTCCCCATCCAGGGGTCTCTCTAGTTTATGTGCTAAAGAAAGCCACAATAAGTTATCGAGTCACATGGCACTAGGTGAGCATGTGCAAGGGCCCATGGTCTTTGTCTAATCATTGTCAAACAAAGATAGAAAAAAGGAAGAAAGAAGAAGATGATGATAAAAAATAATCATTTTCTCTTTAGTTTGGAGTCAAAGTGTTGCACATGTTTGGTAGATAAAGACACATTTTAAAGGTCTTAATCATCTAGAGTAAGGTGTGAATCCATTGCCGAAGCTTAGTTGTTCCTCAACACACATATTAGAGAGTGATTCTGAGAGAGTTTAGGATTCGAAGTTCTCATCCAATCACAATCACAATGATTTTAGTGGGTCTTGAGACTTCAGGTTGCGGGACAATTAGAACTGTTGTCTCACAATATGGGTTACACAACATCCTAAAAGTAACTTTTTCGAGAATTCCAAATTCCAAATTTATGTTTAATCACAATCATACTTATTTGAAAGAGTCACGAGACTCCAAGCCTCAAGACAATCAGAATTGTTGTCTCGATATCGGGGATTACAGAACATCCTAAGAAAACTCTTTTCGAGAATTCCGAAGTCCAGATTCATGTTTAATCCCAATCACACTCATTTTAGAGAGTCATGACACTCCAAGTCCTTAGACAATCAAGACTGTTGTCTCAATATCGGGGGTTACGGAACATCTAAGAATAATTTTAATGAGAATTTCAAAGTTCAAGTTCATGTCTAATCATATTTAGAGTTATGAGATTCCAAGTTCCTAAACAATCAAAATTGTTGTCTCAATAACGGGGCTTATGAAACATCCCAAGAACAATTTTTTTCGAGAGTTCCGAAGTCCAAATTCTTGTCTAATCTCAATCACATTGATTTAAGAGTCATGAGACTCCTAGTACCTAGAAAATCACAATTGTTCAATATCAGGGTTAAGGAACATTCTAAGAATAATTTTTTTGAAAATTTCAAAGTCTGAATTCCCAAGTAATCACAGTCACACTAATTTGAAAGAGTCATGAGACTCCAAATCCCTTCACAATCAGAACTATCGTCTCAATATTTCGGGTTACAGAACATCCTAATAATAACTTTTTTGATAATTCCGAAGTGCAAATTCTCATCTAAATACATTTAGATTGATTTTAGAGACTCGTGAGACTCTTAAGTCCCTAGACAATTGGAATTGTTCTCAATATCAAAGTTTCAAGGCCTCCTAAGAATAACATTTACAATCATCTTCATTATAGTGGATTTTTTGGCCCCGATCCCTTAGATTATTATGCGTGTCTCTAGACTCTTTCGAATTCGAAGAGATTCTAAGAGTATTCCGAGTAGTCCAAGCATCACGGAAAAATTAAATGAGTGTAAACTTTGTTTCAATGCCGCTGTTATAAACTTTGTTAAAAAGTCTATTGTTACCCCCTAAACATGGGATTCTTTTTCTATCTTATATTTCAAGACAATTTAAACCTTCATGATGTGAGCATATACAAAATAATTATCCCATTTAAA
Organism: Buddleja alternifolia; assembly: GCA_019426215.1. Lineage (NCBI taxonomy): Eukaryota > Viridiplantae > Streptophyta > Magnoliopsida > Lamiales > Scrophulariaceae > Buddleja > Buddleja alternifolia. Next base: position 27,087,239 of record CM033403.1, read on the forward strand.
GAGCTTAATGAAGGTGAATGAGAATATTTTCGTATCACTACACTTGTTCGGTTCTTTTTTTCATCTCCTTATCTTAGAGAAAGCATATCTTCAAGAAACATGCTAAATCAGTGGCCATTTCTCTTCAATAACGTCTCGAATTCAAACTCACCTTCACAGTATTTTGTGAACTAATTATCTACATTATAGAGAGTTTTTAGTGTAATTCACATTTTGATTGGGTTACAGTGATGGATTTGCGGTTCGGGTATGAGAGCTCCTATAATCACGCATTGAATATTTTATTTTGAAAATGTGTTTTATCTCTTATTTTATTACTTATATGTATGTCAAATGCATAAAATGATGCTTATAAGTAAATGAAATATAAAATAAACCACCGCTAAGGGTTATCGGCTTAGTTGCCTTTTTTCTACATTTTCTTTGTTAAAAGAAATCAATAAAATATCTTGGATATACACAAAATTAAGAAACAAAGAAGCATATAATTAAAGAATCAATAACGGCATGACATCAAATAAAAGAGGGGTCCTTTTTGTCCAATAAAATCACGAAACGCTAGATACAATACTGAATAGTTCTGGGATTTTTATTCATTTTGATGAATACACTAATGAATAGTGATAGGAGGACCTTCATGTCCCTTGTTTTGGATTATAGTAGTCCATTCTCATACTCGGACCCACTGTGTTATTTATACAATCTTCTGATCCTATTTAAGGCTTTGGGATCGAGATCCGTGTTGATCCCCATCATCACATTTATATCTATACATATAGGATGAAGATTATTAGAAACTCTAGATCCCGAGAATCACCAAGTACCACCACAATCTTCATACTTGTGAGGCTTCGTGATTGATAAGAAAAAATTGTGCGTAAATTATAGTAAGGGATGAATGTAATCTATTGCTTAAAATAAAAGGATTGCACTGTAATTACGCTAAATAAGGAGAGAAGTTAGTGTAATTAACCCTTTTTTTTAATTTAAAGATGGTAAAAGTGTCATTTTATACTTGATGTGATGCTTGAGTAACAACCGTTAGTCACAGAAGGTGCATGTAAGCTTTTATATGAGAGGAAGTGTCTATTATGTATTCAATATAAGTGAGTTGTACTATAATCATACTAAATACAAAGGATAGTCATTGTAATTAACCCTACAAATAAAATTATAGGTCGTTGTACAGTGAACTAAGTACAATGGAATAGGTCTGTTTTTTCACCATGAATTATGCTCGAGTGGGTGATGCAATTATGCTTGAATGGGTGATTTACATCACCCAAGCCTATTATCCATGGTCTTAAATTTCCGTCGAAACACCGAAATTTCGGATTTCGAGGGGTCTCGAAGCGAAATTGAACTTTCGATCCAATTTTGCAGAATATCTTCCGAAATTTCGACCGAAACCCGAAATTTTTATCGAAACCCAAAATTTAAAATATTTTTGTCAAATATACATCGAAATTTCTACCGAAACCCGATATTTTCCAAAACCGAAACCGAAATTTCGGCCAATTTTTTTTTTTTTAAATATTATTTAATTAGAAAATTATATTTATATTTGGTAAGGACCACACCTACCACTTATCCCCCAACCACAAGAAGCATTAAAGCAAAAAATTGAAAATGAATATGATTGAAGAAATTGTACTACTCTTTGGGGTTCTTTAAGATTTAATACCATAAGGATATCATCATTGATTCATTATATGTAGTACTACCAATATTCCATGTCATGGGCACAATATTGTCAACATGTAACTAATAATTTTCACTTGCAATATGAAAGTAGAGGTAGGACAGATACTAGTGAAAGCGATTTTGATCCTCCTAGAAACTCGATATGGTATTGAGTAGTAACTTTTACTTAAATTTTGGTACATTTTATTTTAATGAAGTTCTCATACGATTTGATTATTATCTTACTATCAAATTATATTTATTTCATATTTTTCGCTACAGTTTTTAGTGATATTATTTAATAAATTTATTATCCATATATTATATATAGAATATTATTGATGTAAAAGAATATGTATAAGTATGATAATTAAGGTTACCCAAAATTTTTTTATAAATTTTCATGATTTCTTTAAAATCGAAATCGAAATTTTGAATATCCCCGAAATTTCCGTAAATTTACTACACCGATATTTATCCCTGAAATCGAAATTTAAAACCTTGATCATATCAACGATGAAAAATTGATCGGTTGTGTTATACTCAATCCACTATAAAATCATTTCGAAACGTGGATTTATAATGAAAGCAGCGCAGAAAAGATAGAAGAGAGATGGAGACTTATGAAGGATGATGATAGGACACAAATGCAAAAAGACATTAAAGAAAAGATTATCTTGGGAGAACTCCATGTGTGGAGCAGTAGCAAACTGCACATGATTATTACCCAACGGATCCAAAAGGACATGTAGTATATACTAATTGGAACCAACAAAAAACTTGGACACATGATATAAGATGTAGAGGGAGGCCCCCCAATTTGCAGGGATATTTTCTTCTTGAGTTGGGATTTTCAAGAGAGTGAAAGATTGCAAAACGATAGATGTTAGGTTGTACATGAATAATCTTTAATTAGATAACATTTTTTTATTGACACTTCTGTGATTGTTCATGATTTGGCAGCATTATTATTTGACTCGGGTACAAGAACTAACCACCCAACCCAGAGGCGGTGCCAGGGGAGTTAGTAGTGGCAGTCGCCCTCCTTAACTAAAAATTATATTTTTAGCCTATGAATTTTTTATCTTTTAAATTTTGCAACCCAAAACAAAAAGAATATCAAGTTTTTCCCATTTTTTTTTGTATTCATCACCCCCCGGATATAAAATCGGACCTCCGTCCCTGATCCGACCCATGGCGCTTATGCCTTCTAGGAGCGCAACAGCCATTTCACTGCCGACCATCGCCTAGGACAATGCTTTGCAATGTCAAATGTATAAGAAAATAAATTGCGCATCTGCTATCAACTATAACTTTTAGCCAAATGGTAAGTGTTTGATCCTAACAATTGACACTACAAGAAAATAAGACATTGGTGACAAAAATGCAAAGTAACAAAGTCAAAATTGTCACTAATTATCAATTTTTAGTGACAAAAACTTTTGGCTTGTCACTAAAATATGTTCCACATGTTTAATAGTGACAAAATTTGTATAGAAGTTGTCACTCTTGATAATTAGTGACAAGGAAATTGTTGTCACTATTGACAATTAGTGACACACCTTTTGTGACAACTTAGTGACAACAATTATAGTTGTCACTCTATTTTTATTGTCACTATACATGTGTCACTAATTGTCAATAGTCATATATATATTTGCAGAGCTTTGAGAAGTTACTTTTTTAAATTAAGGGAAACACATATACGTGAAAACTAAGGTTCCACCATGGAACCGTCGCCGGTGGCGGACCACCAGGGTCCGACCGCTGTTGTCAATAAAATTACATCGGAAAATCAAACGTCATCTTATGCAGAGAAACTGAAGGGCAATCCCCGCCCTACGGAACTAGCCGCTCGTGTCGCGAAAAAGGCGTTCGTGCACGGCGTAGACACGAAGGTGATTGGAACATCAGCAATTCTTAATGGCCGAAAAATGATTTTCTTATCGAAAGAGGAGGATGATTTTATGGCTGCTCCATATTAGTATTCTTTGGTTGGAAAATTCTCACATGGATACCCGACGATGACGCGCCTTCGTGCCAAATTTGCTGCGTTGGGGCTCAATAGTGGTTTTAAAATTGGGGTTTTAGATAATAAACATGTATGGATTCGTTTGTTTGATCCAAACGACTATGCTAGGGTTTGGATGAAAATGGATTCCCTATGCGTGTGTTGAAGTGGACTTCGGATTTTAATCCGACTGAGGAATAACGCATAATGCCAATATGGATTAAAGTATTTGGGCTGCGTCCTCATTGGTTTCATCGTCAGTTCCTTCATCATGTTGCCAGTTTGATTGGGAAACCATTGAAGTTGGATGAGGCAACAACGGAAATTGATAACCCTGTGGTTGCGAGAATGTGTGTGGAAGTCAATGTATTAGAAAAGTTACATCAAGATGTACCAATACAAATTGATGGTAAAACAAGGTTTTTCAAAGTTCAATATGAGGGAATACCGGAATACTGTCGTATCTGTCGTCATAGAGGGCACTCGGTGGCTGCGTGTTTTGCTCAAAAAAATAATCCAGAAGATGAAGAACATACCAAGGAACAGAGGGAAGATCAAGAAAGTCAAGAAACGGGTGACTTACGTGCGAAGTTGGATAAAAACAGAGGAAAACGACCTATGGTCGGGATGGTGGAGCCTACTTATATTCTTGCTAGAAACCAAGCTCAAGATAAAAATGAACCAGTAGGAAGGGAGGGGCGTGTCTTATTACCTGTTAGAGGAGAGGGAGAACCATCTAGGGATAACACAACAAATGTTCATAAAAATGTTGAAAATATGGGTCAAACAGATGCTAATAAGATTGGTTTTTCAAAAATGATAATTCTTGAGCTAAGTGACAAAGTAATTACAGGTGATGGTCAGGGAATACTTTCTTTGGTGCAAGGAACGCATAGATTAAATCAAGAACCCACAGAAGTTATTAAATCAGCGGCTACTAATCAAGAACAAGATAATATTGTTCAAGAGACATGTATAAGCAGCTCCATTGACAGAACTATTGCTAAAACGGGTAAAGCACTTACTAAACGAGATCATGAAGCCAGATTGAGTAATCTAGAAGATAGTGAGATGTCGAGTTTTATGTCTTAAGATACGGATAGAATCATTAGAAGAGGAAGCAAACCCACAGATATGGTATTGAGGGAAAGTTCCCAAATTCGAGAGTCACGAATGAGTCAGGAAGAAACGGATGATGATGAAGATGTGAATTTACAGCGTCTCGCTCTAGGGCATGATTTACTTCCACCGGATAATGATGGGATTCTGATAGATTCTGGTGATAACGAGACTAGTGATGAATCTTGGAATGAAGTTAAGTCAAGAAAACATAGACGGGCAGCCTCGTTAGATGGGAAACAATCGAAAGTAGAATCTCTGAGACGAACGACAAGAAGTACCAAAGCTACTCTCCCTCAAAAGTTTAGATGATGAATGCCCTTATTTGGAATGTGAGAGGTATAGGGAACAAGAAGTCGGTTTCTAGAGTACGGGGACTTTGTCGGAGGTATGCATTAAAATTTCTTGTTATCATTGAACCCAAAATTATTCTTGATAAGTTTATGATGATTCGTGAGTTTGGCTTTAGTAATATAATTAGCAATAGTAACAATCATATTTGGTTCTTTTTTAATGATGATTATGAAGTGGATGTTTTAGTTAACCATGATCAATTTTTGCATGTTCGGATTCGATCTACGCTGTTACGGAGGCCTATTTACTGCTCTTGGATACATGCCAAGTGTACTAGGGAGGAGAGGAAATTTCTATGGGATGGTCTTCATGACGTAACCCCTACTAATGAACCTTGGTTAGTGGGTGGTGACTTTAATATTATTTTGCATGCGAACGAAAAAAAAAGGGTGGAGCAGCCCCGAAACGTGGCTCCATGGAAGATTTTGGAAATATGACTTTGGATTGCGATCTCATTGATGCGGGCTATGATGGGACTCCGTTTACATGGTATGCAAAAAAGGGAGTGTTTGAACGATTAGATCGTGTTTTTTATACGAAGGACCTGCAAGAATTGTTCCCGTCTTTTATGGTGAGGCATTTGGCTCGGTCCAAATATTCGGATCATAATCCGCTTCTTTTATCGTTAAAAGATGATGCACATTCTAGACCTTCCTCTTTTCGGTTCTTGAATGTGTGGATTAGACATGACAATTTTATGGATATGGTGAATACCTCTTGGAACGAACCTATATTATGTCGAGGTTTGGAAAAGTTCCACAGGAAGCTAGTTCGGTTGAAAGGAACTTTGAAAACATGGAACCGAGAGATTTTTGGAAATGTGTTTGAGGCGGTTAAAATTGCAGAGGATGAAGCTACAAAATGTGAACATGAATATGACGTCCAGCCAAATGATAAGAACTTATGTGCTATGAATAGAGCAGCGGCGGTTTTTGCTCAGAAATTAGCTATCGAGGAAGAGTTTTGGAGACAAAAAGCGGCTTGCAGTTGGCTCAAGGATGGAGAAAGGAATACCAAGTTTTATCATGCATGGGTGAAGAGGAAGCGGAGCAAGGGACGGATACATCGCATAATGGAAAATGGCCGTGAACTTGTCAACCCGGATGATATTCGAAAATCGGGTGCAAACTATTTTGAACAAGTCTTCACAGGACCTAACCCGAGGTTGGAAGAGCCGGACCTCTCTTGCATACCTAACATGCTATCGGAAAGAGAAAGACAAGCTCTGTGTGTGACGCCTGATTTAGAGGAAGTCAAAACGGCAGTTTGGAGTATAAATCCCGATAGTGTGGCTGGCCTAGACGGTTTTACATCCATGTTTTATCAAAAATGCTGGTACATTATTAAGGAGGACTTGATGGAGGCGATTCTTGAATTTTTTTCTGGAAAACCATTGCCTAGAGGGTATACGTCCACTACAATATCCTTAATTCCTAAGGTTGAATCACCCCAATCGTGGAAAGAATATCGGCCCATTAGTCTTTGCAATGTAAGTAATAAAGTGATCACAAAGATCATGGCGAATAGGTTATCAGAGATAATGAACAAGATAATTTCTCCTTGTCAGACGGGATTTATAAAAGGGCGTAACATTATTGATAATATTTTATTGGCACAAGAGTTGTGTCATGAAATTGAGCAAAAGAAAGGTGGTGGGAATATAATGCTCAAGCTAGATATGGCAAAGGCTTATGACAGGGTTCAATGGACCTTTCTTTATTCGGTTCTTGAAAAATTGGGATTTCCGTCTATATTGATTTTGTGGGTTCGTCATGCAGTTGAAAATTGCTGGTTTTCGGTTCTAATTAATGGAGCAAGTGAGGGATTCTTTAAATCAACTCGAGGACTGCGTCAGGGAGACTCACTTTCGCCTGCTCTCTTTGTTATTGCCGCTGAATTTTTGTCTAGGGGATTGGATAGACATTGTAATGAGAACCCGATGATGCAATATGACACCGGTGGAGGTTTTACAGTGAGTCATCTCGCGTATGCAGATGATATTATTATTTTTTCAAAAGGAACTAAAGGAGTGATTTCTCGGTTATTAAATTTCATTACATATTATGAGAAGGTTTCGGGGCAATTGATCAATAAAGACAAGTCGACTTTTATTTTGGGCAAAACAGCATCTCGAACTCGAATACGAATTATTAAACAGATCACGGGCTTTGAGAAGGAGGAGCTTCCTTTTATTTATTTAGGTGCACCTTTATACAAAGGTCATAAGAGGGCATCAGTATTCGAGCATATTATCGAAAAAATTGTCAAGCGAATCGGAGGTTGGGAAAAGTCGATTCTGACACATGGAGGGCGGTTAACACTCATTAAAAGTGTTCTTTTTTCTATGCCATTATACATTATGCAGATGATAGAACCACCAAAAAATGTTACTCAACGTCTTGAGCGATTGTTTAATCGTTTTTTCTGGGGTTCAAATGGTAATGTTAAAAAAATTCATTGGACTTCTTGGGATAGGGTTTGTTATCCTCAAATTGAAGGAGGTCTTGGAGTGAGAAGCCTTGGTGACATGGTTGAGGCGTTTGGTGTGAAATTGTGGTGGAAATTAAGAGAAGGTAAGTCGATTTGGGCTCGTTTTATGATTAAAAAGTATTGCGAGAAAAATCATCCTGTAGTGGCGCCGGTGAAATGCACGTCCTCCATGGTTTGGAAACGAATGGGAAGAATTAGAATTATTGCTGAGCCGAATATTATTTAGACCTTAGGAGAAGGGAGTGCCTCTTTTTGGTTCGATAATTAGTTAGGAGAAGGGCCTCTCTGTCAGGTGGTGGCGAACCCGCACAATGAGTCGGCACTTGTATCGGATTATTGGCAAAGAGGTAAATGGGATTTACACAAGCTTAGCCAGTTTCTGTTGCCAGACACAGTGAATCGAATTATGGAGATTCATATCAACAATACCCCACAAGATAAAGCCATCTGGAAGCTTTCAAAGTGTGGCAAATTCACCATGAAATCTGCATGGAATATACTTCGTGAAGCTGCTGAGGTTAGTGATCTTTTTCGAGATATATGGAGTAAACAACTTAGGCCCTCTATGACTATTTTTGCATGGAGATTATTTCATAACTGGCTGCCATTTGATACTAATATGAAAAGAAAGGGTTTTTCATTGGCTTCAAAATGTTATTGTTGTTGAAATGGAGAGATTGAGTCGCTTTCACATTTATTCTTTAAAAGTATTAGTGTCTATAATATTGGTGCTTTCTATGCAAATTTGTGTAATTTCACTCTGCCTGATACGAATAACTTGCACATTTGGTGGAATTCTTGGAGAATTGGGGTTGGTAACAGAAGTGTTAGGACACTCTTGCCAATATTGATCACTTGGTTCATTTGGATAGAACGGAATAAGGCTAAGCATGATAACTCACGATTTAGCGAGCTTAGGGTTCGCATGAGAGTGGAACAATATATTCGACTCCTTCATAAAACCGGGTTACTCACGTCACAAAACTTTAAGGGAGATGATAGGTTGGCAGAATACTTGAACATAAAAAGGGGACGGCCGGTGGAACTGATTTCGGTTAGGGTCCAGTGGTTACCTCCATCGATAGGTTGGGTTAAGTTGAATACAGACGGGGCCTCAAGAGGAAATCCTGGTGAAGCGGGTGCGGGTGGTATTGTTCGGGATCATACGGGGTCGCTGGTTTTTGCTTTTGCTGATTATATTGAGATAGCTACTAATACTTATGCTGAGCTCTTTGGTGTTTGTAAGGGGTTGGAACTTTGTTACAATAACGGATATACTAAAGTGTGGGTCGAATTAGATGCAATGGTGGTGTTGCATTTGATAACAAAGGATGCTCCCGGTTGTTGGAATTTGCAAAACATTCTCCAACGAATAATGAGTATGCAAGGCAAAATGGATATTCGGTTTTCGCATATCTACCGAGAAGGGAACATGGCTGCAGACTATTTGGCAAATATGGGTTGTGATGATAAGTTTTTCACTTTGATTAGAATAAACGAGGCTCCTCAGTCTTTAAAAGCTTACATTAAGATGGATATTCTTTTTCCAAGTTTCAGGTTCAGATGGATTGATAAATGTTAGTTGATTTTTATTTTTGTAAGGGAGTAGTACTCCTTTTTTATGCTTTCTATAGTAGTGGTTTTTCTTGTAAGGGAGTGAGTACTCCTTATTTTATTTGCTTTTCTAGAATTTTTGTGAGGAAGTTAGATCTCCTTGGTTATTGCTTTATTTTTATGGAAATAAAGAAGGGATGAGGGGCCCGAAAACACCCTCCCCCAATAAGGTGGTTCCGGTAAAAAAAAAAAAAAATTGTTAATAGTGACAACTTTAAAAAATATCTTGTCACTAAAAATTCTTATTGTGACAAAGCAAAAATTGTTGTCACTCATTATGTACATCTAGTGACAATTTTAACATTGTCACTTCAAATTTTGTCACAAATATCACTTTTTGTTGTAGTGTGGTGTATGAGTGAGATTATGAATTCGAGTCTCCCAAGTTGGTGTTGGGGGGCGATTGTGTGTTAACTAACAATCATTTATTGGCAACACTATCCTTTAGATTGGATGCAAAAATTAACCGTCCGACCCATGACACTTACGCCTTTTGGAAACACAGTCACCTTATCGCGAACCGTCGATTAGCACGGTGTTTTGCACTTTACATTTTAGAAAAGAACGTTTAAAATAAATGAAAACACATCCAATTCGAGCCTTATAGTTTAATATTGCCGTCTTGTACATTGTAAAGAACATTATAAATGCATCCAAGATATACATATCTACGCATCCTGCAAAAGATTTAATGCTTTCACAGTATAGCATGTGCTGTGCTGGGGGTACTGCCACCTTCTTCTGTCAAATCAAAATATTTCTACTTCATTAATTCTTACTTGACAATATTATATACTACTTTTAGGTTGCAGATATTTTCTTTTTTTATCCCAAAATTAATTTCCACGTGGAGTTTGTACCTATTGCAAATAGTTTCGGACTCTCGACGAACTTCAAACGCTTGCCACGTCCCAAATAAACTAAAAACGCCATGGTGTTCCGGTAGCATGCCGCGACATTTTGTTTAGACCAACTACAATAGAGCGTTATTTCTATCGCCAAAATGACGATGATGAGCACTATTGCGCCAATATGGCGTCTGATAAAAGAAAAACAAAAAAATTCAAAGGAGTAAACGAACTTCAAAACGTTGTAACATCCCAAATCAAGTAGAAACGCCGTGGTGTATTGGCATTGCTCGAGCAGGCCACGACATTTTATTTAGGCCAACTCCAATAGAGCGCCATTTGCATCGTCAAAATGGCGATGGTGAACAGTTTTACGTCAATGTTGGCGTAACAGTGTTCACCAGCGCTGTTTTGGTCCAACATGTGTTTTATATTTTCTTTTGTTTTGTCATAATTGGGTCATTAATATTGCAATTAATCACAATTAGTCTTATGTAATTAGGTCTCTAAATTTTAAAAAGGTTACAATTAGGTCCTATGTTTATTATTTTTTAACTCAATTATATATTATTTTACTTTAATTATAAATAAAAGATATATATTAAAACTAATACAAAATGCATATACCATATAAATTTAAAGCATTGAAATATTCGTATCAACATAAATTAATATTACATAATAATTAATACAAAAATCATGCAATTCTAATACACACTAACTAAATATAAGATAAATAAATTAGACATATAAAAATAATTTAATATTCTGGTAAACTGGTTTTGTGTAATATTATAAAATAACAAAATATATTTTCTTGGATGAGTATATAATAAAAAACTTAAAATTGGCCGTTATTTGTGAAAAATGAGAAATAGTATAAAATGAGGTGTAAAAATAAATTTATAGAGAATAATCTTTTTGGTGTTACAAATGGTGCAATACATTGTAGCGAATCTACTGCAGCTGCACCAAAATGGTGCAATATATTGGAGAGACTCTTAGAAGACTCAGTATTGTGGCGGTAGATATTTTTGGTTCCGTGGCGAATACAATTAAAGGGGCAAAGCTTATTTTATTCTCTCGGGAACAAAATTTTTAATTTAAAAATTTTATAGGCCAAAAAGTCTTCGTTTAAAACTATCACTTGAATATAAGCCAAATTGGAAGAATTTTAATGCATTGTAATTGTGAGTTTTGGAAGTAGTTTTAAGTGAATAGGGTTCATGAGTACTATAATGAATCAGAAATATATCATTTCAAATGTCAAGTTAGAAAATTTTACCCTGAGCCCATTTTTCTATGCATAAGTGTTAAGTTAATTACATACCTTTGTAAATTATTTTATTTTTTTTAATTTTTTTAATCATAATAAATTGGGTGATAGTTTTGAGGGAACATTTATACAATTGCGTTAGTACTTTGTTGTCATGAGACATTAGAATAGATAAAGTTGCACATGCTTCCACTGATACATTTGTGAGGGGTAACTGTAAATTTTTTTATAAGAAAATTACTTGCATTAAACCAAAAACAAAGCAGCTACAAAAGTTCATAAATTTACAAAAAGAGGCTAAATAGAACTAGATTATGTACTTTTAGATGGGTAGTTCAGCCATTTTACAGTAATTGATGTAGCCTAATTCAAACATTAATAAGATTCTCTACTGCAAATGTGGATGCAGATAATCACGCATGTCTTGTCTTGTGTGTGTTTTAATTATTCTTTCAATATTCTTCTCTTGTTTGTTTCATCGGTAACAATTATATGCTGGAAATGATTGTTGTTGCACAAAAGGACAAATCCTGGGGCACTTTCGTAAATAATAACATTATACACTTCATTTCAATCATAGTACATATCTTTCTAACAGTGTGTCATTATACACTTACACAAACATGGTTACATAAACAATCTCTTGCAAATTTAAAAACTTTCATATAAAGTAGAAATTTAGTCCTGTGAATAGTATCACTTATTTATGGACATATATAGTGTGACATTATGCAGCACTAGTTCATATTAGCATTGAACTGAAAACCACTTGGGATAAGGTTTCCGACGTTTAAGAGCCCGAGCAGAGTACTCCCGATGAACTGCAAGTTCGACACAAGGCCACCAATTGATGGTAAATTTGCGTTGCAAGAGGCGAGTGGCGTGCTCACAGCAAGCCGGCAACCAGAAAGAAGCGTGGAGAGAACAAAGTTTAAGGGATCTAATAGTATAGAAAATAATCCAGAGCCATTTGTTGTAGCAGTGGATACCACAGTTCCACCACATTGCAATTGCACCAAAGCATCTGCACAAAAATTACAATTGATCTAAGTTCAAATATATTAAAGGGAAAATTACATAAACGTCCCTGAAGTATGTATAGTAATAACAATCATGTCCATAACCACATGCAGTTTGTTAAAATAAAAGACTGGATGGCACGGGTTTAGTTTCCGAAAAGTATTGCATACTTTTGTTGACATCATCAAGTTCCGTTGCCATAAAATATGGGATGGGAATATGTAAACGGAACATCACTTATAGGGGTGTTAGTGTAATTTCCCAAAGTATAGGGGCTTTTTTTTGTAATTTTACCAAACCTCAAGCGATGTCCACGTAATTATCCCTGTACTATAATGATGAAATAGGTACTTGAAGATGTTTATTATGTTTAACTTACTAGGGAAAACAGGGGTTGCGGTGCCGTTTACGCCAACGTTGCCATTAGGAGTGCAATATAGAATGCCTTGAATCCTAAGTAGGCCTAAGAGAGGGCCAAGAAGCCCTCCAAGTTGTGCTTGAGCCATTGGCATAGCAATTGCAACAACCAAAAGAGTAAACAAAACAAGAGATTTTAAGGCCATATCACCAACTTATGCTGTTTTCCGTTGGCTTCAATTTGGTTATACAAAACTCATAACGTAAACGCGTATTTATAGAGAAAATAAGAAAGTCCATTCATCGCGCATGCTGATTTTTCCTCCCCAATGGGCAATCTAAGTCAATAAATACAAGTTGTGAAAAGTTCAGTTTGTTTTGTGCTTTTATGCTTGCAATGAGTTAGATTTTTGGTTTGTACTTCGAAATCAGCATATAAGCCAGTTTTGTGGGCTTCCCCCTATAAGCTAACTCTACTACTACTACATGTCCATGCTTAGAGGGAAACCTTTATTGAAATATTACACATTTAAATGGTCCAATTTGCTACAAGTAGATTGAAAAGTGAATGGTTACCACAATTTTTTTCCTTCCCCAATCTTTTTGGTACATTGTGAAGAGTTGAATTATGACTTCTTAAGTGTATATATAGTAGTAAATTCTTAATGTTTAAATGAAAATATACATATAATTTCCATTAATTCTGTAATAAGTATCAGCCGACACGTGTGCAGATCGGTCCGTATCGATTTAATAATATAGGACAAATACATAATATTTTGATTTACATATGGCGCCGATAATATATTACTGTATCGTTTACGCAATGATATTCTTGGCCTAATTGGGTATTATGGAGAATGATATCTGATAAGATCGTTGATGTAGTTTATACTTCTTTATTAGAGACCTTTTTTCTAATATGATTTAGCAGATATATTTTTATACATAAAATGACCTTTTATATGGAAATTACCACTTGACTACTTCCTATTACGAATTTCAGTTCAACTTTAACATTATTCTTAATTGTATATACCAATAAGTAGTAAGTTGTGTTATTTTTATTTTTCCATATTCTTTTTAAAAATTTTCATAAGTTAGCAAATTCTATAATGCAATTTGTTTTACATAGCCGAATAATATTATGATAGGTCGTGATCGTGAAACAATGCATATTGATGTTATTGCAGTACTGCAACTTTGAACATGTCCGTCAACTAATTAAAGTAGCAATTATTACCATTCCACTTGAATATTGTTTAGTAAGTGCATAGGACAGTTCAACAAAATAACGTGTGAGGTTTATACTAATCACATATACATCATATTAATTACTATAAGGTTATTGTGTTTGGTTTTTCTAAGAAATAAGAAAAGTCAAATTTCGACAACATTTTATTTCAAAATTACCCTTGATATACTAAAATGTTAAAACCCAAAAACTTAAAATTGCTTTCTAAAGTCCAAAACTTTATATCTTAAATATAATAACAAGTTGATAGAGTGACAATTTTTTTACTGGTAACTAAATTCACTATTTTCACACTAAGACGATTATAAGATGAAAAAAAATAAAAACATATTATATTTTCTATCTGATTAATATGAAAGAAAGGCATAAGACGAAACTAAATGAATCACAACAGTTATACGACATATATTTTGAAACAAATGAAAATAGACATACAAACATTATTTGTAGGACGAAAAAAGTACTACATAGATCATTTTAAGATAACAAATAAACTAGTGGTACTTCACATAACTGACGAACGACCCATAGACAATCACTACGCCTTATTATTCGAAAGATAAGTGCAACAATCATTAGACAGAGTATTGCATAAAATTTTCGTATGCCCTCACCAAGTGATCATATACATTTCTCCACTAGAGAATTGGATTAAAACTAAAACCGGTAGGGATAAACTTGGAAACTATAAAGTTTCCGATGAGGACGGTCTCGATGAACGTTAAGGCCAATTCTAATCCACCGGTGGAAGGTAGGGTGGAGTTGCACGTTGAATGCGTCGTGTTAACGATAAGCTTTCAATCGTTTTGCAGTGCCGGTGGCAGGAATGAAAAGCCAGGAGTTGGATTTGTAGATAAAAAGCTAAATCCAGATCCGTTTGTTGTAGAATTAGCAAGTATCTCTGTGTTTCCACATTGCAATAGCACCTTAGCATCTGCATAAAGGTTTCATTTCCAGTTAGGAAATTTTTAATTTGTACATTTTTGTTGGTGAGGATTATAAATTGAATGTAAAAAGTATGCAAGTAATATAATATTGGGGAATAATATTGACACTCCACATATTACTATAAAAGCTCGATTTTTAATTTTTAAGCAAAGACATGACAAAAATGCCCATAAATCTTAAAATACATTGGTTATTATTTTCAAAGGTTCAAATCATGCATATCAAAGCAAAAATTATTATCAAGTTGTAGATGCTCTCTTTACTACTTTATATCGAAAGTAGTCCATTTAAATTATAGAGCATCATCCAAAACACAATACATAATATGTTAAATTTGAAAAAAGACAATTATAATATGAACCAACAAAAAATTGAATTTAACTTAAAGTCTCTTCACTTTGATTGCATTAGCACCGGATTAATCAACTTCAAATCCTTGTTCCTTCAATAAAATATATCAACAATAATTAAGCCTAAAAACATTCGAAACAACACTGTCTCTATTAAATAGAAAATAACAATGATACAAGTACGCAGTTATTGCTTTTTAAACATGCATATAAATAAATAAAATATATGAGTATTTCATATTTGAATACTCAAAAGGTTAAAAAAATATCTTTTTTATACTGATTTAATGTTCATTTTGTATAATTTTATTCTTGAATAGAAACATATTTTTAACACCATTGTGGGATTCATAAGCATATTCTCTAGACAAATTAAAGGGAGAAGTTCAATATCACCCCATAAAAAAATCGTGTTGGGAAATAAAAATATGTGAGATACAAATATTTAATTGACCATCAATATATATATATATTTGTTTCATAAAATCTTAAGCTTTATATTTGTAAATGTGTATTGTGGTTATTTTCCTAGAGAGAGAAATCAAAAGACGTGATATCTAGTAATTATATTTTGTAATTATATTAGGTAATAGTATAAAATTTATAATATTTGGAATTAAAAATTAGTTAAAAGACTAACATAAGATGATCAAATGGTCTAATTTGGGATAATTATATTTCTTGTCCCTAGTCTTTGCCACTAATACAGTTTCTGTTCATCTAGTTAATTTTCGTAAAAAAGCATCTATAATTGGGTTAATCACATTTTTTGTCTCGTAAATGTACTCAAAGTACACTTTTGGTCCCGTGTATTACAAAAATCTCACATTGTATCCCAAAAGTCATGACACATCTCACATTTGGTCCCACGGTCAATAAACGTGAAATATTTTGGGAAGTTTTCACAAAATGTTTAATAAATGTGAAAATCTATATATAAATTTTTTAATAAATGAGATTTTTTTTCCCTCCGACTAACAGATCCATTAGTGTTTTTGATAAAAACTGGTTGTGGGACCAAATGTGAAGTTTTCTTATGATTTATGGGATGCAATGTGAGATTTTATAAAACACAAGACCAAAAGCGCACTTAGATACACTTACAAGACCAAAAATACAATTAACCCTCCATAACTCTTCATTTTTTGACAAATCAAGTCGTCACTGTGAACTTTCCGTTAATTGTTAATGGACTGCAAGTGTACTATAAGCTGAAGTTGTAAAAAGTTCAACTTGAAGGAACCAACACCAGAAAAACTTCATCACTATTTAGTGGACGAGCTCCAACTTGAAACGTACATGACCTTTCAAATCTAATTTCCTTTTCTTTTTGAAATAACTCGAGTCGACTCATTCATAACCGTAATCACATTAAAGTATTTGTATGATTTATAAGTTTACTATTATTCACTCACCCGGGAAAGGCGGAGTCGAATCACCAATGAAACCAAAGTTTCCATTAGGACTGCAATATAGAGTAAAATTGACTTGCACTTGGCTGAAGGTATTGCCTCCAAATTGTGCTTCACCCATTGGCATAGCAGTGGCAACAACTAAAATACTAAGAAGGTATAATGGATTCATTTTCATGTTACATAACTTTGATTTGTTTAGCATAATTTATATAGGATAAGCTCGATTTTTCTTTCAGGTTACGTGCAAGTCTACGAGGCATACAACATTGCCCCACAACTAACAAAATTTAGTTGTCATTTAAAATGATGCGATTAAACAATCCCGCCCGCCCGGCCTCTATGATCAACAATCCGAGTTAATAAGTGCGACTAGTTGGAAGGTTTTCTATTAGCTACAAATCTACCCTACTAAGGATGAAGAGAATTTTAGCCAAATAATTTAGAGCTAGGTTGGGCTCTCATTTTCCTCTCTCTCTCTCTCTCTCTAGTTAGGCCTTATTATATAAATGATGAGCTACAACCTATGATGCACAGACACGGGCACGTAGACACGGACACTGCACGACACGGACACGTCAATTCTTAAAAAATTAGGACACGGACACGGCTCGAACACATCTGCCCATATTATATATATATATATATATATATATATATAATATGTTATAAACTTATGAGTAATTGAGTACCTATTAGACAATAATCAACAATTCAACAACTTAATTATTAATAACAACCTATATATATATTCACTATTTGTATATGCAACCTATTTTTACAGAAAATAACAACTTATTAATAACAATGTTTCTGTAAATTATAAAGCTTCATCTATATATAATTACATATATATATATATAAATACATTTATATTAAAAATACATAAAAAAAATGCAAAAAATAAGCCCCGAAGTGTCCTGAACGTGTCCAAGCCGTGTTCGAGCCGTGTCCGAATTTTATTTATTTATTTTAAATTCTGGACACACTTTTGCCGTGTCCGACACGTCCTGTAGCCGTGTCCGTGTCCACCGTGTGTCCGACACTGCACGGGGTGATTTTTTGGAGTGTCTGTGCATCATAGGTTACAACTCTTTAAGAATTTCATTTAATTCATAATTTGTAAGTTAACTTCTTCCTATTGTTTTGCTTTTGAGAATTAATACCAGGAGGTTCATGCCAAACCTCCACCCTAGTATAGGATGGAGGTTTCCAAACACGAATATAATCTGCATAGGATCTCCAACATGTTGCTTTAGGATGTGTTTGGACTGAAAGATTTTTAAGTTGTATGAATTTTAAATTCATTCAGCTTGTTAAGATGATTGTAATAACTTTCCAATCTTTTGGAATGAATTTCGAATTATTCTTTTAATCATTATGATGGATTTTAAATAACTCCAATTTGGATTCAATTGAAATCCTTCCTCCAAATCCATCAATCCAAACGGAGTCAATCCAAGCATAATCTAAATTGTATTTGAATTAAAGGATTTAAAATTCATCAACAAATTCATCGAGCTTGTTTAGATAATTTCAAATTGTTATGGATTTCAAATCCCTTGTGTGCTCAATTTAAGTTATTTTCTCATTCACTGTGGTGGGTTTCAAATAACTAACTCCATTTTTGAGTCATTTCAATTCCTTTCTCAAAATCCACTACTCAAATCCAAATCCTTTATTCCAAACACAACCTAATATTGCAACTTAATATTGCAGTAACAATATTGCATTAATGAACAACTCAACATCCAAAACTCATTGAAGCCAGTTAAGATAACATTATGAACTCCTCCAAAAGTAAATGACAAGAAATCATCAAAAATAATACAAAAGTATCCGAAAATCCAAACAATATTTTCTTCTCCGTCGAACAAAAATAGTTCCAAGCAGTTGTCTGCCCTTCCACATCTCAACTCCCTAGTTTTCTTACTTTGTTTCCTGTTTCTGTGTAAATTCAGATAGTATCTCACTTAGATAGGACAGGGCGGGACGTCAAGAGTGATACCAGCTTGGATTTGACCCCAACCAATCAGACGCCAGTGCCTATCGATTCTTCGGCTCAGTGCAATTTTCTCACCTTTGCTGGTGCACACAGGCGAGGTTAGCTGCAATTTTGCAAATACATTCTTCACAGCAACCACACGAGCCCCCGTTGACATAGATCCTATGTTTAACATAAGTATCTCTCCCTTGGTAAGCTTTGAGACCTTGCCCTGCCTTTCTGTGTCCTTTGTCCTAACACCGAGCAGCCGTCTCAGCAAAAAGAAATTAACCTGCATTCAAGTAACGCAATCACTTATATTATTGGGATAATTACATGCAATTTCTTCACTTATTGGGTAATTACCACAAGCCCCTTGAGGTTTTGCTAATTAATAAGATAGACCCAGATCCTACAACTCAAAAAACAGGGGATGAAATTGTAATCTAATTTTTACTGATAGGGGTGAAATTTAATTTAATTTTTACTAACAGGGGTGAAATTATAATTTAATTTTTACTGACATGGGTGAAATTGTAATTTGATTTTTACTGACGGGTGAAATTGTAATTTGTTTCTACTGACCATAATTAGGGCTCACACGGGGAAGGGGGCGCCTGTAATTTACCATATACTATATATTAAAAATGGGATTCCGAAGACTCTTGTATCATCAACGAAATTGCATGTAAGAAATATAACAGAACATATAATCTAGGAAACAAGATGAAATCCTTACCTCTAATTCAACATACACTTCAGGGAGTGAACCGACTTCTCCAAGAACCTGACCGACCAACCTATCGGCACGTGTGAGCGTGGGGTCCATGGTTGTTCCAACTCCAATAAGGCCTCCGGGCACAGCAAATTGTAATTCATTTTGCTCCGCAAACAAGGAAACTATTCTGGAATATATAGGGGTACACTTGATATTATCATTTTCGTCCTTAACAACAATTCCCGGGCGGACCTCAACGTATTGATTTACCTTCAAAACACCCTGCAACAATAATTCAACAGATCTTATACTGCTGCCAATGGATTTTGACTAGGATAAAATCCACCCTAGTGCAAAAAACTAAATAAAACATTAATAAAACTGAAGCGGTTTCAAAAAAAGTTTAACTATTACAATAACGAAGAAATCTACCTTCAGAATACTTCCACCAGCAACACCACCTTTGATGTCATCAACTTCAGACCCAGGTTTATTAACATCAAATGACCTGATTACTATCATATTTGGTGGTGAAATGAAGTTCCTCTCTGGAATAGGGATTTTCTTCACGACATATTCGCACACAACATCAATGTTATACTTCAGCTGTGCAGAAATTGGTACAACCGGTGCACCGTCTGCAACAGTTCCCTGTGGACACAATTGGAAAGTGATTTTCAAATACGGACATAAATATAAGGACAAAATGCACTTTATCCCCTCTAAACTTTAACTTTTAACACTAAACCCTATCAAAAAAAGACTATGCCCTCTAGAAAATTTAAATGTGTTTTGCACTTTGACCCAAATTTAATATTTAGATGATATTTTCACTGGAATCTCAGTCGCTTGCCAACTATTTTATATTTTTAAGGCCATGAATATTATTTATCAACTCTTATGCGAATCGATTACGCTTTATAATGTAAATTGACGCTATAGATGATTGGGTGAAAACTTTGAATTCTTACAATCAACTTAACGCGTTCTTCAAGAACATGAATTGGCAACTATTAATAATTTTCAAGGAAAAATATCTCGGAGAAAGAATGTTTCAATGCAAAGATAAAGAAATCCGTGACCATAAAAATAGACATTGAATGATACGTGGTGTAGATTCCAATAAAAAATTCATTTGAATATTGATTTTGGGGCAAAGTGTTAACACAAACTTTTTATGGGGCATGGTCTCTTTTTTGGATTTTGAGGGGGTTTACTGCTAAAAGGTGATAAGTGAGAGGTTGTAGTGCATTTTGCCCGAAATATAATCTAGATTCTATCAAATTCACCAACCGACCTGAATAAATTTCTGAATAGCTTCGTGCTGGTTGATAGCGATATTTTCTTGAACAAGATCAACTTTATTTTGAAGTATTATGATATGCTGGAGACGCATAATTTCAACAGCAGCTAAATGCTCTGATGTCTGAGGTTGAGGACAGCTCTCATTGGCAGCTATAAGAAGTAAAGCTCCATCCATAATTGCTGCCCCATTAAGCATTGTAGCCATGAGAATATCATGACCCTGTGGACAATACAGCAGTATAAGCACATTTTGTCATGAACAGAAATATACTTGAAGGCTTGAAGCCCAATAAGAAGCATGTACAAATACAAGCAAAGCGACAAAGTTAATGGTATACACCAAACAAAAGTTCAATATTCTGACAGGATTCTTTTAAAAGTTGTCTAAAATGAAATATAATCACAATTACAAAAAAAATAAAAAAATTAGAAAATATAGCATCTGAAAACCTTACCGGGCAATCAACAAAGGATACATGTCTAAGCAATTTCATCCTACAATTCTCAAACCCAGGCACATCACACATTGGACTATCTTCTTTTCCACTTCCATATGCCCTGAGTGAATATAAGCATATTGATGAGAAGCAGCAAAAAAAATCACATCAGTAACCAAAATCTGCATGACATGACTTACTTGTAGCACATGGGCCGTGGGCATTTATCATCTTCACACTTGTATATCTTTGCATTGGCATATCCAAGCTTGATGGTGATATTACGTTCCAGTTCATTTTTAAACCGGACAGTCTGCATGTGAAAAGTACTCCAAATGATATGAACTTCCAACATATACAAAGTCAATCTAGTTTACAATAATACATCACCATTCATTATTCAAGCATAATGAGGGCAAGCACACCAAAGAGTATTAAGACAAGATACTTTGGAGCATTCAGTGGAAGCCAATACAAGTATATCACTAGCAGAAGTCTTAGTATAACATGACCTATTCCCTACAAACTACATAAATTTATCAAATATGAATAACAAAAGGTTGCCTTAAAAGAACATTTTAACTACAAACCAGGTTAATTCCCCAAAGTTCTTTCACTTGTCAAAATCTGACCCAATTTTACCTCTACAGCTAGTAATAAAGAAATTAAGTATAAATGACAAAGATTCTCAAAGAAACCTAGTTGCAACTAAAAAAATGATTCCTAAACTCACACAGTTGGCGGATGTCCAAATAATAGCCGAAGAAGTTTAATACCTGGACACCAGATATGGCCTTGACAACTGTTGACTTCCCATGAGCCACATGACCAATGGTGCCTGAAGCAGCAAAAGGAACTCAGCATCGGATTCAGGACATAGATATCTTCTATAAGCAGTTAACATTGGTAACACTGAAAATCTGAAATACAATGGTCACATGAAGAAAGTAAGTAATATTATTACAATCTCACCAATGTTTATTGTAGCCTGACGAGAAATAACCTCAGGCGACAGTGGATGTAGTGTTGCTACATCCAGCTTGCTTAAGTCCTGCTCCATCAAGCCCTTTTTAGACATTTTGGAAGCTCTTGACAAGTTGGTCTCACTAAATATCAAAATGCAAAATCCGGTGCAGATAAGAGAAAGGCACTTGGAAGATTAGTAATAGCCTGGAAGGGAAAAAGGTATCATCATCAGTTGCAACGAACCACTCAGTTTGTTTAGAAGTTTAATCTACAAAAGTTGCATCTGTGTACAAATAAAATTCGGTGAAAAATATTAAGGGGACAAAATGGTAGAATAGATTCAGGGCACTGAATGATGAAGCTATTCAATAATACCAGATAGATTAATCTCATATGGAACACATACAAAGCATCTTGATTCGTGCAAATGCCAATGAAACACGCAGTTCCAACAGCTACCAACTTATTTATGAACAAGTTGGACTTGTGCCTCAGCTAAAGAAAGGGCAAAATGAGATCATAGAGTATAATGCAGGAATTATAGAATCCACTGAAGGAAATAGAAGTACTGCTACACCCAGCTTATACAAGTTGAAAATGAATAATAAAATAAATTTGAGGTTCCACGCTTATCTAATATATATCGTATAAATAGAGGTTCATAACTTAGTTTTGATACCAGACATTCAACCTAAGCTCAAAAACTTACATCAGGAGTTTGATATGTCATTAACTATAAATGTATTGCTGAATTTCAGAAATCATAAGGTAAAAAACAGGTGTTAACCTCAGCATTGTCAAGAAAAAATACAGTAGAGCATCTGCAGGGACTCTAAACTTTTGGCATGCTATTAAGAGTAACGTGGCCCCTCAGATACATAGTAGGAACCATACTAATTTTACATGAACTATTATTTTTCTTCTTTTGAAAAAGGAAGTACACAATTATAATCAACATCTTCCAACATCCTACAACTCATAGTGCAAGGTGAGTTGAAGTTATCTTATAATGAGCTATGTATATACCAAGACCTGTCCTATGTACCTTTCAATATACAAGAAAAATAATCAATTTTTCCAATAACTTCCTCATTTTGCAGAAACAAGCCCAATCACATGTCGCAAGCAACCTCACTAATCCGATTTGTATTACAATCTTCCAATTTTCTTCAACTGAAAGGCATTAAGGAACCAATACTCATAATACTAATCAGGTGATGCAAAATATGTCCCGACAACAAATCTTATATCTTCTCAACCGGTCCCAACGTTAGGGATTTGGGGTAGTAAAGTGTGCATCCAGTAAACTGATTGAACTTTGACAATTAAACATGGAAAGAGTATTGTTTAAGATAGAACCTATTGGTAATATACACCAGTCACAACTAACAACATCCTTCATTCCCCAGCCATCATAAAAAAATGCCCTTCATTCACAAGAACAACACAAACCAACTAACAATTAACTCCAAAGGACTAGCCCAACTAAAAGAAGAAAAAATCAACTCAATCATAAATATTTTTCTAGTCAATCAATTCTGAAACCTTAATCTCTCAAAATCAAATCAATTCAGAGTCATCATGTCCACCTGCATTTAGATCATAATCTTTCCCCTAAAATATCCGCACATACTCATCCGAAAATGATGGAGACCCAGCTACAAATTCAAAACTAAAGTCCAACTTTAAAGTAAAATCCTGAAAAGCTCTTCAAAAGATCTTAAAAAAATCCTAGAACAAAATTACATGAACAAACTCACATACAATCAATAAACCAAATCCAAAAACCTTACAAACAACCAAAAAATCATGAAATATATAGCGGTTTAACTTACATTAAATGTAGTATATCTTTACATGCACATCAATCCATTATATCATACACAAGTCAACTGATTAAGATTTGCCATTCCATCACCTCTTAAACCCTAGTTTCCCAAATTCAATCTCACACAACATTCACCTATTCCGCCTCCACAAAGATCAGAATCTTTTCCCCTAAAACCCTAATTACAACATTCTAACAGAAAATTGAAACACGGAAACAAATCAAAACAAACTTTTCAATAAATCACGAAAACACAGAACATACAAATACATACACAAAACACATATCCAGAAACCTAATTAACATTCAGAAAAGCAGGAAACTATGCGATAAAAGTATCATATACGTATAAACCTAATAAGTATATATATATATACGAGCATAAATTAGAAGAAATAGGAATGTCTGACCTTTGTCTTACAGCAGCCGTCGAAGGGTTGGTGAATTTGAAGTGCAGAGAATAAAATTAGTAATATAGCTAAGCTAGGGATAGTATTACAATTGCTGCTGATAAATTATCTGTTATTTACAGAATGGTCCTTGTTCTTAGAGTTTTTATGTTTTCGCCTCACAAGAGTTGTATTCTTGTTTTCAATGAGTTGCCAGTTTGCCCTACTTCGTTTCAACCTCTCTTTCCATGTATATTCGCCTATCTTATTGATGGGAACTGACCCGGGTGAGTGAAAGGGACTTTAGTCGATTAAACATGAGGTTTCGAGTTTGAATCAGCATGTGCGCATGAAAAGTCCTTGGAAGAGGTCCAACAATCACGTTTGATAGTATTTCGAGGGTTTAATCTTAGGTTTTTTTAGTTTGAAAACTCGTGTTTGTAGGAAAAGTCCTTAGAATAGGTGTAACAATCGCGCCTTCTAGTATTTTGAGGGGTTTAATCTTACGTTTTTTGAGTTTTAATCCTCGTGTATGCGGGAAAAGTCCTTGGAAGAGATCCTACAATCGGTTCTGATAGTATTTTGAGGATTTTTATAATCTTACGTTTTTACATGAATATGCTTTGAAAAATAAATATATATATATATATATATATTGAATTATATGATTGCATATACATGAAAAAGTATTTTAAAACTATTTAAATTTTATTGAACCCTTAATGATGTGTATTTTAGCTAGAACTTTAACATTAAGAGCCAATGGAGAATAAAGTTGAAAAGAATCTCCATTTCATTGCTGAAAAAGAGACTCATAAATTGATGTCCAAAAAAGACTCGAGAAAAGGTTAATTCGAAAAAGTAATTTGTGGGATTCTTTCATCTAAAAAGAAGCTGCGTCTTCTCCTTTGTCTTTCTTTGGTGCAATTCTTCTTCTTTATTTCTTCTAATCAAAACTCTACAACATTGTAAAGATCAACCATAACATAATATAATCACACCAAACTAAACCCATTTTTCTAAAGTTACCGATCACGCACCATATTATCTTCTTGTGCGGAAATTTTTTTCACCTACGTCGAGTGTTTTATACAAAACAGTGAAGATAATGCCACATCACTAACGATTCCGTATTATGTTATACGGCATGATTCTAAGAAATTGTAAAGAACATTAGGTGCAAATAAGTGTTTCTTTAACGCTCGAACGACAGATATAAAATAGTACCAAAAAGTATGCTTCTTAAACCAAATTGTGTATGATCAACTTTAGTTGAATATCTCAACAACATGAACCTAAGGATACTACTTTCAACACAAAACCTCAAACCTAAAGAACATCTAAATGAGCTTATGGAATACCACACTATTCCACAACTATTGAAACTCAGAACATTTTTGCCCTTGCACTCTTCTATTAGGCATTATTCTTTGAGTAGAGTAACCAAATACTACAATTTTCACTATTACATTAATATATAATATGCTTCACTTATTATTTCACTCCTTTCATGTAAAATTCCTTTTTTTCTTCACTTTATATATGTGTAAAACTCTATGCATCACTTAATGTGTCTGTGTTATCCTTTTCGTCACCGAATATACGTTGCCTGAAGTCGTCGACCATACGGGGCAGCCCCTCCTTTAAAGAAACCGTCGGCTGCCACCCGAGAAGGCGTTTGGCCTTCGAAATGTCTGGTTTCCTCTTGTGAGGATCATCTTCTGTGTTTGCTCTGAACTCTATCTTAGCATTTGGATCTATTGTGTCTTGTACTACCTGTACAGTTAAAAACAGTTTCCCAATGCACAAAATAAGAGATATATTTGCAATTTCTGGAAACATTAAAGATTTTAAGTACAAAAACAAGGGTAAATTACATCTAAACCCTCTGACTAATGTCTAAATTAAGGATCCACTCTTGGGGATTTATATGTGGCTAGGGGTGCATACGGTTCGGTTTTTGCGGTTTTTTCAATAAATTTATACCATACCAATAATTACGGTATTTAAATAGTTAAAACCAAAACCGGACTTTTTGAAACCGATACCATCCGGTATCATGCGGTTTCGGTACAGTATGGGTACGGTTTTGCGGTATTTTTAGAGATTTATCCACATAGTATTATGTCCGCCTTTTATGCACAAAAGCCTAGTGAAATTTATCCTATACTCCTTAAGTACGATTTTATCACATAAAAAAGCCGTAAATTTTACATATTATCAAAGAAATAGAAAGGAAAAAGTATATACAAAAATTAGTTATAAGTCACATGAATATTTCAATAAATATTATTATTTAATATTGACGGACTTCTAGAAAAATTAAGTTAGTGAAATTTTACATGATATACTAAAAAGATAAAAAAAAAGTTATTAGCATTAAAATAAAGGCAATGGAAAATAAAAATCAAATAAGAATCAAACTCTTATTATTATAGTTGAAACCAACACAAAGAAAATACTAATTCACTAGAATTTTATTAAAAAAATAAATTTAATAGGAATCAATTAAAGAAAGTTGAGTGATAAATTCCATTAACTAATTCCTAAATTCATAATTTTTTAAAATCCTCCAAATCTCACATAAGTTGTGAAATAAATTTGATTCTTAGTGTATTTGTCCCTATACATTCTAGAAATTTCTCTATTAGAATCAATTATAAATAACATGAATAATATAATTAATTATTATATATAATATACGGTTCGGTACGATTTTTTCACCGGTTGGGAATTTCTAAAGCCAACACTATACCAAAATAATCGGTACAATCTCGGCTAATACCAAAACCAAGATTTTTATGTTAAAAAACTGCAATTTCGTTACGGCTCTGTATGGTACGGTTTTGAAAAACCATGAACACCCCTATATGTGGCCACTGAATTTTATCTTCGTCTAACATTTAGGGATTTTGGAGGGACGCCATTTTAAAAAAGTCTATAATTCGACAATAATACTCTTTGAGTAATACCTTGCAGTTTTTAAAATCTCAATTATAAACTTTTAGAAAAAACTTTACCCTCCAAATTCTATTTTCTCTTCCCCTTTTTCCGATTCTTTTCCATTTTATTTTAATAAAGGTACTTTGATCATTTGCACTTTTCCGTTCGGGCTTCAGTATTCCCTTAAAACTTAGGAGTAAAAATAATTTTTGAAAACACGAGGATGGACCCGTAATTACGATAATCGTGAAGCTATGTAGATGTAATATTATCAAAAAAACAATTTACTTTCTAATGTAAAAAAGTCTACCTTAGCAAGTTCAAGCATAGTGAATTCACCGGGGTTCCCGAGATTAAACGGGCCGACATGATCCCCTTCCATCAACCGCATCAGACCTTCGACCTGTGATCGCAAACAAAAATAACCAAAAATATTAGATATTGCTGATGAAAATTGTGAAAATAACCGAGAAATGCTATATATCACTGTTTATACATCACTTTTTCTTCATGTTTCCTAATTTCAGCAAGAACTAATTGCTATCAATTAACTTGATGAATTGAATATATCAATATTCTCTAAAGCAAGGAGAGGTGAAAAACAGTATGGAAACGGTGTTATATAGCATTTTCCTTTCAAAACACCTAACACTTGTTTTACCAAATCAGAAACATATTGGAAGCTCCTTGTTTGCTTTCCATCCCCATAAACTGTCATTGGCTCCTTTCTTAAGGCCTGAGCAACAAAATTGCTAACGACACGGCCATCGTCGATGCCCATACGTGGCCCGTACGTGTTGAAAATTCTAGCAATCCTCACCTGAAAAATAGTTATGTATGACTAACTTTAGATGATACATAACATTGCTGTGGAAAAGTTTGATTTAGAGTAATAACCTCAAGGTTGAGTCCTCTATGGTAATCCATTGTCAACGTCTCGGCTGTTCGTTTTCCTTCATCGTAACAACTCCGAACACCTGAATAATGTGACAGCCTTCAGAAGAATGTTTTCTTAATAGCAAGGAATAGTTACATACATACTTCCTTACTTTAAGCTTCATCAAGGACAACTCAAAATATTGACAGGAGAAATGAATATGATAGCCTCCAGAAGCACACCCCTGGGTAATAGCCGCGGGCACTTGAGGCTTTGCAAATGATCGACACACCCCTTTACATACTGACAACTCCAAATATAGGGGTGAAACTATAATTTGTTTTTACCGAACAAGAGTGGAATTGTAATGAATTTTACTGACACGAGAAGTTATGATAATCTCTCAAACTTCGAGTGTTTTTCATAGTTAGGGTCTTACGCAAGAATGTCTATGTAATTTACCTCATAATAATATCAAGAAAGATTACAAAAGTTGTCTCGGTCAGACTCACCGATGGGATTTACATTGCCCCAATAAGTCTCGGCTTGTGGATGCTCCAACGGGTCTCCATACACTTCGCTGGTGCTCGTTAGCAAGAAACGAGCGCCAATCCTCTTCGCCAGCCCCAACATGTTCAATGTTCCCATTACATTCGTCTTGTGATCTCTACAAAATAAAGTCAAGGAATCTTCCCACGAAAACAAACTTTTAACACTCATGACTGAAAAATGGCAATATAGGTCCCATAAAATAGGACTTATCGCAAATTTAGTCTCACTGGCTATAAATTTGTAAAATTAGTCTCATATGATGCATTTTATTTTTATTTTATTTTATTTTTTGCAATTTTGGTCTCGTTTAAAAAATGGATCAAATTTCACATATGAAAGGCATGAGTTGTTAAATTAAGTGCTGATCATATGCATGTAACCAAACTAAAAATGCAAAAAAATGGATTATATGGGAATTATTTAACAAGTTTATGAATATTGAAATTAAAATTGCAAGAGAATCTACTAATGACATTTTCGGAACTTTAAGTATGATTCAAGAAAAGAAGTAAATGATATTGTGGAAGGATATAATTGTCTTGACAGGGTTATACTTGTAATGTACAGGAGATGCAGGGCAAGCCAAATGGTAGATTTGATCAACTTCTAGCAAGATGGGCTCGACTACGTCGTGTCGAATAAGCTCGAACCTCGGGTTTCTTAAATGGTGCAAAAGATTTTCCTTACGCCCTGTGAAGAAGTTATCGACAACAATCACGCTATCGCCACGAGCTATCAAACGGTCCACCAAATGGCTTCCAACGAAACCGGCTCCACCGGTCACCAAAATCCTTAAGCTTTTGCCTTTCAACCCCAAAGGAATTCTTCCACCTGCATTATTACACTCATTTTATAAGAAGACAACTTAGGAAGATGATGATAAAGCATAGCAACAATAAGCCATAATTAAGTCTTTAGGCTCATAGAACATAAATATTGGATTGTAGAAACATTATGAAATTTCATGTTGTCGAGAGTAAAAGAAAAAATTGCAATATTGGTCTAATTGGATCATCGAGTCTTTTGCAATTTTAGTCTCAATATTTTAAATTTGTAAAAATAGTCTCATATAATTTATTTTCTTGCAATTTTACTCCTATTTGTTACAAAACAGACGAAATTTCACGCGTGAAATGCATATGCTGCTAAATAAAGTATTGATCGGACGCATGACACATGACTAAGTTACTGACTTTCATCCATTTTTTAATTGTTGAGACTAAAATTGTAAACATACATCATACTGGACTAAGTACAATTTTATAAGATATGAAATTAAAATTGCAAGAGAACTTATCATATAAAACTAATATTGCAATTTTTCCCTACGAAAAACAAGATTTTGTGCAATAAACTCATAATTCTTATATATATACCTTAAAACAGAGGAAAAAATCGCCACATGCTATTCTCTATATAAATCAATAAAATTATTACACGAAAAAATCGGGAGAAATATAAAATGTAACATCAAATTGTAATAAATATTAAAAAATAAATTTGATAAAATGCAATAACAAAATACCTGCACTAAGGTGACTAAATCCGTCATGCAATTCATAAGCAACCCGCCGATGAACCCGAAAAGATTCATCGGAGGCAGAGATCAACCCTTTCGGAGACGATGTCGCAGGATTAATCGAAGGGACGACCGCGAAAACTACAGACGCAACAGCGATTCCGACTAAAAGACACACAAATCTTTGTTCTTGAAGAATGTAACGAAAAGGGTACGTTACACAAAATTTCTTCTGATTTTTCTGAACGTTGCTGTTTCTCAACAGCTGATCAGTTCCCATTTTTTCTTTCTTCTATTTCGTTTACGTTTTGTGTGTGTGTGTGTTTTTTTTTTTGTGTTTGTATGAAATATGAAATGAAGATGGAGAAGAATTTATGAAGATGACACAAATGAAGATTTGGGATGTTAATAAAATGGAATGTTATTGTGAAGAAAAATAAGGTGGAATAGTAATATTTGATTCAGATGAATGATAAATGCATGTTATGCATGTATGGGATATAGATACAATGTTGTGTATGTGTGTGTAATGTGTGTGTGGGAGTGTGTGTTGTGTGTGAAAAACTCAAAGTGAGAGGGTGAGATCTAAGCTTTTGCATGAAATTTCGGCTTAAGATCGCTGTCTAGGGCGTGACTCTTGCTATTTTCTGGTTACAACTTTTTAAATAGTATTTGTTTTTTTTTTTGAAATATTTAATTTTCTTTATTGTCACCTGATTTTTTACCAAAAGAGTTGTAAGAAAAAAATTAATTTACCTCCTTAACAGACCCAAGAATTAAATTATTATCTATCAAGGAAAATAACGGCAATTCAGTGGTAAGACTAAGAACTCGTGATTTGGAGGTCACGGCTTTATGGGTTCGATCCCATCAAATGTACGTTTTATTTTTCTAGTTATATAGTAGTTTAGTGTTAAGACTAAGAACTCGTGATTTCGAGGTCACGGCTTTATGGGTTCGATCCCATCAAATGCATGTTTTATTTTTTTACTTATATAGTAGTTTATTGGTTTTAGTTTGTAACAGTGCTTAAATAATTTATTTTGATACATGATGTAATGATGTAACTGTTCCACTCATTAAAAAAAGTGAAAAATAACCACACATTTCACAAATGAAATCATTAGAATCTGATTTGGTCAAACTCAATTGTAATTTATAAGACGAGTGTAATTTCTACATTACACTTGGGTTCGTCAATTTGGGTGGAGAAGTAGATTTGATTTTATTTAATTTTTTATCAAATTTGTTTATTTGAGGATTTATTTAATTATTTTTGATTTATGTTCATAATCGGCGAAATTAGGCAAATGCACAAAATTAGAAAGAAAACACACAGAGATGGTAAAATTGGATTATTATTTTTCTATCCTATTTTGTCTTAAATATTAAAGCTCCGTCAACCACGGCCCGTTTTAGTCTCCTATAGCTGCACGAAAAGGCACTTGTTAACCCAAGATTACAAAGTACAAACATAGAAAATGCTACACATTTAATGTGCGAAACGTTTTGTACGTTATATGTCATAAACATTGCACATGGCTATGGATTTATATAGTATGTAGTGAATTAGGTTGTGTAATGGTTAAGTCTGTTTTTTTCCACATAAATGTTACGAGTTTTAATTTCACTGAGAACGCAGAGTTCGTCGTTTTATACTATGTCAATTCATATGGCATCGTTTCAATATCATGAGTTTTAATTTCACTAAGAACGCATAGTTCGTCGTTTCATACTATACCAATTCATATGACATCGTTTCATACGCTGTCATATGAATTAGTGGTCAATTCATAATGTTCTTAATGTGTTTGTGGGGTTGTGCGGAATCAAATTGGACTATATATTTCAGCGAGATTTGTGGATAGAAACATTATATAGTAGTTCGACTTCCTTTAATTGGAAAACTATTTCGAGTTTCACCCAATCTATGATAATCAGCATGAGAAAATTAAAGTAGTATCTAGTGCACATTGTTTTGTGACCAAACTTTTAGGCGTAGAATTTACTATTAGTACATATGAGTTGTCCCATGTAGCGTGTATTAATTACGCCTTACTTTGCAATCAAAGGTTGAGCCTTTATTTTAAACTTATTATATGAACAAATGACATGTAAATTTTTTGTATAGCATTAGATGCAATGAACCAAGGGCCTTTACTTCCTATACACAATGCATCTTACTAGTACTACGCAATTTTTATGTCTATATCTCTTGAATAGGCGTTTATGGGGACTATACTATATACATCTTGTTATATAAGAGATATAAATTGAAATAATTAATCGTGGTGTTGCATAAGATTTAGCATTAAGCTATACCCATTAACCAGCGTGGTATGATAGTTGATCTGTCCTATTACTTCCTACAAAGAGGTCACAAATTTAAATGAAGTTTCAATTATATATAGTCCATAAACGAAGGAGATAGCTTCTGTGGTTAAGGAATTTTAGTCTGATTGACACCTTGAAGATAGTGGTGCTGAGAACTCGAACATTCCAAGCCTATGATATATATATATATATATATATAAGCATGATAATGTACTCTTTTACACATCTCTATACATACATGATACAACATCTCAAAGAATTGTATTCTATCAAAATGTTCTCCCATTTTATTCTCTTCAAATTAGCACTTTACTACATATAAAGATCTTAACCAAAAAAAAAAAAAATCCAGAAAAAATGCAATAAACCAAGAACACATGAGAATAAATCATTAATCGAGTAATCATCACTTTACTACATATAAAGATCTTAACCAAAAACCAAAAAATCCAGAAAAATGCAAATAAACCAAAAACACATGGCATAAATCATTAATCGAGTAATCATCAAACTGTGGATATTGCTAGACACTTCGAAGGGCTTGTATTATTCACCGAAGCGCTAATGAAAACCATTTTTTTCTACCAAACAAGGCTGTGCACATTGACTAGGCAAAAAAATTTAGTAATCGTCTAAGAAAATTCCCGCATATTGGAGCATATTGGAGTCGTGCTAAATTCTCTGTCAATAAACACTATCTACTTGGACAATGAAGTATAGCAATTATGAGTTTGTTTTAGGATCACAGATAAGCCAAACAGAAACATTTTTGTATACTTCGTCCCAATAGATGAAGTTTAATCCTTGTGTTGGTGCTCGTTCAGGTCGAGAAACTTTGCAACACGCTCCGCTTTTGCTCCTGTCTTGTGGTCATAATACTCAACAACGGCAGCGCCAGCTAATGCAGCAAGAGTAAGTGCTTGAGCATGCAACCTGATTTTCAAGCAGTATTATAATTCCATTATTATTCGTGGCGCCAGTGATCGAAGCAAAAAACTTTATCTGGCACAAATGACACCACATAGCAGTACAAAACCAAAGGTGAAAAAGACTATTTGATTTAACGGTGACTGTGTTTATGAATGTGGTATGTGGAAAACGATGACGTTACTTTTAAGTGTGAAAAAAAATCTCACGGTTCATCTTATTTCAAGTGCTAAAATTGAGTGAATTAGTCTTAAGGAGTGCTTGCAAACAATTCTATTTGTGACAACGTGATTAAAGGATATCAGAAGTGAAGTTGTGGTCTCCAAGGACAGGTGGAAAGTCGAGAAAAGTCCAGGGAGAGTATTCCCCTTCCGTGTTTAGAAAACACGTAGCAACCAGATTCAGGAATGAGAAACTTTGAGATAATTTTAGAATCACACTGCAGCTTCTCAACCATTTCCATTTTTGTTTTGTTACATAAAAGTAATGGTCAGCACTGGTCACCTACCACGGGCTAAGGCATGCCTCCAAAGCAAAGATCGCCTACCCAACAGCCCTGGCCCGTCCTTACAAAGATCTTCTCCTATATTACTCTACAATTTACATTGAAATCTTCCTTCTGGGACAAATGACTCTATTAACACCTAAAGAATCGCACGGTTGCACTTCTATTTTTGCCAACTACAATACATTGTGTAGGTGTAATTCTTGAACTAAAATGCCGGACTCAACCCCCCATCCCCACCACCCCGCCAAAGGGTAGTCGCCTCTCAAATTTGTGAATCAGACCCTAGAAAAGAAATTGTCAACAACCCCAAAACCAGAGTATTTTTTCAGATGTCACTCCCTAGCCACCTAAATTGACCAAAATACCCTCCCTATTTAACATTTCCTACTTGCAGTTGTTAGTTGCAGAAACACCAGAGACTAGCATACCATGGAACTATAACAGATTCATTTCCAGTACATATGCAGAAGGAATAAATGAATATATGTTAAAATCTCCGTCTGTGAAACTTCCAACCAATAACTAATAGGATCAGCGTCTAATCTCATCCAATTCTACCATCTTTGGGTTCTTCAATTATCGGTCCACTTTAGAAGCCAATCCTACACACCAATTGGCAACGAATGATCCTTATCGATCTAAAATCTCAATGCTCAATCACTCAAACCCAGATTCTGTAAAGGCGTCTACCTCTATTTCCGAATCACAAAGACCACATTAGCACCACTTAATGTTGCAAACACAATTCATCATCAACAAATGAAAAATCAGCCAATGATCCCAAATAATAATCTCACAGTTCAGAATCACATTGGTATCTCCCAATAGGGGGCTAATTATGCATAGAAGTACGGTTGAAAAACAAACTAAGCTACTCGATACTCGAATCAAATTTGATCTCGATTCGTTAACACTCAAACCAAGCTTGAACAATATTTCGTGTTTGATACTTTTTGAAGCCCAACTCAATTAGGTAAAAAAGATAAAATCTGTACAAACAAATCAAGCTACTCGAGCTCGAGTCATGTTCAACTCGATTAAAGCTCGTTCAAGCTCAACTCAATTAATAATAAAACCAAATTCAATCATAAATTTTGAAATTTGATAGTAATTCAAACAAGCTTGAACAACAATTTGTTCAACTCTAACTCAACTCGTTTACAGCCCTACATAAAGTATTTGAACACCACTACACAACCAAATTTAACCCAAATAAATATAAGAAAATGAGCATAAACAAAAAAATGAATACAACATAATAAAATAAGCATACTTTATTTGTCAGTTAAAACTAAATTCAAGGAAAAAAAAAGGATCAAGTTCATTAAAAAATGATACCTTGCGTGAATAATCTTGACGCTGGTTTTCATATTAGGCTGAGACCAATTATACGCCATTGAGCCCACAATTCCGCTTGCCCATAAAGTCCCTTTTAACCAAATAACAAAATTAAATTAAAATAAATAGGTCTTAGTGAAAACCCAATCTTCAAATAACGCATCATATATCAATAGATCAAAAGACAAATAATCGATATACATATATATATATATATATAATTACCAACAGCACGAAGCTTGTGTTCGACGACCCATTCCCTGATCGATTCAAACTTGCCCTTTTCTTCTCCCATTAATTATTTTCTTCTGGTTTTTTTCTCCCTCTTCAATTTGTTCTTTTTTGCTGAGGATTTCTTTTTACGAGGATTTGGCGTCGGCGAGTTTTAAATTGTTTTCCAAGTCTCAGAAAGAGAATTTTAACACGTTGCTGTGGATTTGTCCATGGACAGTCCACGTTGTCGTCTCATTACGTGTTTGTTGAACTTAATTGTCTCTTTTTTGTGGCCTAAAGTTTTCTTTTTTGAACAGTTTATCGTTCTCGCAATTCAAAAAGCGTGATTCTCTTTGCCCCCTCATCTATTCAGACTATACTATTTGATTTGGTAGGAGTGTACGGGGTCGGGCAATTTTATGAAAAAAATTCAACCCGACATGACATATATGCGGGTTAACAAAATATCAAATCGAAATCGCATAATTGTCTTTTCAAATTGAGCGATTTGGGTCAGTCGGGTTTGATATATTTAGAGGGCGGGTTGGCGGGTATCGAATTATAATTATTGTTTTTACAATTTATTTTTAGTTATAACTAGTAAGTAAGAAATTAAATAACATACTTGTTATACATTTAACTAAAAAAATTTGAGTTGGTGAGAAGTACAAAATTAAGTGATGTTATTAAATAAAAATCATATTTATCATAAATTGTAAACTCTAAAAAATGAATGGAACTAAATTATTTTATAAGTTTATCATCAAAATATACATCTATATATAAAACTTTCATTCAAATCAAGTATAAACAAATATTCAAATGAAATTAGCGGTCGGGTTACGGGTTAGACGGGTTACCATTATTAAACCCACTACCCGACCCTAAAGTGGCGGGTTGCAATATTTTCAACCCGCCACAATTATTTAATTATTTCAAACGGGCGGTTATCAAGCAGATCGGGTCGGTTTGAGCGGGTCGGGCTGGTTGAGCGGGTTTATGTACACCCCTATGATTTGGGTCGTTTTTCGGACAGAGTAACAATCCAATTAAGTCGAGGCTTGGGTCATCCACGATTCGGAGATGGAAGGATTGTAGACTGTGCACTCAAGACACGAGTTTCCTAGATCAAGTCTAACGTAATTCAATTATTTAGGTAGCATCCGACATAAGCCTCGTATAGTTTTTAAGGAACTTACTCAAAACCTAGATCGTAGATACAGGGAAGTTGTGATCTCAATGAATGTTAGAGTAATTTTGTAGAATGATTGTGTAATCCTTATTCAATAAATGAGAGTACTCGACATTGTGTACGGACTAATGGCAGCCACATGGATCGTCCGGATGATGACACGAGGACAGATCCAACAGATATGATTTATGCAAGGTTACGGGTTGAACGGCCCAACCCGGTGAAACAAGCGGATCTTACATTCAGATGCCATTTTCAGGGTTTTAAAGGGGCATTCATGTAATTTTGATATTATGCCCAAAATTAGGCATATCACGATTTATAATGGGAGCACCCCTTAAGGTGTGTTTGGATTGAGAGATTTGGATTTGAAAAATGTATTTGGAGGAAGCATTTCAAATGACTCCATATTGTTGTCATTTGAAATTCATCGTAGTGATTGAGAAAACAGCTCAAAATGAGAAGGTTTTGGAATCTCTTACAACTTAAAATCGTCTAAACAAACTCAATGAATTTGTTGATGAAGTTGAGATTCATAACTTTCAAATCCCTTAATTCAAACACACCTTTAGAGAAACTAACTTTGGTCTGCTCACGGTTTTGGCAGGACATCTTAAGACCTTAATTAGATGACATATCCAATCCCTGAAAAATTATTTTCCAAAGAAAATTGGTTAGAAAATGATGGGTTTGTGTGGAGATGATTTCAAATAGCCAAGAAAAATGCCAAGAAAATTGACCAAAAGGAAGACAAAATATAGCCAAGATGGGTTGGGATAGACCCAGGGTTGCGAAATAGGGTCGGAATAGACCAGAGTCACTAAGGAGTCAAAAAAGGGGCCCAGGGGCTTCAGGAGCTAGTTATGGGCGCCAGTTCTGGGCTCCTAGGCGCGGATGTGCACGAGCTGTGCGTATTTTAGACGAGCTTTGGTGAATTTTTTTGTCTTGGGGTGCAAGTTTGGCATATTTTGGCAGATTTGAGTCCTAGTTTGATTAGAATTATTTTCTATTGTGTTTAGCAATTATTCCATTTGTCAATTAGGATTGTTTTCCTAATATGTTAGGGTTTAGACTTCTCAATTAGTATAAATATGAGAACTATTCCTTGTAATTGATTGATTCACTCATTGAGAAATAAAGATGTAGCCTAGGTTGGCTCGTGGATATAGGCAAGTTATGTCGAACCACGTTAAATTCTCGTGTTGTTATCTTCATGTTTAGGCTTAGATTTATTTGTTTCTTGATTATTTCTTCGTGCTTTGATGCTACCATCCCTAACTAGTATTAGCGCCATATGTTGTGGATTTAGAAGAGCTCTTGAATCTAGATCTATAGGGAAGCGTTTTTGGTTAAACGCGAATTTCATCGTGGGAACGATGGTAGGAGATGGAAGAATAATCAAGCTCGATAATTTCATTACAGGGAGCACGAATTGAGGTTATGGTGAAGCCGGAGAAGATGATAGAGGGGGATGGGGTCAGTTAGTCGTCAACCAAAGAAGAGTAATCCAGTTGAACATTAACGAGAAAATGTTGAAAAATCGTGTTGCCAGCAGATAGGCAGATTCGCACCAGCAGAGGCAAATTTGTGTTGCCAGGTGGGTAGACACAAAGCCAGTGGGAACAGTTGCAGAGCTGGAGGCAGATCCATAGAGCCAGA
The DNA here is from genome assembly GCA_019426215.1 of Buddleja alternifolia. NCBI lineage: Eukaryota > Viridiplantae > Streptophyta > Magnoliopsida > Lamiales > Scrophulariaceae > Buddleja > Buddleja alternifolia. Next base: position 27,125,665 of record CM033403.1, read on the forward strand.
GGTCAGAGAGCGAATTTGTGCTACCGAGAGGGAGCGAACGAGTTGCTAGAGACCGGGGGGCATAGTTATGGTGCTAAGAAAGAAAATCCACCGAGCTAGAGGTTAGACTGATAGAATCGATAATCAAGAAGGTAGAGTCATGTAGTCGAGAGACCAGAGGGAAGGGTTGTGGAGGCATGACCACTTAAAGAGAAATCATGAAGGCAGGAAGTGGCCCCGGGATGGGTTGAATGTGGAGTTAGAAGTCTTGGAAGCAGGATGTGAAATCGGGTAGGTAGATTCGAAAAGCAGTGGGTTTTTTGGTGGAGGGATGTGACATAGCTCGTCTGTGGGAGCTCGAGTAGATGTGTTAGTGATCCGAGTTGGCCATTGACAAACCAAGTAGGCGGATGGATCAAACATAGCTCATACAGGAACAGAGGGCAGATATATGAGAGATCCGAAATTGTCGTTGGAAAAATTCCTTGGTGGGAAGATGTCAGTAGACGGGTTGACCGAGGCAGTTCGGGTTGTGACTTGTTCAAGTTTTAGAGTAACCTATATCCGAGGGTCAGTTGGACCGAAATGGATGCCACTGTATTCAGGAGTTGGTTGATCACCAAATGAATAGGGTAGTGGTGAGGGTTCAAAGTGAGGAGACGATGTTCACAGAGAGAGTTCGTCAAGTGGATGACACTAGAGGACGAATGAATTGACGAGACATGGAGAAGTCTCGGGCTTTAATCACCATTGAGTTTGGGGATGGGTCGACTAGATTGAGGATCACTTAGGAAAAATGAAGTCGTGGTTCAAGTTGAGTTCGAGAATTTGACGATCGTTCTCCAAGTGGGAAATTGATGGATTTGTGTGGAGATGATTTCTAATAGCCAAGAAAAATACCAAGGAAATTGACCAAAAGAAAGACAAAATAGAGTTAAGACAGAGCCGAGATGGGTCGCGATATACCAGGGGTTGCGAAATAGGGTCAGAATAGACCGGAGTCGCAAAGGAGTCGAAAAATGGGCCTGGGGTGCCCAGGCGCCATTATTAGCGTTCGGAGGCGGCCAAGCACGGATGTGCGCGAGCTGCGCATGTTTTTGACGAGTTTTTTTGTCTTGGGGTGCAAGTTTGGAGGATTTTGGCAGATTTGAGTTCTAGTTTGATTAGAATTATTTCCTTTTGTGTTCAGGAGTTATCCCTTTGTCAATTAGGATTGTTTTCCTAATGTGTTACGTCCAGACTTCTTCACTAGTATAAATATGAGAACTCTCCTTGTAATTGATTGATTCACTCATTGAGAAATAAAGATGTAGTTTAGGTTTGCCCGTGGATGTAGGCAAGTTTTGCCAAATCACGTTAAATCCTCGTGTCGTTATCTTCATGTTTAGACTTAGATTTATTTATTTCTTGATTATTTTTTCGTACTCTGATAAATACCATCGCTAACAGAATATGCACTTGGATGTCATGCTATCAAAACTTTTTCATAAAAATAAAAAAAAATCTCAAAGTTTCTATTTTATATCTTGCAAGTTTAGGAAAAAGTAGCTATTTTTTCGAAAAATTATTGCAAAAAGAAAAAAAAAAAGAGAAAAAGTAGAGTTTTATTATTCATGATTTGATTGTTCACTCGTTGTTTAAAAGGGTTTCATCCGGCTATTTCTCAACACTGAAATTGAAATTGATCACATAGTCTATGCAAAATAACGCAATGTGCAATATAAGATTCATTTTGCCTATTATTTTATTCCTAACTCGATGATTTTGACTAGGATATGTTTATGAAAAAATTATATCTCAACACCAATTCAAACAAGTTTCCCACAAAAAAATATACTATAGCAACCCTAAACTTTACATATTTTTCTCAGAAAATAACTCACTTATAGATACTTTTAGCACCATTTTTCTTATCTCTAGAATAAATTATTTTCTACTTCTCTATGAAAAAAAAATCTCATAGATGGACATATAATCCAATTAAACCTCATGTTCTTTGAGAAATTGACAATTGTTGAAAAATCCTCTCGCTCTTCCCTTTATTACTTCTACATGTTCCACTCTCGTTTTGCTTTCTCTCTCTTCTATTTTTCATTGAAAGAAAGAGAAAGTTACATACACACCCCGCACTTTAATGCTAAATATTAAAAACTCATTTTATAAAATCTCTCTTATGTTGAAAACATTTTTACAATTACACTTCATATATATGTAAAAATGTTACAATTTCAACCCCTGCAAATATTACAAATAGAAGCCTTGAGGGGATCTCGTTGTAATTTATAAAAAATCGAGAGAAGTTTTGGTAATTAGCACTAAAGTGAAGGAATGTGCATGTAATTCACCCTGAAAAATCTCTCTTTTCCTTTCCCTGCACTAATTTCTAATTACGTATAATAATTGACATAAAATCTTGAATAAAATCTATGTTTACATAATTTCAAGCTAAGCAATATATACCATATTTTAAAAAATAAAATCATATAATAAAATAATAAATTATTTGTTTTATTTAATAATTAAATAAGGCACACACATGACGCATCGAGTGTATTATGACGACTAGTGTTTTCCTAAATTAAGAGAGCTTATATTTATCTTTTTATTGCGTCCTTTTTTTTTTACATGGGGAATTTTACACTGTATTTCAATTACTATTTTTACAGTAATGCACCTAATATACCGATTGTTGGAAAGTGTAAATGTGAGAATCTATTTGAGTCGGGTATTGCTTTTTCTTTAAAACTTTATTTGCACTTCATATTATGGAGTTACAATGACAATTTTTTTTAGAAAAAACGTATTCAAGTTGCAGTATCATAAACACAATTAGACTTGCACCAATAGAGAAATAAAAGTGATCCACATCATGCAAAGCAACCATTTGAAAACTTTCTATTTTAAAATACTGAATTATCTTCTATTTCACTTAATTTATGCATGAAAGTGTATATAATTCATATTAATTTTAAAAGTTCATTGTATATATATATATTGTGTAGGTAAAGTGGAATACGAGATTAAACATTAGCCCTGAAGTGTATGCGAGGTGATCTTTTCCTAGCTTGCTTTGTAAAATTCAAGTGTTTAATAAATAGAAATATTTTCATATCTTAGAATTCTAAATACGGGATAAAAACTTTTCTTTTATACGGGACAAAATTGATTCCTTTTTATGTAAGAATGAACATATTCCTTCTCTTAATAACGTGGATTACCATGGAAATTGGACAATACCAATCTCATATTTTCATAAAATCCAACAACACATATTATATGCCTCTAATTGTAAAGATAAAAAGGGAAAAAGAAGGTAAAGAATGAAAAGTTATTATTCAAGCTTGAAATCACTATTTCATTCCTTTGAAGTTCAAACAAAAAGAAAAAAACTTTAATAGATGGTGTAGTCTTGTCTCACTTTAGGGATACATAAAAATACAATCAATTTACATTTCAAAGAAACTCACAATACAATCAATTTACATGACTTAGTCATATGTTTCTAGTCTCTTCCCTCTCTATATTTACACAAAAATGACTTAAATTACAAAAAGTCACCAAAATCTGCATGAATTTCAGGCTCTTGTTAAATGTGCTAAAGTGGAATCCACCCCTGTCAATTCGGAACAATAAGTTAGCCCAAATGATCAACAACAAACGTGAAGTAATGAACAACAAAAACACTAGTAGAAATTTATCAACATACTTTGATAACTCCTTTCTCAGTGCCGCACAGAATCATGTCATTAGCTGAGAGCAGGCTTGTTATCTTGCTTCCAGCTGATAATCTTCCAACTTTGTGCTGTGTCCCTCGCAACCATATCTGTACTTAACACAAATTGCACCTCGATTAGTAGCAATCGTGATGGAGTTATGAAGTCTGATAAAAGAAAGTAGTGTAAAAAGTACCCTATGACATCTCTCTTCCGATTGTACCGCAAACAAATGTTTTTATCTGAAGAACCATGTAAATTCTGTCTTGTCTGTATGTTCATTCTTTCGAATTGTCCTCTCTCACTTGACTTGTTCATAAAAAATCGGATTATTGCTAAATATGCTCCAATTTCCGTAGAAAAGCTTATAATTAAGTGGTTGGATTAAACACAACCCTTAAACATTTGGTTTTACTTATCCTGTAAAGTGAGAACTATTTGATCTTCAAAGCCTTTTGATGGACTTCTTTTTGTAGCATTGGTATTTATGTCAAAGATTAAATCATATCTTTACGACTAAACTGATTTAATTACCTGGAGACTGCTCATTGATGTACTACAATTTAAATATACAAAATCCTCCACCACTTCCATTGCAAGAATGCTTGCTCCCTTCTCTGGCATTATCGATATTTGAGGCTTATTGCTTTTTCTCCAGTCCTACATTGCTTTTTCCAATCAGTAACTATATATCAGAAGAAAAATAAAACATACCAAAGAAACTTCTTGTTTACCTTCGTCTTGGAGCCCTCAACAAGCAAGCTCGCACTATATAGCCAGTCTTTATAAATAGAAATCGAGCTTATAGGCTTGTTCTGTATCCAACTCTTTGATGGCCCTTTGATCTCTTGGTGTCGGTTGTTTGTTATCATCAACTCCTGAATACTTGAATCTGTGCAGCCCGCGTAAACCTTTCCCTGTGACAACTTTACGCACTTCACACGTTTGTTCTTGAAAACGTCTTTAGTTTTCCTTGATGCATCAATAACCTGAATGAAAAATAAGTTTAGCAATCTCAAATTGCGATATAGATAAGTTATTTTTTTAATGTTATTTTCGAGTTTTTTTATAATCTTACCTTCAGCTTATGGGTTTGTGTGGTCAAAAAAATCAATTCACCCGAAGAATCTATACTTTTGATTGATTCTTTTGTTGGTATTACTTCAATGCATTCAAGATTCCTCTGGAGCATTTGCCACATCTGTTAAAAAAAAAAAAAAAAAAGGTTTATACAAGAAAATGAAGTAACCCATAAACGGATCTTTATGAACGCGAAGGACAGATTTTTACCTTAATTGTTTTGTCAGCAGAACCACTCAGAAGGCAGTTCCCAGGTTCATAAAGCGCAAAACATGCAACGGCCTTTTTGTGCTCCTTAATCTCGTGGACAAGTGTTGCTGACTGTCCATTGATATCCCAAACCTGTCATTAAATACATATGTGTTAATCATCCGTCAACAATATACTCGTTGTCTTATCTGAAGGAAGAAGTAGTTTCTCTAAGCACGAAAAAACGTGACCTTAATAGAACCATCCGTATATCCACTGTATAACTGTCCCTTGTAGTAGATTAGAGCAGTAACAGCTCCACTACTTTTATTTCCCACCTCGAGAATTTGGCTATGTACACAAGATATACGCTGCATTCATCATTTAAAGTTCGATTTTAGTATATTTATTACCAATGAAGTAATCGGATGTCTATTACCAGTTTACTACACTCACCCACTTATTTGGCTGGAAATAATCAGCTACTTTCAGTAATTCTTCAGCCATCCACGTCACATTCGATAGACGCCTCAGTGATTCTCGTACCCCTTCTGATAGATTAACTATTTTCCTCATTCCTGTCACAACGAACTCCAATTTAAATAGGGATAATTACATGCACATTCCTACTTAGTATGAAATTACCAGCAGCCCTTTGAGGTTTTGCAAATTACTTGCACACCCCTGTAGGGTGTAATTAATATGCTTTTACTGATAGTGGAGGTTATAACAATTCTCAAACTTTAAGGTGTTTTTCGTAATTAGAATCTCATGGAGAGGGTGTCTATGTAATTTACTCATTTAAGTATGAATGTTATACGAAGTTAGATACTTTCCTCTAAAATTATGATCAAACTAGATTTTACCTCTCCCTGAAGTGTAGTTATAGATACATAGACAAGCCAAGAGTCGTTCTTCAAGCTCCGAACCAGGATGCATATATTGTTCTATACTATGTAGTACGATCTCAGACGCAGCATGTCTTAATTCATCGGGACCTTTCACTAGTTCACACCCGAGCCAAGCAGTAGCTATAAGACAGTCTCGTGATACTCGTTTTAACTTGCTATTAAGCCCCTTAACCAATGCATGAAAAATGGGAGCCCCAAGAATCAAAATACGTTGCGCGATTTTGCTGCACCAGGAATCTATACCAGCATCCTACAAGTAAGAATGAAAGGGATAATCACATGCACATCCCCTCATTATTAGTAATTACCACGACTCCCCTTATGTTATGTAAATTACCAAGACATCCTGACAACTCGAAAGACTTGTAAAATGTTTTACTGATAGTGGAAAAAATGCATATGCTTTTACTGATATGGGAAATTATGGTAATTCTCAAACCTCGGGATGTTTTTCACAATTAAGGTCCCATGTAGGGGTGTCTATGTACATTACCCAAATTAAAATAAGGGACCTTAATTTTTTTTTCGCTGTATATATTTTCATGAAAAATCGACTTTAGTTTACCTGTAGGCTTTGATCAAGAAAATCGAATTTTTTTATCAAATTCTGGTGATATCCCAAGGTTAAACCAGTCTTTTTAACCAGCCATGCCATTGTATATGGTTCCCCTGTCCAAGAGTAAGTTCCACCAAGATTTGATAATATATACGCCGCTAAGGCCTGTGTGGCCGGAGACTCTTCACATGTCAGTGACTCGAGGAGGGCCTCGGTTGCCTCTTCCCTATATATGCATTTTGTAGATTTATCTTCCTGTAAACATTTTTATTTCTAGTGAAAATATGTACAAAGTTCTTTTGATACTTGAAATATTGCTCGATTGTAGTTATAATTTATAAACTTACAAGCACTTCTAACTGAAGCAACAAATTAGCTGCTAGGACTCTGTACTCCGGTTCAGAGTTCTGTGTAAGCAGAAATAACGCGCACATATTGTTGATGTTTCCGTGTTTTTGTATCTGCTCCAACAAATCAATGGCTGATGACCTGATGAAGAGATGTGGGAGAAAATTTAACATAGCGCTGTGTTATATGGAAGACAAATAGTCTATAAGGAAAAGATTGAGGCAAGAGTTTAACTTACTTTCCTTAAGACATTATTATCCCCCACTCGATACTTTATTTACAGAATATCAGTAGCACTACAACAACTTTATCTCGAGAGAGTAGCACTACAAATATGAAGAACAACGAACATAACATTGTTTTGAATTCTTTTTGAAGAAAGTACTGAGATGCTCAAAGTATGAAATAAGTGTACTTAAGCAATGTAAGATAGAAAATCTGTTGAATGTCAATTGAGTGAATAAATCAAAATCAAGGGGATTATATATAGAATTGAAAAATTGTCTCTCTAAAAGACACAACCGCTTGAACATGTGTCAAATCGTTACTAGACACAACCGCCGGTGCATGTGGGTCGGATCCGTACAATCGGGGGCGTTGACTGCACAGATGCGATCTTTTGATCAATGTTCATTCACTCTATGAACATTAAGTGACTCACTTTGGACATTAGTTTTTCATTCATAGCAAATTAAATTTGAGTAATTAAATACATTATGTTCGTCCACTAGAATGTAGATTAATATTTAAGTTCCAAATCAATTTTTCCAACAAGAGAAGATCTCATAAGGCACGGACATAATTGATAGGGAACAACTTATAAATCTAAAGCATTGTTTCATACCGTGGCATTCTGAGCAGTTCGTTAAAAAACTCCAACGCAACAGATGTCGCGCGTTTCTGGTTACTCCACAGGAGAGACACAAAAGGTGCCACGGGAGAAAACTCCAATATATACTTCCTACATTTCCCATCAAATCTCATACACTTCACAAGAATAGCAGCCAAAGAAATGAACTCTTCAAGATTATCTTTTCTTGGTACTTGTACTAGCTCGGAAAGTACTCTAGGCGAGCTGATCGCAGCCAAGTGCATACTATTCGTTTCAATGTCAAACGAGGTCACTAATACCTCAATGATCATCAATGATGCAGCTGGAGGCGTTAAGAGGAGAGACGTAAACTCTACCTTGTAACTCTTCGAGGTGCATACAACCTCAACAAGACAAGGTAAAAGTTCAAGCGTTTTAATTTCTGCAGGTGATGGATTTATTAAATAAATAAGGATAACAGCCTCGTGGACATTCCTTTTGAGCGCAGTTGCCAAATCGTACAACTGCAAGCCTTTCTTCTTGATATCTTCTATGACAGATCTATTTTCTGATACAATAGTTGTAAGTATAGCCATGGACGTTCTAACGACCCTCTCTTCATTGGAAGTCGAGATAGCCGTTAGTAGTTGGTCCAATATTATGTCCTTCAGGAGAGAATATTTTAGCCCTGATTTATTACTTAATATCTCGTATATCATCTTCATTTCAACCATGCAGTCTTCTTCACCGTTTCCCAATCCTTCCGTGAAGCATAACTTTGAAATTATTTTCTCGAGCACTCCACTTTGTTCAAGGGCGAATTTTTCTTCGTGTTGTAGATGGCAACTCGAGCTTTTTTTCATTCTCGAAGAACTCTTACGGCGAAGTGGTCTCGGGAACTCATAATTCTTTAAAGCGATAGACCCAATATAATCAAATTTATCTTCCTCATCTATATAATCATCCAAATAATGATCCATTTTTCTAAGGCCTAATGCCGATATATCCGTACCACAAAATGAAGTAGAGAAACTCCTTGAAATGCAATCCAAGACCTTCGTTTCGTTGATTTCTCTTTGCAATTTATTTCTAGAAGCTTGAAGAGTCGATACTGTCCTTTCAGGGGCTTTCAAATCCCTGTTTTATCCATTTCAATCACAAAAATAGAATAAATTATCATTCATTTGCCCTTAATATATATAAAACTTAAATTTTTTATCAAGAATGAAGTTACCATATTGATGACCGATTGAGAGCTTTTGCATTATTTCTTCGGGTTCTCAATGAAGTAACAGTGTCTTCAACATAATCCTAAACAAGAAAGATAAAATATCAACCGGAATTCATTTATGAAGCCGAAATACATTATACACGGTTTTATATTTCGAAATAGACTGAATTTATGCATGATTATGTCTGTACGATCAAGCGTATGCTGCTATACTAAAAAGCTATAACTGTTTACAACGTTGCAACTCAAATTCTACATCTCAACCAAAATTGTTTCTCGATAAATATACCTGAGGATAATTTTGTTCCCCCGATGAGCTGTTGCATGAACGTAAGGAAACCGGAGTATCGGGCTGAGAGTCTGACTCTGTTAATATATCTCTGAGGCATTTGATATTAGTCCTTAATCCAGTTCTGTTTTCACATGAACTCTGAGACTTTTTCCTGATAAGCACATTAAGATGAGTAATTTGTTAAGATTTAAACTTCAGGAAATTCTAATGAGCATCAAATGACACATCAAAAGCATAAGGAACTTACACAACATTCAGTGACTGATCACCAGGCAACGAAACGCAATTTCCTCGATTCCCCTGTCGAAAATCGCCACTAGACATGATCTGATAATACATTAACCATGGCTTATACCTTCTAGCAATCCATCTCATTACACCATCAACCACTTCATCATCAAAATCACTCATAACAAACTCATTACTCAACAACTTCTCATCTCTGTGCCTAAAGAACAGAGGAAACAAACTCTGGCAAATTCGAGGCGCAAACTCCGTATAAACATCTCTAGGTGAGATTAAAACCGCTTGAAGAAAATGAACAGCCATTTGCCACTCATTTTTCCTCAACAATTCAACCAAAGAAAGGTAAAAATACGAAACGCATATCAAATGACTGTTGAAAATCCCCAATGTAACTCCATTTTCGTCGAGTGAAGCTGGAATTTGAAGCATTTTTTCGGATTTTTCTAACCTAATTGCTTTATCCTCCATTGTTACGGATCGAGCTGCTGCTTCTGTACTTTCCATGCCGGAGTAGAGATTTGAGAGAACTGAATGCTCGGAGAATTCGAAAAATTGTTGAGATTGAATGTTGAGCTTTGAACTGCATCTTGATTTTAGGGATTTTAGGGTTTGTGTGTTGTCGATAATGGCGTGCATGTGGTGGTTGATTATGGCGATGAGTTCACGTACTGAATTTAGGTCTAGTTTTTTGTTGCCGTCGGAGAAATTTAATGGAGATGGAGGAGGAATGGAAGCCATTGGATGTTTTGACATTTTTGCTTCATGAAGAAGAAGATATATATCATATGTATATATATATATATATGTGTGTGTGTATGTATGTATATATGCATACACTCGTGAATGATGCAGTCAGACAAATCCAAAGTCCATATAGGTTACTTACCTCTACTCTCAGAAAAGATTGCTAGAGACAAAACAATTTTGGTGGGAATGGTGTTACTTCCTTCGAAGAAGGGAGCGTGGGGGTAATCTACACCGAGTCTAATGATTCGATAATCAGATTACGAGCAATACACTTTAATATGTACTAAAAATAGACAATAGGATCATTGGATTCGTTTTAGAATAAATTTTTCAAAAAAGTGGGGGCTATAAACTATTTAAGTAATAATTATCTTTAATTGCTTAATTACTTTCTTAATTTCTATAATTGGGTTGAAGATTTTATTATTAGACTATGTTGATAAAGCTAAATTTGGCATACTTACATTACTCTAAAAATATACGGAGGATTATAGGTAACGAAATTTTCGTGATTATCTCGAAACTTGAGTTTTGAGAACGACTAAAAATAATTAGTAATTTTCATTTATTTTATTTAAAGATGTTGTTTAAAGATTAAAATGTATATCAAGTCCGAGGAATCCATGACTTAGTAAATATATATGTCTCTTCTATGGTGAACTTCACATGCAACTCCAATCTCATAGACAATTGTAATCACCTCGATACCTGAATTCGAAAGCCTACTAAAATACCAACAACTTCATTTCTTACATCTAAGATGTGAACATTTATGATCATAAAGATTAGGGTAAATTACGTAAACTATGTCCATGTGATTTTAATTAAAAAAATACGTCGAAATTTGAAAAAATACTGTGAATCCCTGTATTATTACAAACATATTATAATTGCACCCCCTGTCAATAAAAACAAATTATAATTCCAACCTTGTTCTTCGAGTTGTTAGGATCTGATAAGAGTATCTTGCTAATTTATTGAACTTTAGTGATTTTGTGGTAATTATCCAGTAAATAAGGGGAAATGCGGGTAATGATTTGTGACGATGATGAAAAATTTTATGTCAGACCAGGTCTAATTGTTTTAGTATCTCTCTCTTACATAGTAAGATGTATTATGTATGGTTCTCACACACACTTATATATATATATATATATATAAAATAGACACTCGAATCATTAAACTTGATCTGATACAAAGATTATTATTTTTTCTTGAAGTTCATCACTGAGTAGTTGGAGATCAAACCCTTTGAAAGGGCAAGTGGATGACACGGCGGCCAAATGGCCGGTGCGATGATAGGGCAATGACTGATACTTTGTACTAAATGTCAATGTACTGTTTATGCGTGCAATTATTGTCAAATGATGATAATATGTTTTAATTATCATTAAGTTATTTAATCTTTATAAGCTTAACACACTGTAAAGTGGCTTTTGGAAAGGTGTTTTGCTGTAAGAGGAATGGGCACAATAGTTTTTATTTGTCTCTTTTGTCATATTGATTTTAGTGGCAAACATAGTTAATTATTCTCAGTCAAGTTGGATTATAGCACGACCTTTATGTTTACTTTGTATTTAAAGAAATAATCATGAGTTCTTTTGGTGAATGCAAGGTATACTTTTGTAATCATTCACGGTTGATCTAGTGGTCAAGCCTATTATAAGTTTGCGAAGCAGATCTTCTATTTTACGATATTATAATGGTATCACATTATTGTAGAATTGAGAAGTATTTATATAAAAATAAATTGCTAATAATAATTGAAATTAATAGACACTTGTCAATCTCATAATAATGTGACACTATTGTAGTACTTCATTGTGAGATAGAAGATCTGTTTCAATAATTTTGAGCTTGACTAAAGATATACAGCTCACCATTTTATGTTGATGCATTATGAATAATTGAAGTAGACTTATAATAGTCAAGTGAAAGTTACTTATTTCTTAGCGTACCAGGTTGGATGCTATGAGCTCCAAACCCAACTGAATAACGTACTATGAATTGATAGTGTTTGACTTAAAATGACCAATTTAGGGAAAATGAATGTATACACCCAGTGTCATATACACCAAATTGTGCGGATTAAGTCATATTAATACATGGTGTATGTCATTATTTATATGACTTAATCTGCATCATTTGATTTATACAAATATTTTCTATTGAGCTCTACTAGGGACTAAGATAATTTTCCTATGTGTTGGTGATGTTGCGGTGATTAAATTAAGCTACATATACAAGTGAGCGTTGGTGAAATAAATATTTCGTGACAATTATAGCCAGCTTAGTCATAAAAGAAAAACTTTAGTAAAGAACTTTATACTTTACTTTATTAAAATCGAAAAAAAAAAGAAAGAAATGAGAGAGAGAAAATAGATGAGTATTATTTTTCACAAAATATATGCATGAAACTTGCATTTATTATGCGGGGGGGGGGGGGGGGGCCGCCTTTCCCTACCTCATCTAGCCATAGACTTACACAGCCATAGACAAATTTCATAAATGGAATTTATTTTCATGCATATGAATACATAATTCACATTTTATTATTATTATTACTTCTTATCCTTTTCAAACTTCCATCTTTTCCCCTAATTTAGGCCCTTATATCATTATCAAGGCCACAGCATAAATATTAAATGCCAAGGAGAATTAAACCAAATAATAATAAGGACAAATGTCACTTGTGGTTCCTAAAGCATTAAATTTGTCTCACTTACGTTCTTAAATTAAAATTTGTTACGCTACCGTCCCTAAAGTAATAATTTTGTCTCATTTTACTCCTTTTAGGTTGAAATTGAATGGAAAATAAGGGTAAAATGGTAAGATTAAGTTTTTTGTCACTTTGGTCCCTTTCTCAGAATTTTTGTCTCACTTTGGTCCTTTTTTGGGAATTTTTGTCTCTCTTTGGTCCTTTTTTTTTTGGCTTTTTACATTTTTAAGTTATAGTTTCATGTCATCGTAATATGTTTCAAACTTTACCTTTTTTTTTCTTTTTCAAACGCGCCAATATTATAAGGTATAGTTTTAAAATGAAATTTTTCTTCAAAACTTCTTGTTCGAAGTAATTAATCCACTCTAATAACATTTAAAGTTATCGAAATTAATAGTTAGTTTCACTTTCTTTAAAAAAAAATTGAAACTCATTTGCCAAGGATTTGAAATTTTTCTTATTTCTTATCTGTGGTTGTGAATAAAATGCTATTTACTTTCAAATGAAATACAAAGCACATCCTATTCTCACTCAATTTACTTATTTGGATTTATGTCAAGTAAAATTTTACATTTGTTATTCATTCTAAATACCTTCAAGTACATATAAATTATTCCAAATATAAGATAATAATCCACTTGTCTAACTATGTTGTATTTTTAACTTACTCATTGTATAATCTATTAGAAAATAATAAATACTTTTATACAAAAAAATGATTCTTCAATATTAGTAAAATATATATTTATGTCTTTAGCATCAAATATAATATTTTATGTGTACCATAATTATTACGTTTCCCGTGGCCCTGTCAAAATAAGAACCTCTTTCTTAAATAAAATTTTTCTTCTAAATTACTCATCAAAAGTAACAATCTTTAACGATTAAGTATTATGAAAGACTAATTGTTTTTTAATATATATTTTCAAAAAAAATTTAAACATCAAAATTTGTTAAAAGGTTGAACCTATTAAATTGGGATGAAATTAGTTCTATGACTCTATCTTATATGAGTGAGGTGTTGTTCAAACATGAAGCTATAACTTAAAAATGTAAAAAGCCAAAAAAAAAAAGATCAAAGCGAGACAAAAATTCCCAAAAAAGGACCAAAATGAGACAAAAATTTCGGGAAAGGGACCAAAGTGAAATAAAAAACTTAATCATACCATTTTACCCTTACTTTCCATTTAATTTCGACCTAAAAGGACTAAAGTGAGACAAAATTATTACTTTAAGGACAATAACTTAACAAATTTTAGTTTAAGAACGTAAGTGAAACAAATTTGATACTTTAGACATTTGTTCTAATAATAATAATAATAATAATAATAATAAATATATAAAGCATGTGAAAACACTAATGACTTCTTTTTCTTGCAAATACCAACATTAGAACCACATGCTATCAGCTTGACTTGTCAGAATAGAATTATTCAGATAAGCTGTCCCCAATCCAATGAAATCACATTATTATTTTGCTCTAAACTTTTCACCTAATAACTACCGCGTTTCTTAAATAGTTTAATATCATTTATAGTTATTGAAGTATCACGTTTGTCTCACTTACGTACTTAAAATTAAATTTATTACGCTATTGTACATCTTATAAATTATCAAGAACAATTGCAACCATTTATACGATAACATTTACGTATAGAACACTATACACAAATAACTGCAATTATCATGAAATTCAAAAAAATTGAATTCCCCCTAAGAATTACGACTGATTAATTTCACAAATTTTCTGTAAATTACAGACAAAGCCATTCAACTACTCACTAATACCTCATTATAGCTCAATAAAAAGTATACAAGACCTACTCAACTATCCCAAAGAAAAATTTCTAGAGTAATTAATGAAGCTTCTTAATATCACTATGAAAATGTGGGCCATTTTTTCAATTTATTTTATTTTAGTTTATCATCTTTGATAAAAATACGTGATGGTTGACAAAAACATTGATATCTGACTCAATCTTAATTATATTTTGTTTGGTGTGATGAAGGCCAATTATGACATGCCGACTAGGGTTGTAGTGAAAGAGACTTCACCAAAACCAGCAGCAGCAGAACCCTATGCAACCCCCCTTGGACCCTTTTGTAAAACTAACCTCTAACTCTAATCAATTTCGGGGAAGTGGCACGTTATCCTTTTGTGATTTTTAAAAAGAGTGTATCATCTCTTGTTTGTTTTTTTTGCTACAGAGAAGTTTAGGTAGGGTCGGCTCCGATCATTTATCAGGATCAGGGTATGCCTCCGGGACCATAGGTTGTTTATAAAGATACTTACAGATCGTCCACCAACACAGTTCTCACGTCAGCAGAGGAAATAGAACACACAACCTTCTGAGGGAAAATTATCCGTTTTTACCAATCGAGCCAACTTGTGTTGGTGAGTGTATCATCTCTTGTGTTATTAGAGAAAGTTGATTATCTACTCGTGTATTCAGAAGTAAGACTGATAACACCTAATTCTATTTATTATTAATTATTAAATCAAAGATGACGAATATACCTTGTAAATATAGTAATCAATATTTAATGTATTTTCTTATTTTGTTTAATATTGTTACTGAATATAAATAGGTATCGTATATATTTACGAATAATAAGATGTATGTTATTTCAAAGTATATAAAACATATAAATATAAATATATTATGTTGATATCCTTCTTTATATTTTAACAAAAGAAATCTATAAGTGTAATGATTTTATGATTAATAGAAATGTGAGAATTTTCAATACAGAATTTTATTGATCATGCCATATGAGATAAACTTCAAAGTTTATGGAATTATTTGTTTTATTTCAATATTTTATTTATTTTGAATGGAATTATAACAATACCAATAAACGCATATTTTATTTCACATCTTTTAAATCAATATAGATGATGACTGAATATATATATGTATATTCTTCTTATGTGAATTCAAAAATATTATTTTAAATAAACTATGATAATGCAAAAAAATAAAAAAAAATAACAAACAGGAACTTCCATTATATTTAAATAAGTGCATAATTGTCATTTTTATTTTGATAAATAATAAAAAATGAGTTCGAGTGTTATTAGCTCAATTTTAAAAAACACAATGGGGTAACCAGTCCTTTTTTATATCACAATGGACAATATACCTCGTTTCAAGAATATAAATACATTTTACCCGGTCACTAATTTACTCGCATTCATTAGCATATTGTCACAAACGGGAAAATTGCTTTTTTCATCCCATAATTGGCACCCTCTACACTTTTGGTCCCGCGCTTCTTGGTTTTCTCACTTTTGGTCCTATAAGTGGTCAAAATTCTCACTTTTGGTCCCATGACCAAATTCTGTTAGGGGTTTAACGGTTATGGCCGTTAAATTAATAAAAAATAAAAGAAAAACATTAAAAAAAATAAAAAAAGCTGAATTACCATATTACCCTCTTCACATTTTTAGATTAACTTCTAATACCAATTTTAAAATAAAAATTTAAACTTAAAAGAAAAGTAATTATATATATATATATATATATGTATATATGTATATACATATTGTGACTGCGTGTGTCCGTGTGAATGCGTGTGTGTGTTTGACTGTGTGAATGTGTATGTGTGACTGTGTGTGTGTGCGCGTGCGAGTGTGTGTGTGTGTGTGTGTGCATGTAATTGCTTGTGTGTGTATTGTTTTGTGTGTGTGTGTGTATGCGTGACTATGTGTGTTGCTGTGTGTGCGTGCGAGTGTGTGTGTGTGTGCATGTAATTGCTTGTGTGTGTATTGTTTTGTGTGTGTGTGTGTGTATGCGTGACTATGTGTGTTGCTGTGTGTGCGTGCGAATGTGTGTGAGTGCGTGTAATTGCGTGTGTGTGTATTGTTGTGTGTGTGAATGTGTGTGACTGTGTGACGGTGGGTGGGGAAGACGACTACTGTTCCTCACCCCTTTTTTTTAATGTTTTTTCTTTTCTTTTTTATTAATTTAACGGCCAGATCTGTTAAATCCCTAACGAAATTTGGTCATGGGACCAAAAGTGAGAATTTTGATCACTTATGAGACCAAAAGTGAAAAAATCAACAAGCGCGGGACTAAAAGTGTAGAGGATGCCAATTATGGGACGAAAAATGCAATTTTCCCTATCACAAACTTACACTCTTTTCAAGTGCTGATAGCACAATTAGTTCAGCGAGATTATAACTCCTAGTTAGCTAGATTAGCGCCTAGAATCTGTATTGAGAAGTTGGGTTAGGATATTTGTGAATTTCGTAATCGACACATTAGGATGTTATGTGCAACACTTGGACAAGAGACTCGAGAACCCCTCCAATAGTTGTTTAAATGTTACGTATGACTCTATTATGGGGAAAAATTCACTTTTGGTCCCGGGAGTCGACTCAAAATACTTTTAGTTCTGTAGGACTTTTTCTTACACTTTTAATCCCATAGGAGTCAAAAAGTGACACTTTTGGTCCTAAGCGTTAAAAAATAAACGAAAATTGGCGTGTGCGGCACATGCGTTGTTATCTTAAAAAAAAAAGCAAAAAGAAATTAAAATAATTTAAAAAATATTAATAAAATAATGAAAAAAATAAATAAAAAAAAAGGAAAAGAAAGGAAGAAGTAACTACAGTAACATTCGTGTTCTTTGCCCCCCACCCCCCAAACCCACCTCCACACCCCATCACAAATCCGCCGCCACGCCGCCACCTCTAAAAACTTGTTCCAAATCTCTCCAAAAACACCGCTCGACCCCAAAACCCCCTAATCACCATCGCCGGCGACGACGGAGCTATGGTGGTGGGGGAGACGATGGAATTGAATGGGCAGAGGGTGGAGGGGGTGGGGGTGGAGGTGGGGATGGAGGGAACGGGCAAAGAAGATGACTGTACAGTCGTCTTCTTCTTCCCTTCTTTTCTCTTTTTTGTTTTTGTTTTTTTGTTTTTTTTATTATTTTATTAATATTTTGAATTTATTTTAATTTCTTTTTGAATTTTATTTTTTTTCCTTACAGTGTGTGTAACACACACGCCAATTTCCGTCCATTTTTTAATGCTTGGGACCAAAAGTGTCACTTTTTGACTTCTATGAGACTAAAAGTGTAAAAAAAAAAACCTATGAGACTAAAATTGTTTTAGGGCAGCTCCTACGGGACCAAAGGTGAATTTTTCTCCTCTATTATGTTATCTAGTGTGTTTTCATAAATATTGTACACATTCCATTCCCAATCATAATGTGACACGTGTGATAAGTGAAATTTGGACTAATTATATATATATATATATATATATATATATATATATATGGTGTGTTGTGACAGATTGGAAGGGGATGCAACCAAGTTCTTGTCTGTCACGGACACATAAATTTTTGGTTATATATATATGTGTATGTGTGTCTGTGTGTGTGGATCCTTTAATCTCTAAAACTTGCTTCGAACTCACATGTAATATAACTATATATGAATTATGAGATTAAAAGAAATTTGAGAGAATAGGACGGTTGCTTTTTAAGTGTTTCAACTCCTAGAAGACTAGAACCTAACTAAAGCCCAAAATCACTTTTTCCAAAAATAAATGGATTGCCAACTTTATTGACAATCATATATAGTGCGAATTTTGGAGGGGAAAACTTTTGATTTCCATGAATAAAACAAAATGGAACAAGAAGATTGTATTTGTATTTTTGTGTTATTTATGAAACCAATAAAAAAAAGGATTATTAATAACAATCATTGTGCTATTATTGGCCTAATGGAAGAAGATAAACAATTAAAGTTGTAATGCTATTCCTTGTGACAACATTAGGCCAAGAAAGTCATGATCTAATCACAAGACTAAATCAAGAATTTATACAGTATGGAAATTTTATTATATAGGAAATTATATGTCCTTTTCATCTTTATACAAACCATAATTCAGATGAAGATAAAATCCGTGAACGATCGAAGCAAAGTTGTTGTTATTGTCACAAAATTCAACAAATTAATATGTTGAGGATCGATTTGATCCAATGGAGATGTAACTCGTGACCTACTGCAATAATTTTATTTTTACATTTGGTCATATGTTTAAATGAAGGTAATGTAATTAGAGATATCTTGATTGTAAGTAGTTGTAATTGCTTAAAAATGATCAATCAATGAATGTTTGTTTTTTAAGTTTTTATCTAAATTTCAAAAATGCTTTCATCTTTAAAATTATTTATTCTTATTCAAATCAACATGGATTTAGATTGGACTTGGCCCAAGACTGGATTTGTATTGGGCTAGTACGAACATTCTTTAATTTGGGCTTTCTTTTAGACTATAAATCCATGTTTAATTATACAGATCCGGTGCTCAAATAAAAATCTTTGGCCCATGTAAACCAAATTAAATCTATGAGTCCGGTTAATATGCCACCTCATCAGGAGATGATTTCGGATTTTCTATTCCAAATTAATATTTCATCTTATATTTTATTTTATATACGTGCATCATATCACACTTACAAAATCCATGATGCCCATGTATTTAAGAGATAAATATAATATACATATATATATATAGTGAAACACGCGATGAAGCACAAATTTAAAATGCGCATACTTATGAATGATGATGATGTTTCAAAACATTACTACTTTCCTAGAAAATGGAGTAGTTTATAACACTAAATAATAATAATAATATACAAATACTATTTTCTTTTGGATGCATGCAATGTGATTATACATCTAAGTCGTTTCACGAGTCATGACGTAAATTTTCTCTTAAACAATGTATTTTGAGAACTCCTTATCACCTAATTGTTGAACACTACAAAAAGTTTGTTAGCTAAGATAGTAGATAATCACTACTAACTATATACGAAAATATTTAGAGTGAATTTAATTCAACTTTTGCGTAATGTTTAGAATAATTGATAGACTAATCAGTGTTGCTGTTGTTTGGGTTCTTATTAACCTAACAGTAATTGCAGAATAGTCCTTCAGTAATAGGTAGATCCCTTGAATAATGGGATGGACAAATGGGCCATCAGCTTAGTCCAATACTTTAAACCTAATATCAATAAGATAGGTCCAATATCTTCAACACCCCCCCCCCCCGAAACCCAAAAAACAACAAAACAAGAACTACTTTTGCTATCTTTTTATTATCTTGATTGATTCAATAGTTTTTGATTGCACGTTAACTTCAATTTTCTTGGGTAGTATTTAATTTAGGGGTAAAAACAGTAACCACCAGAACTTTTTGAGTTTTGACACTTTTTTTATACAATTTTGTTTTTACACTTTTTCATCTCAACTTTACGGGTTTTACATTTTTCTATATATTAGCATGATCCGGCGGAATAAACAAACTTATTTTTTTACACTTTTTACCCAAATTTTATTTTTTTAACACTTTTTTATTCAAACTTTATTTTTTTTACACTTTTTATCTCACCCCGCCACATGTGTTGATTTCGGCGAAATATTCCATCGAAATATGCTAATATATAAGAAAGTGTAAAACCCATGAAGTTGAGATAAAAAAGTGTTAAAAAAAAAGTTTATATAAAAAAGTGCAAAAACTCGAATAGTTCGAGTGGGTTATTGTCTTTACCCCTTTAATTTAATATATTCTTGTTGAAATTTTGCATCTCTATATGTATATGTATGTATTTACGGAAATTTTAATACGAGATCAGGCTTAATTGAATTAATTTAAATTAAGCACATAGCAAAATAAAGTATGTTTGATAATTGTATAAACTTGGTTTTGGTTTAATAAGTTGTGGTGCTCTATTTCTTACACATTTTGTGGTTGAATGAGAGTAGAATTTGGCTTAACAATTTAACTTTTGTGTCGGTGTAAATGTCTCATGCTTTCCTATTAATATTGAAGTATTATGTACTCGCATGAGAGATCCCTTGAAGATCATTATTGACAAAGAAGAGATGATGCACATACATTTATAATTATGAATACTTTTACAAAAACAAAATTAATGTACACGTACTTTTTACAAATGAATTTATATTGAATCTAGTAAGAGAACTGAGAACTGACTTCGGTATCAGTTATTGACTATGGAAAAGATAACTTCGATTACATACATATTATCAATCAAGTCGAACGAGCTGATTAATCACACGTATATAAAATGTCATTTTCTTTTTACCTATTCTCGTAATTTATCTTATAATGATTCAAGTATAGACTAGCCCAACTTTAAGTGATTGGGTACTCTAAATTCTAATAAAACTACAATCATTTTATAGAAGTTCTACATCAATTATATTACATAAATAATCGTGATTATCCAATTCTTCCTTCATGCAACATTTTATTGTTCCCTTGTATGTGATACATAAATATAAATAAAAGAAAGAGAAAATTACACACAGACCCCTCACTTATTGTGTAATTATCAAAAACTCTATCACATTTTAGAAATAACCTATACATTCTTTTTCAAGGGGTTTATTTATAAGGTTTACAGGGGTAAAATTATAAAATTATTTAAATACCCAGGGTGTGTAATTATAAGAAATACCTTAATATGACGAGGACTTTATGTAATTCTCAAAAGGTGAGGGGTTTCTTGGTAATTACATAATAAGTGAGGGGGTTTGTATGTAATTTTCCTAGAAATGAGATCAAATGTACATCAAGTTGATTGTCTACTGTTCAAGCCATCAACACCTCATGATTCTTGTTTGCTATAATAATTGTCTCTTCATTTTAGTTTTACTGAAGTACCCTACAATAATTGATGTTGTCACAACTTTTAAATAATTTTACTCTTCAACTCCTTTTTCATTTATGTTGAACATTTTAAATAAACGATGAATTAGATAATAATCAGCTATGCATTTCTTCTTCTTCTTTTTGATAGATTTATGCTACATCAGAATGGCTGATACACATTATTATTTAAAAATTCTTGATATCTTTTAGTAATTATCATAGGGGTAGTTCTGAATCTTGATGCCATACAATGTATGATTATTGATATGAAATATTCTAAAACACAGCCTAGCCCATGTTACTTATATAATAGTATTGTGTCAGTCCCACTTGAATTATTATTATTATTATTATTATTATTATTATTATTATTAGAATATGCACTTTTACTTTTTCTCTGCCCTCAAATTGCCAAATTAATTTTATTCTCTCGTGCTAATTAACCATATGACTAACATTTGCAATGTTGAAATCCTCCTATAGTTGCCATCCAAGTCGCAGAGATCCAAGAGGACGGGAATACCAAAATTTCAAAATAACGAGAGTATCTTAAAATATATACTAATAAAATAATACTTAAAACTTTTGTTATGAATGTGAACCATATTATGTTTTAAAATCATTTGATATAAATAATTCAAGTCAAAATAATCACTTCTCTCACATAAATTTTGAAACAGTTCGATGATTTAATTATTTTTTTAGTAACTTTCAAAAATATTTAAGTATTATGAAATAGAAAAAATTAAGATTGTTAAAAAATCTCAATTGTTCAAACTCAATTAAAATTTACAATTTTTGCATCTCTACGAAATCTATATATTTGTTTAGCTTATTACCTCTTGTTCATGGCACTTCTTAGTTCTCTTATATTCATCAATAATAAAATTCACCATGGAATGTATCAATTTTTAGTGCATGATTTAAGATTTTTTATCAAAAAAGAAAAAAAAAACATTTTGGAAGTGATTAATTTTTTTCTAAAATCACAATAGATTAAAGCGAGAACTCTTAAATCGCCAAAGCAAGTACGGAGCGCTAGAACGACAATCTTGCGTAGAGAATTATGTGAACAAGGTTGTGTTTAAATTTAAAGATTTAAGAGCCATGAATTATATCCGAAAATCATCATGATGTTCACTGAGCTTGTTGGAATAATTTCAATTCATAATGGATTTTAAATACAATGTAACTTATTTTAATTTATTTTTTCAATCATTATAATGAACTTCAAATCTATCTAATTTGAATTTATTTGAAATCCTCCTTCCAAATCATTTTTTCATATCCAAATACATATCCAAACACAATCTAAGTTTCATACTGTTGGTCAAGTTTAGTTATATTGTCTCATCCGCACAAAATGTAACTATCTCAAAATAAATACCGGATTTCCTACCCTTCTCTTTTTTTTGTTAAGTTTGGGTGGGGTCGACTCCTGTCACCTACTACGGGTCCAAGCATGCCTACGAGATCAAATGTCACTTATAGAGGTACTTATGAAATTATCTATCAACACCGCTTCACATCAACAGATGAAATCGAACCCACAATATTCTGATAGGAAGTGACATGTTCCTGACCAACTTAATCAATACGTATTGATATTTAATTTACTCGTCTTACCAAAAAAAAAAAAAAAATTTACTCGAACAAACATTTTCACTCCTTAAGAAAACAAAAAGAAATTGTAATCATCAAAATAGAAAAAATATAGTTACTAGTCATGAGTCAAAGAAAATGCTAGGGTCCCAATTGCATAGAGATCTACAATTTTCATTCTTTTATGGCCTACAAAAGTAGATACACCTGAAAGATATATATATACATATATATATATATATATATATAGGGTCAAGATCTAATAAATACCCTCTCTTAGATAAGATATAAGACTCAATATATACCATTGGATCAATTAAATCCAACAGTCCAAATCATAAACAGAAACAGGCTGGAAAAATTGGAAATTAATGAATTAGGGGTATAATAGACAAACTAGCAAAATTATATATCATCCACCTCCCAAAAATAACACACAGAATCTCCCCCAAAATCTTTCCCAAATTGTTACCCACGATCTCCATTCCAATCTCTCAATCTCAGGCCACGATTCATGCAATCAATATATATAATCATATTATCCTCATATTTCGTTCGATTCACCCAGAAAACAGAAATCTCAATTACATTGATTATTGGCGCAAGTTTCACTCAAAAAAGCCCGACGATTATCGGCAGACGAAAGCCCTAAATTACAGAAAACAAGAAATTGCTTCGTCAATGTTGTGTTTTTGTTTAATTTGCTTGCATATTTGTGTAATATATACTATATAATTTTAAATTAGATCATTCTAACTGTATGATTTATGAACTCACGCTGTATAATGGTTTAGTCCGTAATGTATAATGGTTTATTGGACACTGTATAATATTTGATTTATACACGCAATGTATATTTTGATGTATAATGTGTTATAACATACTGTATAATTTGATATAAGTTATTGTATAATTCTTTCAATTCAATATTTGTGTGTTAGTACTAATGATTTAGCTTCCATCCACTGATGAGCCACTCTGCACACCCAATGGACAATAAAAAATATTGTTGAAAAAGCAGTACATGGAGAACTATAAGAGGAGCATTTAGCAAGGCTATCTGTGTATATAACAAAAAGATATGCCAAATAATATTTCAACTTCTAGGAAGATATTGATGGGGATAAAGTATCACATTATGTAACTCTATGGATTACCTGACGATTTGCATGAAAATGGCCAATGGAAGCTCCAAATTTAAAAATAGATCATTGATAGCAACCACTGTATAATGTCTTATAACATATTGTATAATTTGATATAAGTTGCTGTATAATTCTTTCAACTTAATATTTGTATGTTACTACTAACACACTGTTAAACCATTATAAGTGTAGTGTATAATACCCTTGTCATCATGATATTAAGTTAAATCTACATGATATTTAGTTAAATCTACGTGATAAGGGGGATTTGATTTTGATCCTACATGATATTTATGTTCATTGACTAAAATACCCTTGTCATCATTAAAAAAAATAGAGTTAAATCTGGACCTTGAGATCAAATGGTTTAAATGGTCTAGATTGGGTCTTATATCTTAACTAAAGCATAAGGATGTATTTGATTCATACCCTATATATATATATATATATATATATAAATCTTAGAGCCCATATAAACATAAGCGCGCCTAATAATATATACATAGTTTTTTTTGCCCGCTAATTAACATACACATAGTTTATTAGTTTATTTATCAACCAAATGTAATAATAAGAGATGATAATGAATTCGGGTAGAGTAAGTGTCCGTCCCATTTGGAGCGGGTATGAATCTAATTAAATGGAGGCGGATCCGAGTCCGGGTAACAAAATTCAAGACTCGATCGGGTCCGGGACGGGTAATGAGTCCAACAGATACCTGCCCCGGTCCCAGACTCGCCCCGATTATAAATATATTTTTTATTTTATATATCTAATTATTATTTAATATTTATAAGTATTAATAAATTGTAACAAAAAAAATGTTATTTCAAATAGCAACTTAGCTTAGCTAGCTGTTAGTTCAAAAAAAGTTTGAATAAACTTGAGTATGGACATGACTTTATTTTTTGAAATTTGTACTTGTTTTGATTATAGTTACATTTAAGTATTGGGTGAATTTGATAAAAAAAAAAAAAAAGTATTGGGTGACTTGTATTTTTAGATGTGTTTAAAATAAATCATTGATTCGATGTTTTTTTTTCTTTTCTGAATGCGTTTGTGAGAACAGGACAAACAATTAAATGTCAAAAAATAGAAACTGGTCGGGTCTGCTGGGTAAAACCCGGACTCTGCGGATACCTGCCGGGGTTGAGATAGAGCCCGGGTATTAAAAATGCTTAACGGGGCTGATATGAGTCCTGTAACCCAAATCATACCTGCCCTGTTGCTACCCCTAGTACTAACACAACATAAGTACTTATTTCAAACAACTCAGGATAATGCTTTTTGGAAACAAATAAGTAGCTAAATAGAGTTTAATTGGATGGCATATTCTTCTTTAAAAATATTTCTTTGAAAAAATTGAGAAAAACTTTTTTAGGGATAAAATATTTGGTGTTAAAAGTGTGTTTGGAAAAAGATTTTTTAGAGAAGAATGTGTAATGATTCGGGTTGATGTGATATATTTTTTTTTTTGAGAAATTTATTTGGATGAAGTGTTTAGATATCATTTTTCATTAACATAAATCAGGGAAACTCATATATTTAGACATAAAAAAAAAATTGAACGTTGAGTTTTTTCGATTTAGAGTATGTGCTTAATATGACTCCTGGTGTTGAAAAATAGCCCTATGAATTAACGGTTGAATGTGCTATCAAATCATGAATAGTAAAAAATTATTTTTTTCTCTTTTTCAGCTAGGAATTTTTTGAAAATTAGCTAGTTTTTTCAAATCTTGCATATAAATAAAAACTTGAGATTATTCTTTCACGAAAAAATCTTGATAGGCATGTCATTCAAATACATTTTTAAAGAATTTTCGTCGAAAAATAATTTTTCTGGGATGAGAATGCCATCCAATTAAGGCCTAAGTAAATAGGGATACAATCTTTTCCGTTATATATAGATATATATTTTGTTAAATCACAATTCACAAGAAATAGCAACATATGTTGACTCAGTTGGTAAGGAACGGATCACTTCCTGTCAGAAGGTTGTGGGTTCAATCCCATCTGCCGATGTATGAGGGCAATATTGGTGGGCGATCTGTAAGTATCTCTGCAAGCGATATTTGGTCCCAAATACATGCTTGGCCCTCTCTAAGTAATCAGAACCGACCTAACCCAAACTTTATGTAATAGAAAAACAATTCACAATAAATTATCATGGTGGTAGCATCCGTAAGCTAAAGAAATAGTTTGATAAAACATTAAAAGGAAATTAGATTTCCCATAGGTTTGAGTTTGTGCTACTAAATGCTAGCTTGGAACAATACATTTCTTATGGAAAACTTTTCTTTTCTATTTTTTTCCTCTAATTTTCAGGTTTAAGAATGTCTGGGAAGAAAATTTTACGTGACCAACATCATTTTTTGTGCATTTTATTTTTATCTAATTAAACTATTAAAGAACACCGAGTTCATATGCTATCTCTAAGAACTGCGGAACTTGATACAAAGTTCTATATATATCTCCTTCAGTCTTATATTTTTATCCAATCAAACTATTAAAAAACTCCGAGTCATATGCTATCTATAAAAACTGCTGAACTTAATACAAAGTTCTATATATATATATATATATATATATATATCTCCTTCAGTCCTTACTATCCTTATAGGTCTCTATATGAAATAAAGAGATAATTACACAGGGTATTTATGAGGTATTGCCTAATTATTAAAAAAATCTGTAGTTTAATAAATTACATCTAATACTTTTTAGTTTCATTCTGTCCAACATCCATCACCTTCCATTAAAGTTTCTGTACGACACCATTAAAAATGTTTGTGAACTTCCGAAAATACACCTAATTAACGTCAACCCTAATTTCCGAAACAATTATACTCTTTGGTTGTATTTGTAATATTTTTTAAATCATAGGTGTGTATCTGAACTTGCTTTAAATAACTCATTTTAAAATGAATTAAAATATAAATTCTTATTTGCAGTAAATAAAAAGAAAAAAATATATTTAATTATTAAATTCCATTTATATATTAGAAAAATAAAGTAAATTAAAATATTGAACTTTACAAAAATAAAATGATGAAAATATTTTAGTTATCATTTCAATATTATCTGAAAACATTTCAATCATTTTTAATTACATTATAGTTTTAATATTATCTAGAAATATATATAAATGCAATTTATTTATACAACATTTTTGTATAGTTTTCATATTTACGAAAACAATGTAAATTAAAAGTTATTTTTTAAATCAAAGAAATAAAATAAATATTATTTGATTTTTTATTTAAAAATATTTTTGATAATTTTGAGAACTAAATTAATAATTAATATAAATCTTTAAAAAATGAAAAAAAAAGGGAAAAAGGGGAAGAGATAGCAGCCATTGCCTTATTCCTCCCAAGGCTTTTCAAACCCCAGCACAACTCCGCCATAGTCATTCACCACCCTCGCCGCTAGGCCCTAGCCCAACAGCCCTCCGCCGCCACCTCCCTACCTCAAATCAGAGCAATATTGCCAACCACCCACCACCCCGTTCGCACAGTGCCACTAGCCCCACCGCCCCCTCCGTGCAACCCCCTCCGCCGAAGCAATATCTGCCTCAAATCGATTTCCTTTAAGATGAACACACAATTTGATGCCCTATTTTTGGACAAATTTGCTCTCCAATTATATGTCCATTGCTGATTTCAAAAACACCCACCTACATATAGTTACAATACTCCATATATATATATATATATTCACATTTTGATTTCTTTTAAGTATGATTTTTAATTTCTAAATTGGTATTAGAAGTAAATCTAGAGATGGAAAGGGGCAACGTGATAATTCAATTTTTTAATATATATTTAATATTATATTAGGGACATTTAGGTCATTTTATGTTTTCCATTCAACCTTACATCATTAAATGAACTTACAAATTGTTAGATGTAATTTATTAAATTAGACTTTTTGTAATTAGATAATACTTTAGGAATACACAACATAATTATCCCTAAAAGAAAAACAATGACTATTGTACTCCATATATATTTGATAAGACAAAAAGCAACATTTGCCCCTGGCCAACTTCTATTCTTACATTAAAACACAGGATCCACTTATTCTTTATATATAGGGTCGGGTCAACCATTCGATCCAACCCAACTATCCGAATAATCAGATTCATTGATCACAAGACACGTATCACAATTCGAACGAATATGTCATGTCATGTCATGAATAGTGACTTTGCATCATAATAAATAACTACCCTTATGTTCATTTGAGGGGATCAATATTTATTACAGACTATTTTTTATCAATTCACCTCATATTCACTGCTAACTTTAACCTTGCATTTATCTCTTCATTTGAACTTAGTGAAGATAGGTTTAACCTTTATAACTTGTCAAATCAAATCTATAATCTAATTTAGTGGGGTTCTGGTTCGACTCACCATATAAAGTCATCAACTTGGTTCTAATTTTTTAACGAAATTCGAACTAAATCTATACTATACGATATATAAATCATATTAAAAGATAGGAAAAATTACTAAAAAAACTCTTAAAATAAACTTTTACATCCAAAGAATCCAATATTTAGGGTTAACAAATTTATGGACTTAATTGCCCTTAGCCTTCTAGACTAAAAATTAATCAATTGTAGTTATTGATAATTGATACTAATTATGATTTTAATTTAAAATTTTTAGATTTTTAATCTTTTTTAAAAAATTAAAACATATATTCATAGATAATTACCTTATAAAAATAAATTATATACAAATATTTAAAAAATATAATATTACAAAATAAAATCCGTATTCTATGATTTAACAATTTGAAAGAATCAAAACAAAACGGTACAATAAGAAAAAATAATTGATCAATTATTAACTTAATAAATGAAGGGGTATTTTAGTCCAAAAAATTGTTAATTCTTACTTTTGGAGTTTTTGGAATGAAAAATTTGTAGAATGAGTTTTTCAGATTGAAAAATATTTTTATGAGTTTTTTGGATATAAAAAATTATTTTATGGGGTTTTGAGTAATCTTCCGTAAAAGATACGTAGAAAGAACATTATGATCTATATTTTGTATCTATTTCCCGGAAGTTACATAATTACCCAAAAGAAAAAAAAATGAAAAATTTGATAGAAAAAGACCTAAAGTGGGGACAAAAATTGATTATTTTCAAAAAAGAAGCGCGTCCAAAACCCCCATATTTCCACCCCCACCCCCACCCCCACCCCCACCCCCAAATCTTCTTCTCCTTATATTTTCATTTTACCCTTCCACAAAAGAAACACTCCAAAAAGAAACCAAAACCAAAACCACAAAAGTTAAAGCAAGCCATCACACACACACACACACACACACACAAAATCTGAAAAAAAATGATAGAAGAGCGCCGCGCCGGAGCTCCGCACGCCGCCATACTGGCGGTGGTGGTGGTACTAGTTATGGTGGTGCCGATATTACTCGGCGACCAAGGCGAAGCCCTAACAGAGTTCATCGCCGAGCTGCTCAGCCCCGTAGGGCTACTCCTCCTCCCCATAGTCCTCCTCCTTACGATCCAATTCCTCTCCTCTGACAGCGGATCCTTCGTCACCGGAATATTCTCCACCGGCGAGCCGAACACCATCCACCGCGTCAGCGGCTCGCCGGTCGGCGTAGCGATGGTTTTGCTCCTCGTTTTGTTTCTGCTCTACAATAGAGTGTCGATCTTCGGAGGCGATGATGATTCTGGAGATTGATTCATTACCTAGCATGAACAATAATATATATATATATATATATTGTTGTTCTGATCTGATTTTTAGTTTGTTCTTTTGGTCAATTTTTGCTAATTTTTCTTTGCCTTTTCCTTTTTGGGTATTGTTTATACGTAGTGTTGTACGGACGTGTATGAACATGCGGAAGGTTGTTGAATTACGAGAATACCCCTGTGCTGACTTTTTGATACTTGTGTTCAATGTTCAAATCAATAATGTGAATTCCCAAGGGCGCTTGTGTATTCGTACCCATTTTTTTTCTTTATAAATAGTGTCAATCATCCTTGTCTATAACATATATATATATATATATATATATATAGAATTTATATTGACATCCACATTATGAAAAATGCATTCTACTTTTTATCATTTTAAAATAGTTAAGAATACCCTCAATCCTTAATATAATTTTTATAATTTTATAAGGGGCAAAATGCACTTTGTCCCCTCAAAAATTCACCTTTTAGCATTAAACCCACACAAGACTAAAAAAACAAAAAGGCTATACCCCTTAGAAAAAGTTAAATGTGTATCAATTTGTCCCAAAATCAATTTTCAAATGATACATTGTTGGCTATTAAGTCGCATGTCAATCATTATTAACTTTTGACTATGCCAATTATTATTAACTTGTAACGTCATCAATGTCATTTACCATAATTAACTACATTTTATAATATAAAATTGTGTCAAGACTCACGAATGATCAAATAAAAACTTGGATTCTAAAACAAGTTTTATGCATAATTGATTAATAAGTTTTTTTAAAAAATATCATGGAAAAGAAATTATTTTCATGCGAAGATAAAAATAACTAATGTGGCTATATAAATAGACAAAGACCGGCACGTGGCTAAATTTCTTGTATTTTTTTTCTTGAATATTTTGGTGCAAAGTGCTACGCATTTAAATTTTATAGGGGGCATATATAATCTCTTTTTGAAGTTTTGAGGAGGTTTAGTGCTAAAAGATATTTTTTGAGAGGGTAAAATGCATGGTCCTTTTATAAGATAAATTGGTCAGTTAAACATAATTATCACTTACATAGGATTTTGTTTCTCATTTTAGCCATAATCATGTATTTGTTGCACAATTATCAATCTAATAGAAATTTGATAATTAATTAATTAACAAAAACAACAGAAAAGCAAATTGTAAAAGACATGATTCACGAGGGTTTATGCCAATTGTAAAAGACATTCGATGTGGGAGTTTGTTTATTCGGCTTTACGAAAAGGTTATGTGGAGGAAGGAGTGGGAGACTCTTTCATGGTGTTGATTCCGAAGGTGGAGAGTCCAGACATGATATCCAAGTTTCGGCCAATTTCCCTTTGTAATGTGGCTTACAAGGTCATTACAAAGACGATTACTAGCCGGTTGAGGAACATGATGAAGGAGTTAATCTCACCATTTCAAAACAGTTTTATTCCCGAGAGAGGGACACACGATAATATTTTAATCATTCAAGAATTAATCCACACCCTCAAAAGGGCGAAAAGTAAGGCAGGTGGAATGGTGCTCAAGATTGACCTTGAGAAAGCTTATGATCGGGTGAATTGGAACTTTCTAAAGCAAACTTTGGACTTTTTCAACTTTCCTCCCCGGGTCACTAGGCTTATCATGGAGTGCGTGCGGAGTTCCCGCCCGAGGATTCTTTGGAATGGGGAACCTCTTCAACCCATCCAACCATCGTGCGGGCTTAGACAAGGTGATCCTTTATCTCCGTACCTTTTTGTTTTATGTATGGAAAGACTGGCATACATGATTGAGGAGGAGACTAGTAAGGGTTTATGGATACCGGTGCCAATGTGTAGAGGTGGGCCGAGGATATCTCATCTTTTCTTTGCGGATGACCTTATCTTATCGGCTAAGGGAGATATAGGGAGTGCGAATTCAATTAAGAAGACACTTGACACTTTTTGTAGAATTTCGGGTTTGAAGGTCAATCTTGAGAAGTCTAAGATATTCTTCTCTAAATGCACCCCGAGGAGAGCTAGGAGACGGGTGGCGAGTGTTTTGGGATTCGGATGCACAAATGACCTTGGTAGGTACCTTGGGGTTCCGATTGTTCACAAACGGGCGGGATCGACCCTTTATAGACAACTCATCGATAAAGTTCAATCGAGACTCTCGACGTGGAAAGCAAAGATGCTCAACATGGCCGGGCGGTTAACATTGATTAAGTCGGTGACGGCTGCTATGCCATCCCATTTGATGCAAACCGTGTGGTTACCGACTTCCACATGTGACCAACTTGATAGAATGAACCGTACTTTTTTATGGTCCACCGATAGTAATTGCAAGAAGCTCCACCTTGTTAATTGGAAGGAGGTGACAAAGAAAAAGAAGGACGGGGGATTGGGCGTTCGAGAGTCGAGACACTCAAATATAGCTCTCCTTGCCAAGGTAGGATGGCACATTTTAAATAAAAGAGATACTATTTGGAGAAACATTTTTGAGAAAAAATACACTAAAGGTCGGGATATCTTAGATGTGGATTTCAAATCCCAAGATTCGGCTCAATGGAAAGGGATTTTGAGGAGTATTAAAAGAGTTGAAGGGTTGGTTCGGTGGAGAATTGGCAATGGAGCGGACATATCCTTTTGGTTTGATAGGTGGTGTGATAACCAATGTATTAGTGAACTTGTTGAAACGGAAATTGACCCGGATGAGATGGGATTGAGAGTTAAAGATGTGTCTAATGATGTGGGATAGTGGCGCTTGGAGGTTATCAAAACTCCCTTACCTCAGAATGTTCGAAAAATGATTGAGCGAATCATTATTCCGTATCATAAAGAAAATAAAGACATTAGGATTTGGGTAGGTACGACTACTGGAATTTTCTCATGCAAGTCAGCGTGTGAGTTCGTCCAAAGAGAGAGCTTTGTGGAAGAGCCGAGGATGGGTAACAAGCAATGGAATTGGATCTGGAGAAGTAGTAGCCCCCCGAAACTGAAAATTTTCCATTGGCCTGCGCATAGGGATCGTTTGGCGACAAGTTCCCAACTTTTCTTTAGACATATTATTGAATCCGATATTTGCCGAAAATGTGAGCAAGGAGTTGAGACTACTCTTCATGCACTCAGGGATTGTGTAGCTGCTGAAAGGATATGGGAATTTATAATTCTCCCCTCAAGGTACATGGAGTTCAAACAAGTTGATGCAGAGACCTGGATTGAGACCAGTCTGAATAGTTACGTTGAGAACATTATTTTGCCATTAGTGAGTTGGAAATCAGTTTTTATGGCAGCTTTGTGGTGGATCTGGAGAAATCGCAACTTGTACATTTTTGAAGGGAAAGATACGACCCTCCGTCAATCCATATTCAAAATTAAGAGGCTCGCCCTAGATCTTGAAGAAGCGTTTCCTTCGGGGAAGAAAAGTGTCAGCAGGGAGAGCCGTAACATAATGTGGAAAAAGCCAGAAAAAGGGTGGAATAAACTTAACACTGATGGAAGTTTTCGGGCCAGTACGGGGTGTACTACTGCTGGAGGTCTTCTCAGGGATGAGAACGGGAATTGGCAGTGGGGTTTTAGTTGGAAACTTGGGCAGCTTACCATAACTGAAGTGGAACTTCTTGCGCTTAGAGAGGGTCTCAAGATTGCGTGGGATAGGTGAGTGGAACGCATCGAGGTTGAATTAGACTCGGAAGTGGTGTGTAAAATGGTTACAGAAGGAGATATCGAGGCTCATCCGCTTGGAAGCATTATACAAGAGTGTAGAATTCTTCTTAACAAACCTTGGACTTGCAAGATTCAACATACTTTTCGTGAGGGAAACAAAGGAGCAGATGCATTGGCGAACCTGGGACATTCTTTGGCTGCTGGAGTTCTTTTGTGGGAAGAGCCACCAGCTAATGTTTTAGAAATCATGTCTGATGAGAGTGTAGACAAAACAATTTTGTATCCAATTAAATAAATAATGACAAGTGGAAAAATATGATATTAAGTATCAATTTAAGTCTTTTAATTTATATTTTTGGGATTTACCAAATTTAATTCCAAAATTAAATAATTGATTTAAGTGATATTTTAATATTTATTTTATTGGCAAATCAAATCGTGCCACATGTCAAATTGAGGTGGTCCAGCCAGTCAAATTATGTCTTGCAGTGGAAAAGTCAACGACCAATCACACTGTGCTAAATGGATATGATAGCCAATCAAATAGCTCCAAAATAATTGGTATTTATCTCTTTAATTAAATAAAGATATTAAAGAGATAATATCTATTAAATTTATCCTCTTCAAATATTAGCCAATCAAATGGCTCAAAAGTAAATGATATTTATCTTTTAATAAATAAATATTAAAAAGATAATTATCAAAGGTGTTTAAAGAATTTGTGGCTTCTCCATCCTACACATATAAATAGGGTCCTTGGGAGCTTACAATAGGACACAAATTAATTGAAGCCAGAGAAGACAAGAGAAGTTCCCAAATTCTCTCTACAAGTTCTTCAAATTCAAGGAGGCCTTCAAAGCAAACTTCAAGGTGTTCTTGGTGAAATTCATCAAATTATAACATTTGATTCGAGACTAAGGTGCTAAGCCCTCGAATAAACGTCATAGAAGTCCAAATCAAGTTGAAGGAAGATCAAAACGACAAGTCGGCCTTGAAGCTTTCAACTTTCCCAAATCATTTGCATCGTTTGATCCGAGATTAAGCTGTCGAGTCCTCACATCAACGTTATAAACATTCAAATCCACATTGGAGAAGATCAAATAAACTATTTCTACTCCAATATTCAAATCAATCATTTTTGAAGGAAGAATCAGAGGATTAGATTAGGGATTGTACTCCAATTCTTTATTTTAATCAATATAAATTCATTTGTCACTATTTTTTTGTGTTTTTGTTTACAGACATAAAATTACTTTTGAGCCATTTGATTGGCTAATATTTGAAGATGATAAATTTAATAGATATTATCTCTTTAATATCTTTATTTAATTAAAGAGATAAATATCAATTATTTTGGAGCTATTTGATTGGCTATCATATCCATTTGGCACAGTGTGATTGGTCGTTGACTTTTCCACTGCAAGACATAATTTGACTGGTTGGACCACCTCAATTTGACATGTGGCACGATTTGATTTGCCAATAAAATAAATATTAAAATATCACTTAAATCAATTATTTAATTTTGGAATTAAATTTGATAAATCCCAAAAATATAAATTAAAAGACTTAAATTGATACTTAATATCATATTTTTCCGCTTGTCATTATTTAATTGGATACAGAATTGTTTTGTCTACAGAGAGTTAGATGTTTTGAACCTCCCGTGTAACCAAAAAAAAAATAAAATATGAAACTCTATCATGTTTGTATATGTATTAAATATATATTTAAGTTTTGTCGCACTTATAATAATATAAAGCAGAGGCTCTTAAATTCAACAACTCGTTTTTTGTGATTGTCTACACATTTTTTTTAAAATTTTTTTACAAATTATTTCTTTCTGATAAGGGTAAAAAAGTACATGACAAAAAGACCCATGAAAATTGTATTAATTGCGCAGCAGTACTAGGATCTGCGTCCTTATTAAAAATGACAGGGTCGGATTAAGACCCGACCTGATCCACCGACCCGACAACCTGAATTTCTGTGATCAACTAAGCAAGTGACACGTGCTCAGGTCTATCTGGCCCAGCTGTCAACTCATGAATAGTGATCGACTATCCACTATAAATAGCCCCTCCTATTCATTTATGGGGAGATCAACATTTAATTCTCTCACAAACACTATCAATTTACTTTGTACCCAATTTTATCTCAGTCATATTTAGCCTCGTATTTTAGGAAGCATATACGTATATATCCACAAATTATCTTGAACTATGTTTAGACTTAATCCTATCAAATTAGGTATGTAGGCAGCTTGACGTCGTCAAGTCTACACCATAATCTCATTTGATAGTTATCTGATTCGGCTCATTTGAGTCGTTAATTCGGTTCGAGCCGAACGAAATTCGAGTTAAATCACTTATTGACACGTAAAGTATAAAGCATGAATCAGCAATTAGTGATAGAAAGAAACGAAAGAAAAAGTTATGCTTTTTTTTTTTATGATAAAAAGAAGTTATACTTGA
Organism: Buddleja alternifolia; assembly: GCA_019426215.1. NCBI lineage: Eukaryota > Viridiplantae > Streptophyta > Magnoliopsida > Lamiales > Scrophulariaceae > Buddleja > Buddleja alternifolia. The sequence goes on from CM033403.1 coordinate 27,161,771, forward strand.
GAGGCGCTATACTTGGTGTTAGTGCTATTCGCCTATTCCAACAAGGCCTATATGAAATTTATTTATATTTATTCTTGAAATTTATGGAAATAATTTTTATTAAAAGATGGGTATTCTTGTCAATTTACTAAAACAAAAAGGAATATAGAGTGCTAATATCTAACTCCCTTATATTTATTCAATTATCATGACTACTTAGTACACAATAATCTTACACTTGATAAAAAGCTAAACACACAAGATTATAAAACGCATTTGATTCGGGTTGTAAATGCAACATTTGTCCTCTCCAGTGGAGTTCATACGATCTCAAATTCTTGATTTAATTTCAGAACGATTTGAAATCACAATTCATCAAAGTGAAGACCATTAGACGTTCAAATCAGTGTTTTGAACTTAAAATTAGTTTAATTATAATAAGTGAATGTGTAGTCATGAGAGTAAAAAGCATTTTATTCCTTGTATTCTTTAAACTAGATTTATTAAGTCTTTATTTATAAAAAAATGCTGACTGTCCTTATATATTTTGAGAAATAGGGCAAATGACACCTTACCTTATCTCTATTATGGACTTTTCGATTAGGATTATATAACGTAACTATCAAAACGTCAATTGTGATAACTACTTTGAGCTTCTATTATTCTAATGTGAATAACAAAATATTTTCTTTCAGATTAATTAAAAAATTAGAAGTAATATAATTGAGGTGTTATAATTAGTATTTTAATTTGTTTGTCCAATTTGTAGTGGTGTGATCCGCGCCTGCGTAGATAGGTACTTCCCTTTCCGCCAAAGTCCAATCTAAAACTTTTGTAATTTTGTGGAATATTTTAGGAAAAATGATAGGTGTGAGATTTACATATTTTAGAGCCTCATATTTATGTTATTTACATTGGTTTATGCATGATTTATGCCACATATGCGTTTAATTTGTGTGCTTATTGAGTAAAAGTGGAAAATCATTGCAATTGAGGAAAACTGGATGGAAATGCAGACTTTCAGAGTCTTTACAGACGGAATTTGACAAATATTCCTTCTACAAAGTTGTAGAACTCTGTCTTAGCTTCACGTGGAAACTTGAATCACTTAAATTGGAGGTCCATACAAAAGGTTATGAAGAAAACAAGATTTCTGCGCAGAATGAAAATTGCTACTACATCCAACGTACGAACGTTGGAGTCGGCTGGACGAATTTTGACAAGTTTTGAGACCTAATTCAAGTAGAAGACTTGGGGATCCTCTTCTATAAATACCTCCTCTTATAGCAGCAAAAGAAAAGGGGACGAAATACGCATACAATAGAGCCCTAATGAGATTTAGACTTAGTTTTTACATATTCATGAAAATTTTCAAGAACCCTTGAAGGTGAAGAAATCAAGAAGCTTGGAAGAGATGAAGATCGAAGTTCAACCATAAAAAATACGTGGGAGTATCTTAGATTTAGATTTGTTTTTGTCTATGAATATGAATCTTAATTTAAGTTTCTATCTTTTATCTTTTATAATGAATTAGATTCTTCGAACTAAGGCCATGTTGAGGCTAAATTATGATATTTGAGTTATAAATTGTGTTTTTCATATTAATTTTATTGTTGTTTTGTGTATTGATTTTGTGCTTTAATTCCAATCATATGTTTGATCACCATATGCTTGCTAATTAGCCTAGTTTATTTATTCGAGAGAGTATAGATTAGGGTTCAAAGAAATCATCACATCATCCAAAAAACATGAGGAATTGCTCGTAGGGATAGGTATAGATTTTCGGGTGCAGTTAGCCGGATTTATCCTGAAAAATTCTAGAACGTGAATGCATGGTTAATGATTTGATTCTCGGATAGACGTATTTAGAGAACCGTCACTTAGTCATAGGATTATTGCAGCCGAGACATCGGGTAGTAATTATTTAAGGTTTTTTCCATCAAAGCAATAGTAGTCTAATAATATGATAACGTGATTTTAACAAGAATTAATTAAATTATGCCAATACATGTATCTTAGTTGCTCTCTTCCATAGCTATCTTGATTTCGACATCTTGATTCTTATATCTTGCTTCCATAATATTTGAGTTAATTCTTGTTTTAGTTTATTGCTTTTAAAATTTTTAAATCTTTAGTTTTAGTTTAATTATTGCTTGCTTTAAATTCAAGAAGTCTAAAATAAAAGTCTCTGTGGGATCGACAATCCGGACTGAAAAAATCCACTTTAGTACTAAACATGACCAGTCTACTTGCTGTGCAAACACGTAAGGATTTTTCGTGTCAAAAAATACACACAAACTCCCTTACTTATTGTGTAATTACTAAAACCCCCTTATTTAAATTACCAACACACCCTTAAGGGATCTATTTGTATAGTTTGCAGGAAGTAAAATTGTTAAAAAAATTTGAGATATAGAGATGTATTTGTATGAAATATCTTAATATGAGGGGAGCTTAATTATATAATAAGGGAGGTGTCTGTATGTAATTTCCATTATTTTGTGTGGTTTTACTTGCTTACTTACAACTTACAAGGAAAATTGTTTCCACAACCAGTGTCAATAATAATCTATATATTGGATGGTCTCTTTTCAGTTTAATAAATAACTTTGGAACATGAGAAATTTTAAATACCCTTTTCATTTTTAATATATATATATATGTATGTATATGTGTATTATAATTTGTATCGCCTCCATGCGCAAATATTGCTCCTAGTTTTTTTCGCTAAACCGTCCCATTAAAAGATTTAATTTCTAAAAGATTTTATTTTTCAAAATACTGCTGCATTAAACATATTAACGTGTCATCGTTGTTTTAGAAAAGTAATATTAACAAGATGCTAAAAACATTTGACATTTGCAATTGTTGTTGAACAGGATGAGACTCTCTTAATATTGGGAAAGTACAGTATACAAACTTTGCTAAGGACTTTCTTGCGTCTTGGCATGGAATTCCCAGGATTTAGACACTTGTCACCTCGTCATTTTTAGGATTTAGACACTTGTCACACATCTATTTGTGCAATAAAACATATTACACAACCATGTACTAGAAAAATTTGAACTGCGAATCAATCAGTCACACAACATGCAATCCAAATCCTCTATAACACAACCGTGTAGTACTTCTTGTTACACATAGATGTGTGACAATTGTTGTCTTGGATGATGCTGCTACTTGGGTTGACATACTAACACTGAAGCTGGGTTGAAAAAATAAAATGATTTTATTTTATGTTTTTTAATTTTTTTTTGAAATTTTAATTAATTTGTTTTGTCAATGGATAAAAACTATATTTACTAAAAAGCGTACATGCCAACTTAGAGTACCATTCTTACCAATTTAAAAACAAAAAAAAAATCAAAAAAATAAAGTAAATTAGAAAACAAAATCAATTTTTTTGAAAAAAACAAATGAATTTTCAAAAAAAAAAATTGATTTTATTTTATGTTTTCTGATTTTTTTTAGATTATACTTTTTAACTTTTTTTTTCCTGAAATTTTAATTAATTTGTTTTGTCAATGGATAAAAACTGTATTTATCTAAAAAAGAGTACATGCCAACTTAGAGTACCATTCTTACCAATTTAAAAACAAAAAAAATTCAAAAAAATAAAATAACTTAGAAAACAAAATCAATTTTTTTTTAAAAAAAAACTAATGAAAATTTAGTAAATATAAGAAAAAGTAAAAAATATTACAATATTTAAAAAATTAGAAAAAATTAGAAATTATATCTGCAACTAATTTTTAAATTTAAGTAAATCAAATTTTAATGTGGCAAAAGATTTCCAATGACAAAAAATAAATTAATTAAAAACAAAAAAAAATCATAGAAACCATATTAAATCGGAAAAAAAAATTGTAAATAGTCTTGAAGAATAAGAAAATAATATGAAATATAATAAAAAATAAGAAAAGTAAAAACAAAGAAAGGAAAGAAATTAATTTGTTTTTTTGAAAAAACCAAAAGATAGTAAAATTCAGAATACCAAGTAAAAAATAATTTAGTTTGAATTTATACATATAATATTATAATTTTTTGCTTTAAATTATTTTATAGATATATTAATTATACAAACTTTATTTATTCATAACTAAAAAATAACAGATAAACAAATATGAATTGATATTGTCCGAAAAATGTAAATACAACTAAAATATTTGAGGTACATACACAAATTAAAGGATCAATTTTCCCTCCCTATGATCAAAACTCTCCAAATTGACAGTAATTTTCCTCCATCAGCAAACTCCCAAAGTCAGTTAATTTCCCGGCCAATTGGGAATTTTTCGGGCAAATTGTAATGAAATTGTCAATTTTGCACGTTATGTGTACCCCAATGGCCAAGAGGCAACACTACTAGTACCCAAAAAAATGTCCAGGCCAACTTGGCGTACCAATTTTGCAATTTCCCAACCTCAAGCACATCAAATGGAAGGTAAACGTGTGCCGAAGCATTGGCTAAACCGGGGCAATATATGATGGGGGTATCCATTTATGGGTGAGGCTCCCCTAACAAGTTTTTAACGTAATTTCAATATTAATTTCTGTTGAAGGATGTGCTTTCATCCCCTGTCCCAAAAAACAAAAAAACATGTATTGTAGGGCAATTTTTTTTTCAAGCGTTGAGGTTAAGGGTGTAACGAGCTGCCCTTTAAATCCGTCGGAATATAAAAAAATGTTAATTTTGCAAAGGTTGGAAGGTAAAGTGAAATTTTTTTTGTAAAAAACAGTGTCATAACGATCAAAGTTCGGATGGTTTAATGTTTTTATCCCTTATTACTATCTCATTAGTTGACTAATTATTTAAATGTTTAAGGTAATCAAAATTAATTTTTTATTACTTTTACCATTACTTTTCTTCTAATTAGAACAATAATAATAATATCTAATTAGAGTTATTATAAAAATAAGTAAAGAAAAAATTTGAAATATAAAGCAATTTCAATGCAGGTGGTGCTTATTACATAAAAATTTGAAATATAAAGCAATTTCAATGCAGGTGGTCACGTAAAATTTGATCACATTTTTTCAGATATGACCATGGGCAAAATGAAATTATCTCACGATTTTTCGCTGAGATCGGTAAATTCTGGGCTAGAAAAAGTGACAGGAGGTGTATATGTAAGTCTGGTAGCTTTGATAGAGGAGGTTTGATTAATTTCGTAACTCAATTGGACTGTTTGGTAATTAACACTAAAGTGAGGGGGACTCTTTTGTAATTTACTCACTTATTAAATATTGATAATAGTCATAATACCCCATATTCAATTTCATTGTCCAATTGGGCTCATAGTTATTAAAATACGGGACGGGAAAAGTTCGTCAATTAATATTTACGAATATATTATGAAATTTTATTGAAAGTTACGGTAAAAAAATCGGCTAGAAAGTACGGTAACCGGAAATAAACGGATTCGTAGACATACGAGTATAATACGAATACAAATTAATTGTTCGGGAGTAAAAATACGGCTTAATTCTATATAAATTTGTAAGATTTATTGCTTGTACTCGCTTTTAATTTATAAAATAAAATTGTATATGAGTCATTAGTTGATAATAATTAATATTTTGATAAATTACTTAAAGAAGACCAAGCATTATTCATTTACCATATTGAAGATTCTCTACAATTTGTATAAATAGTCATTCTAGAGGATGAATGAGGAGAAAGCTATTGTAATATAAGATATAGAGAAATAAAGATGACCCCGTGGACATAGGTCATATTCAACCGAACCACGTTAAATATTGTGTTATTCACATTATTGCTCTTGCATTATATGTCAAATCTCAATATCATACTCATATCATCTCATATATTAATATAAATATTATTGGTATGAAACTCGTACACATCAATAGTATTATATTAATTACAACATAGATGATAATATAATGTGATGGTATTACTCCCATGGTAATTGACAAACTATTAGAACATATGCAAGATACTAAACAACAACTAGATCCTAAATGATAGAATGCATAAGTATTTTGAAAAAGAAAAATCTTTTAGAAATTAAATCCTTTAATATGACGTTTTAGAGAAAAGAACTAGGAGCAGTGTTTTCGCATGCAGGCGATACAAATTATAACATATATATATATATATATATATATTAGGAAAGATAACGGTATTTAAAATTTCCCATGATCCAAAGGTGTTTATTAGATTGAAAAGTGATCATCCAATAAATAGATGATTACAGACACTGGTTGTGGAAACATTTTCTTTGTAAGTAAGCAAGTGAAACCACATAAAATAGTTGCAAAATTACACACTCCTCACTTATTGTGTATTACCAAAAACCCTTCTCATTTCATGGAAATTAAATCCAGTTCTCTTTTTAGAGCATTTCTTACAAATACACCCTTGTATATTTAAAAATTATTACAACTTCATCTCCTGCAAACTTTACAAGTAGACCCCTTAAGTGTGTTTATAGTATAAATAAGAAAATTTTGATAATTACACAATAAGTGAGGAAGTTTGTTTGTATTTTCCCTTAGATGCTTCCATAAAACTACGAAAGTACTTTTAATTTGGACTTTGGCGGAAAGGAAAGCACGGAATAGGGGTGGTCAACAAGTCGAGCCGGCTCACGAGCTCGAGATTTTCGAGCTCGAGCCGAGCCTCACGATCTCGAGCCGGCGATCGAGCCGAGCTCGAGCTCGTTTGTAAGTCTTCAGTTCGCGATCTCCCTTTAATATATATTTTTAATTAAATATAATTTACTAAAAATAAAAAATATAGATGTTTTAGCTCGCGAGCTCGAGCTCAGTGGAAATAATCGAGCTCGAGCTCAACATATGCGGCTCGATCGAGCTCGAGCTCAGGTGGAAATAATCGAGCTCGAGCTCGAGCCTGAGCCTGGAAAAATCACCAGGCTCGGCTCATGACCACCCCTAGTACGGAGTACCTATCTACGGCAGGCGCGGATCACACCACTACACCTCAATTGTATTTCTTTAATTTTTTAATTAATCTGAAAGAAAACATATTGTTTTTCACATTAGAATAAGTCTATCAAGCTCAATGTAGTAATCACAAATGACGTTTTGATAGTTACTTTATATAATTCTAATCGAAAAGTCCATAAAATGATAAGAGATAAGGTGGGGTGTCATTTTCCCTATCTCTCTCTTGGTAAATTTGATTGTGATAAAATGGATATGCAATTTGGAATCGACTCGAGAATAAACTCTGTTCTTAACACAATATTGCCCTGCTATTGGTGGTACGGGTTGGTGCAATTGTGTCCCAAAATACAACAATTCTTCTCGGGATAGAACCATTTCGAATCCCGAGACCCATGAACGAAACTCTGTTTCGAACTCTCAATAACAAAGTGATTCAACTCTCAACTTTGTTATTCTCGTAATAACGAAACTCGAGAGAATGAACAAAAGATGAAGAGGAATTGTTAACTCGCTCTTAGAAAGAAAAGATCATCTGAAGGGGTTTATATAGGTGTTAGAAACAAGAAGGGCTATAAGTGTCATTAAATTCAATTTAATAATTCATATAAATGGCATTAAATTCAATTTAATGACTCACATGTAACGGTTATAACGGTTTTGACTGTCATAAATACGACCAACACATGTGTGTCAAAAATACAGCCTGTACGTTCGTGGTTATCGATCGTAATGGGTAGTATACTTTAACTTCTCATCGTTTTACACCATTGGATTAGAAGAAATTCACGGTAAACCCACAAAATTTCAAACAACAACTTCAACATTTAATTTCTCATTCGTCCGAACTCGGATTAGAGAAATTCAAAATGCATATGTGTTGTTCTAATTTGTTACCGGAAGTACGTCACACGTACTTTACTTTCCATCTGATTTCCATCGGTCCCCCACACGAATGAAATTAAACATGCAGACACTTTGAGAGTTCTTTGAACATTTCTTAGTGAAATATCATCGAATTTACTAGGCTGTCCAATGAACGTAATGTCTTCAATTGTTTAGCCGTTTGTGTTAACCATGACGGGGTATGGCGGCAAGTTTACCGCAGCCTAACGCCACCACCAGCATCGTAAAGCAGTCGTATGCTGTCAAATTCGAAACATTATAACTGCCATTTTCATGGAATCTCCGCCGAACAGAGGCGATTCCGAATCGCACAACCTTCAGCAACGAATGGCGGCGAGTCTCTTGGAGACGTCATTGAAGACTCATAGCCCCGCCATTTGCGGTGCTTCCAGCCCTGCCAAAGGCCTCGCACGACAGCCGACTTTTGCAGTCATCAAAAAATCTTCTCCAAGCAGATTTATCCCATTTTTCAATGAATTTCAAACAATTAAAACTGATTTCATATCAACAAATTCCCTGATTTGTGAACACGATGATTCCAAATCACCAATTTCTTCTTTTCCGCTGCATAGTTGAATCGAATTCGTGTAATTCCAAATTACATGATCTTTCACCTATCTTAACTTATCACAAAAATAATATATTTGTAAGTTAATTGGAGTTGGATTCTTAAGCCCAAATCCGATTCAACCATCCGACATACACGTCAGGGATTTTAGGTCAATAGGATTCCAAATCCTAAAACATACCTGCCGTCATACACCCGGCTGCACACACATATATGTTCAGTGTGTGTTCTGGTGATACCACTTGCACTATCATAATGCTTTTCTAGAAATTTGTTCCAAACAAAATTTCAGATTGTTGTTCTCTCTCGATTTTTTAGCCCCAAACCTGATTCCTAATTGTCAAAAATCCAAATTTTTGGCATCAAATCGAGTTATCCAGATTTTGCACATCAAATTAAATAGAGATATTGCGTTAAGTTTGTTGGTAAATTTGATTGTGATAAATTGGATATGCAATTTGGAATCGAGTTGGTGGTACGGGTATCCAGAATGAACTCTGTCCTTAACACAATATTGCCCCGCTATAGCCCTGCTATTGGTGGTACGGGTTGGTGCAATTGTGTCCCAAGATACAACGATTCTTCTCGGGAAAGAACCACTTCAAATCCCAAGACCCACGAACGAAATCTGTTTCAAACTCTCAATAACAAAATGATTCAACTCTCGACTTTGTTATTCGCGGAATAATGAAACTCCAGAGAATGAACAAAAGATGAAGAGGAATTGTTAATTTGCTCTTAGAAAGAATAGATCATCTGAGGGGGTTTACATAGGTGTTAAAAATAAGAAGGGCCATAAGTGTCGTTAAATTCAATTTAATGACTCATATAAATGTCATTAAATTCAATTTAATGACTCATATGTAACGGTCGAAATGGTTTTGACCGTCCTAAATATGACCAATCACATGTGTGTCAAAAATACAGCTCATACGATTGTGGTCATCGATCATAATGGGTAGTATACTTTAACTCCTCATGGTTTTACACCATTGGATTAGAAAAAATTCACGAAAAACCCTCAGATTGCAAATGTCAAATGTTTTTAGTATTTTTATAATACTAGTAAATGATCCTTAATTATTGAAATGACACATCAGTATCACTGTTTAGCTGCATTATATTTACACCCCTCTAACGAAATGGGTACATTCTAGACTGGACTAGGTTCGAACAATCCCAGGTATAATTTGCAGAAGCCCTCATCTTTATTTGGCAGCAGCTTTACATATTTTCGATGGCACGATCACATTCGATTTTTTGGGTTACTATGAAATGCAAACGTATTATGTCAGTTGGTGCATTTTTCTGAAGGGAGCACGTACTTAAATATGTGCAAGTAGATGAGGTGGGAATAGTTAATATAATTACCCAATTATAGTATTCTTGTGCATCATGTTGATGATAACTAATTAGAACGTTTGTATTTCATTTGTGAACCGTCTTGATCTTGGAAATAAATAAAAGACATTTTAGATGTGCAATCATTCACTACTATAAAAATACACTATTACAACGTACCTATTACAGCTGTTTGTAAAACCGCTGTAATAGAACTTTTCGATTCGGACCTATTACAGCGGTTCGACCCGAACCTCTGTAAAATGCGGTATGCTAAAATTAAAATAAAAATAAAAATTGGGATACGACAGCGGTTCGACCACAAACTGCTGTCATAGTGATGGGCTATGACAGCGGTTCGATCAAACCGCTGTCGTAATATTTCAGGAAATTTTTTTTAAAAAAAAATGAAAAACTGTCGTGATAGGACAGCGGTTTGACTACGAACCACTGTCATAGTGCCGGTCTATGACAGCGGTTCAGTCGAACCGCTGTCAGAAAAAAAAATTAAAAAAACCACCGGGTTTTTTAGGTTGACCCGGCTGCCTCCCTTCTCTCTCTCTAATTCAACTCTCTTTCTCTCTCTTTCAACTCTCTCTCTCTCTCTCTCTTTCTCTCTCTCTCTTTCAACTCTCTCTCTATTACACCACCCCACCACCACCACCGTGTGCCACCACCTCTCTCTCGGTTTATCTCTCTCTCTACTAGACCCCGCCGTCCAACGCTGTCGTCCGCTCCTTTCTTTCAGTCTCTCTCTCTCTCTCTCTCTCTATATATATATATATATGCCGCCGCGCGCCGCCATCACCATTTAGTGGGTAATTTTTTTTAGATAAATATATACACACACACACACACACATTGAGTATAGGGTTTGAGTTAGATAAATATTTGTGTATGTGTGGGCGTATGTAAATTTGTGTATATGTGGGTGTATGTATATATATTTGTGTATGTGTGGGTGTATGTATATATATTTGGGTATGTGTGGGTGTATGTATATTTGTGTATATTCTTGAGATTTGCCTATTTATTGGAAAATTTAAAGGACTTGATTGAATTTAATGTTAATTTGGGTTAGTCTGGTGTTAATTACGTTTGATTTGGGATTAAATTATGGTTATTTTGTGGTTTAGGGTACATTGATCCAACTGGTGATCTATATTTATACTTAGTTGTTGAAAATATGATGTTTTATTTGTAGTTTTATGTGATCCAACTGGTGATCAGTATTTGTAGTTGCTGGAAATATGATGTTTTATGTGATCCAACTGGTGATCAATATATATTTATAAAATGATGCTTTATTTTTAGTTTTATGTGATTTATGTGATCCAATTGGTGATCAATATTTGTAGTTGCTTGAAATATGATGCTTTATGTGATCCAACTGGTGATCAATATTTTCGTATAGTGAGATCTACATTTTGGGTTTGTTGTGGGTGAAAGATTAGAATATTGGGTTTGTTGTGGTTGAAAGATCCGAATTTTGTTGGTTGCAACCTACCCAGGTGAAGATTAAGTCGAGAACTTGGCAGAAATTTTTGCATTGTTACTCTGCAGAACTTTTTCTAGAATAATGGGAAATAAATTAAAATAAAAATTATTTAATTAATTCAACTATCAACTGATGATAAAATTGTTTAATTTAATTAGTTTTATCATCAAGATGAATTGAAGTTGAATTTTAGCGGATCGTATATCAGAACAGTATGAGAAAGGGGTGAAAGAGTTCATAAAGTTTGCGGTTGAGCATGCACCAGATCGAACTAGGATCACTTGCCCATGTTAATGTTATTGTTTTGGAAAGAGAATTAGTCCACGTGAGTTGGAAGATCATTTGGTGTGTAATGGAATTGATAAAAGTTACACACGTTGGACAAGACACGGTGAAAGCAGTGTCACGTCAGATGATTTGGGTGGTACATCATATCCATCACAGGATTTCAACATGAATGGTTATGAGCCTGATCGTTTAGAGGAGATGACAAATGTGATTGAGGGGGACTTACGAAATTATCCTAAAATGTTTGACAGTTTGACAAGTGATTCAAAGACACCACTGTATAGTGGTAGTAAATTCACAAGATTGAAAGCAGTTCTAAACCTATACAAGTTAAAAGCCAACAATGGGTGGAGTGACAAGAGTTTCTCAGACTTACTTGGTCTATTAAAAAGCATGCTACCTGAGGATAATGTGTTACCTAATCGTACTTATGAGGCTAAATGGATCTTAACCTCAATTGGCATGGGATATGAGAGGATACATGTCTGTCTCAATGATTGCATATTATTTAGAACTGACTATACATCATTGAAGGATTGTCTGAAATATGGCGCCTCACGGTACAAGAAGAATAGATCTGCTCCTGTCAAAGCCATGTGGTATTTGCCTATAATACCACGATTTAAGCGCATGTTCAGTAGTAAAGAGTTAGCCAGGACTTGACGTGCCATGCTGATAGAAGGCTTGAAGAAAGGATTGAAGATGACAAGATTCGACACCCCTCAGATTCTCCTCAATGAAAAAAGATTAATGATGATTTCTCTGAATTTGGTGAAGAATCAAGAAACTTGAGCCTTGTATTGGCTACAGATGGCATAAACCCTCATGGCTTGCAAAGTAGCTCACATAGTACATGGCCGGTGATTTTGATGATCTACAACCTTGCCCCATCGCGATGCATAAAGCGAGAGAATATAATGATGCCTATGCTCATTTTTGGGCTGAAACAACCTGGAAATGATATAGATGTCTACTTGGCTCCTTTAATTGAGGATTTGAAAGTGTTGTGGGTCACCGGTATTCAAGTATATGACGGGTTTAGAGAAGAAAATTTTATTCTCAGAGTCATGTTATTTGGAACAATCAATGATTTTTCGGCAAGAGCAAACCTCGAGGGATATGGTGTACATGGCCAATGTGGATGCCTCATATGTGTCAAGAGTACAGATCAATATTGATTGACACACTCTCAAAAATATGCATTCCAAGGGCATCGGAGATGGCTAAATCTGAACCATCGATATTGTCGGTGGAAGAAAACTTTCAATGGGAATATAGATGAAGGCCGAGCTCCTAAGTGCTTGACTGGTGAAGAAGTGTTTGAAAATGTAAAAGGCTTGGAGGTCAAATTTGGAAAAACTTTTGCAGGTGGCCTAGCAAAAACTGGGTGGAAAAAAAGGTCAATTTTCTTTGAGTTGCAGTATTGGACGTCTTTACATGTTGGACATTTTCTTGATATTATGCATATTAAGAAAAATATATTTGATAGTGTCATTGATACACTTCTAAATATGCCCGGAAAGACAAAAGATGGCGTAAAGGCAAGGTTAGACTTGGTTGAAATGAAGATAAGAGGAAAATTGGCACCAACAAATAAGGGGAAACGTACTTATTTGCCTCCAGCAGCTCACACTCTAGTCAGGAAAGAAAAAATTGCATTATGTGAGTATCTTAATGGAGTGAAAGTTCCAGAAGGGTATTCTTCAAACATTAGCAGTCTTGTATCAATGAAGGACTTGAAGCTATAGCACATGAAGACTCACGATTGTCATGTAACCATAGATCATTTGCTACTAATTGCTATACGGGCCATTTTGCCAAAAAAGGTGAGAGACACGATAACTAGATTGTGTTTCTTCTTCAAAGCAATGTGGAGGAAGGTATTTGATCCTGAGCAATTTCCTGTAGTTCAGAAACAAATTGCCTTTACTTTGTGTGAGCTTGAGATATATTTTCCACCTGTTTTTTTTATTCAGGTTATCGTATAAATGGTTGCACTTTCTATAGAAAAGACCAAGATGAACGAAGTACAATGCAGGAAGTGGTGTGAGTCTTGTAGCTCAAGCAATGCATATCTCAAGTGCGAAAGATAATAATCCTATCTATGCCGATTTATCATATTATGGGGTGATTGAATGTATATGGCAGCGTGATTATAGTTGGTTTCGGGTGCCTGTATTTGGGTGTAGGTGGGTTGACAATAAACATGGTGTCGATAATAGTGAAATAGGCTTCACTCGAGTAGACCTTGAAAGGGTGGGATACAAAGATGAACCTTTCATTTTAGCATCACATGCTAAGCAAGTATTTTTTGTCACCGATCCTATTGATAAGTGGTGGTCCATTGTTTTTTCGGCAAACAAAAATACTTGTATTGATGATGATTATGAAGAAAGCAAAGATGGTGGAGAAAATCCTATCTCATTAGGTGATTCACAATCAATTGATAGTGATGATGACCTGGATATAAGTGATGATGAATTGTATATGCCACAAGATCACCAAGAGGAGATAAGGATTAATCCATCAGTTCGTCAGCGTACTAAAATAAATGGTCCTACCGCTAGGAAGCAAAAGACTGCCAAGCCAACGACAAAAAGAAAACGATGAAAGGTATTTGAACTTATTTCATAATTGTATGATAGACTTATTTTTGGATCAATATTTATACTTAGTTGCTAGAAAATTTATATTCTTGACATTTGCCTGTTTTTGTGGAAAATTTAAGGGAAATAGGGGCTTGACTGAATTTAAGGTTACTTTGGGTTAGTTGGGGGTTAATTACGTTTAATTGTTGTTTAAATTTTGTTTATTTTGTGGTTTAGGATACATTGATCCAACTGGTGATCTATATTTATACTTAGTTGTTAAAAATATGATTTTTTATTTGCGATTTTATGTGATTTACGTGATTCAACTGGTGATCAATATTTGTAATTGTTGGGTTTGTTGGGGTTGCAAGTTTAGGGAAAGATTAAGTCAAGAACTTAGTACAAATTTTTGCGTCGTTACTCTGCCAAATTTGTTCTAGAATAATGGGAATGAACCTAACTTTTGTATTTATTATTTCTATTTTAAAATTATTATTGCCAAATGAATCTGTCAATTATATGAATCTAACTTTTGTATTTTTTGGCTTTTGTATGTCGATGGCTTCAGATCCTACTGGTAGTTTTCCTGAGGAGGATGATGTATATGGTTCAGATAGCGTCATGAAAAGGAGATACGAGAGGTATCACGGCTATGAAAAAAGTTATCAAAGTTAGAAGTCAAGGTATAAGGCTACCTGTCGGCTGGAATGACAGAGGCCAGGCAGTTAACCCAAACAAATCAACGTTTGTTGGTTATATAGGAGTCTTGGCTCTACAGAAGGTATCAATTACCATGGGTGATTGGGGAAAAGTCCCGACACCAATAAAAAGAAACATTTGGGATGAAATAAAGGTAATTTGGATATTATCATATTTGTAAGTGTTAATGTATTTTTTGTTGATTTAATTTTCTCTAAATTATAATTTCATATATACTTTGTTGTTTGTTTTTTGTAGTTGGCATTTGATATTGAAGAAAGTAGACAAAATTACGTACTAGGAAGCTAGCATGTAACTTCAGGAGCTACTTGAGTACAGTGTGGGTGCGAGATGATGATGAAAACATTAATTACAACCCACCCCCACAATATGAGATACCTCAAGCCGATTGGACGTCATTTTTAGATATTCGCCTAAGTGAAGAGTTTCAGGTAGCTAGTCATTTTAATTTACGGTTTCATTTGTTGGTTATTGCATTTATATTTAGCTAATAATTTGATAATGTAATAAACAGAAACTAAGTAGGAAAAAGCAGGAAAGAGCAAAAGAACCTCAATATCCTTACCGGAAAGCGAGTCTTGGACATGCTCTTGTGGAGCAAATTGAGGTATGTAGTTCATTTAGTAGTGAATCCTTACAATTTTTTTAATAAAAATTCTATGTTAATAAATATATATTTTTTAATGAAAATATAGATGAATAGAAGAAGGGATGCTGAATCCGATTATACATAGGTGACACGAGCACTCGTGTGGAGGATTGCGCGTTCCGATAAAACAAATCAAATTGATAACGATAATGTTAGAAGAGTAGTGAATGAAATGGTGAGTTATTTGCAATTTGAGCTCTATAATGTGTTGTATGTTTGTTTTGAAATACTATTGAAAGAACAAAGTTCACTAATTTTTTTTATTTTTTAAATGTATTATTACAGGAGAGCATTTCACAAGAGAGTATTAGTCATAGTGGAAATGGGAAGAGTCGAGATGACCTATTGGCTAAAGCTCTTAAAAAGAAGGAGCATTCGGGTAGCGTTAGGGGTGTTGGCTTTGGGGTCTCACAAAGAGACTACTTTACGGATCCAAAGTCTGCTAAAGAAATGGAGATGGAAAGCTTGAGAAACATGGTGAAAAACCTCTCTGAAACTATGCTTGCCATGCAACGCCGGATTGATGTTTTGGAAGCGCCTAACTCACGTCAGCCACATGAAGATGAGATGATTTCTTTGAAAGATAGCAGCCCAGAACCAGTTAAGATGCTTCCGAAGGTAATGATTTGAACTTGTTTATTAATCATGTACCTTGCAACTCTCTATTTCTATAAATCACACAAAACTTTCTAATATAATGTTGTGTATATATATATATATATATATATATATATATATGTGTGTGTGTGTGTGTGTGTGTAGGTTATCGCTCCATGTCAATTAGCACTTTCATCACCGTCATATCGCGTGGTGGCTAAAGGACAGATGTACAATCGACCGGTGAATGATAGAATACTTCAAAACTATCCATTACCCACTAACCATGTGAAAGTGCGCATTGACACTGCAGTTGAGGCGGATACACCCCTACCCGTCCCTCTCAATGATGAAATGCTCACCATTTCTAGTGCTCTGGGTACCTTTGTTTCTTGGCCAGCGAGTCTTGTCATTGTCACTGATGCACCGGTATGTAATTAATAGCTAGTCATTAATAAATTATAACAATTTGTTTGAAGTTACTAAATATACTTTGGTGTGTAACATTCATGTTTTATTCTCTTTGCTTAAACAGTCTCTTGGACCATCCAAATCATCTGGAAACCAAAAATCAGGGACGTCGAAGCTGTCAGCTGTCAAAGCAAAATTTCTAATGGCCAAGCCTGCACGTGAAGGTGACGGATGTGCAGACCTTGAATTAGATGGACTCCCTGATGACCTTTTATTTCTGGGAAAGTACACGAAGATGATGTCTATTAATGCCCAGATCACTATAGACATCGAGGAACCCATTATGAATTTTGCATTCCCATAGTATAATGGGAAGGAGGAGATCTGTCACCTTCTGCGTAAAAAGAGATAGGAGCCTCTATCATTACAGCGTACATAAAGTAAGTTTTTTTAATTATTTTATTGCATCTGAACTATGATTATTTTCGTTAATTGAAATTCATTTTTTATGCTCAATTTAGGTGTTTGTGGGTTAAGTACGTGTTCCCCGAAGAGAAAGAAGCAAGTTTCGGATTCCTTAGCCCATATTTCATATCTGCGCGAACATGCCCGCAAATTCAACAAGTGCAATACATAGCACGTCGTATGATACAGAGTGCACAAATGAATATGTTATTTCTTGCACCTTACAACATCGGGTGAGCTACTAAAGACTCGACTTTAATTTGTAAAACTAGTTACGCAAAACAAATTTTGAACTTATCTTTTGAATGCTTTTTAGGGGACATTGGTTGTTGCTTGCAATTGATCCATTTCAAGAGATCGTTTACTATCTGGATTCTTTACATGGTGAGCTGGATTACCGAGATGATATGACACTAAAAATCAATCAGTAAGTTTTTCATTCAATCAATGTATCCATTATATTTAATATTTTTTTAAAGTGTATATTTATTTCACATAATTGCTTGTTTTTGACATATTTCCGTGTTTTTTATATTTTTTTATAGGTCTGTGCACATATTTCGTGCAAATCGCAACAACCATTCCAAGAAAACCAAAAACGCTGCCTGTTAATGGTTTAAAATAAAGGTTAGCGTTTTCTAGTTTCAAGAGATTATATATTCGTATAGAAGTTAGTGTTCTAATACAACGTAACTTTGATTACTTTTGTAGTGCCCCGACAGACAAACGGTGTGGATTGTGGCTACTTCGTTATGAGATTCATGAAAGAAATTATTCGCCACGGACAATCTATAATCCCAACAGCGGTATGCATAATCTTAATATATACTTAATTTCTATTCGTTTTGAAATTATTAAACCTTTGGTAGGTAATTGAAACGTCATTTCAGTTTACAATTAATCTCTATATATCTCTTGCAATACTTTTATGATTTTCAATCCTTCTATACTCAAGAGCAAATTGATGAAGTACGCTGCGAAGTGGCACGTTACATTGTGATTTGATTTATTGTATTTAAATTGTCATGAGTAATTTAATTAGTTGATTGTAAATTAACACGTGATCATTTGTTAGAGATTATAACATTTTGTTGTTGGAGGAAAGAGATGGTAATATTGAAGTTTGGGGTTGTTGTTTATGTTGAATATGTTTTACTGTGTAGTTGAAACTTGTTGGGTTGGTTTATTGAATATTACTGTACATGAATATTATCATAATAGGGTGCAAAATATAAAAAAGAAAAAAAATCCGACCCTATGACAGTGTAATAGGGTTCAAAAAATAAAAATAAAAAATATTAATTCGAACCCTATGATAGCGGTTCCGACTGGAACCGCTGTCATAGGGTTCGAATTAATATTTTTTATTTTATTTTTTGAACCCTATTACAGCGGTTCCAGCCGGAACCGCTGTCTTAGGGTCGACCCTATGACAACGATTTTTATGGAACCGCTGTGATTAGGTGACCTTTTACAACGATTGTTAACCGCTGTAATAGGTCCAAATCATGTTACAACGATACCTATTATAGTGGTTAAAACTGATATAAAAGGCCCAAAAAATCGTTGTAATAGGCTATTTCTATAGTAGTGAATGAAATTATTAATGATGTTAGGTGGATGCCAACTATATGTATAATACTATAATATAGTCTATTATTGTAGTCTATTGACAGTAATACTAGTATAAAATGTTTTTTAGTTTTTTACTGCTTTATTGTAGTTGGCCGCTTAAATATTATACTACTAAAACATTTTCTGATGACAGCAATGTTAAGAGTGAGGAAATATATTATAGTAATTAGATGTACAAGCAATGAAATTAATAATGATGTTAGGTGGATGCCAATTGCCAACTATGTATAATACTATATTATAGTCTATTATTGTAGTTTCGAATAAGGAAATATTTTATTGTAATTAACTATTGCAAATTGATGCAATGAAATGATTTTCAGATCTAAACTACGTATCCGTTCCCATTGAGCTTGAGAGTAACGTGCAGTCTATAAATAGTGGCAGCAAGTGTTTACCAAATCATTTGTTTAAGATCAAAATGAAAATTATAATTACATTTTCTTTAATATGAGAAATTACCCTTCAAGTACAAAATAGGAAAATTTTAAAATGTATTTTTAGATGATGTGAGCAAATTCCGTTAGTTTTTTTTATTATTATTATTATAAGATGGGGTTGTTTGTTAAATGTTCAAAATAAGCGGATTAAACTGTAATTACACTAAATAAAAAAAATAATTAGTGTAATTAACCCTTAATTTTATTGTTAAGAAAATATCAATCATATATATCATGATTTCTCTTTATAACTCACTCTTCTGTAGACCTTTAATAAAAAAAATAAGTAAATCGTAAGTTCTATTCAGAATTTAACGTCCGCGGCATGCCTATAGAATAACGTTACCATCTCGATCAGATATGAAGTTCGATTTTATCAATTAAAAAATATATAAACTATGTCTCAAAATATCAAGTTGTTCGTTGATCTTGATTCATGTTCGGTTTGATTAGAACTCGTTCAAGCTCGAACCAATTAAAAACCAAATCAAGTCGATCGAAGCACACTTTTTAAACTCAATAAAAGTTTAAAAAAATTTGAATACTACCTTGTACAATTCGACACATCAATTCATTTACAGTGTATCTCTGATAAGTGTAACGAATTAGATAAAATAAAATTTGGGTTACTTTCTAAATACTACGTCAGTAATAGTTTTATTTAATATACTAAATATGTAAAAAGTTGAATGTTCAATTGGATTATTTGCATGGTGGAGTATCACGAGGCTTGCCAAGACACTTCCAACCAAACATTTTACAGGAAAAAGAATATGTACTTCATCATGTTAAGGTATTGATACGCGAGAATAAAAGATACTAAATGTAGACTTGAATGTGAAAAAGATAAAGAACAAAGATACGACATAACAATTGGAAAGTGCACCATTTTTTTCTTGAAATTAAATCATAGTTGATGCAGGTGAAAATTGGACCTTGGGCCAAGCTGACAAGCCCAAAATTTAGTGGACTAAAACCCATTAAGAAGGCAGATCTGGATCTTTTCTAAAAGATATCCAACCAGAGTTCGAAGACCTAGAAGACCTGCCAATCTGGACCTGCGGGAATAAGACAAATTTATATATGGCAAGACTGGAGACAAGATCTAATTAAAGTTAAAGACTTTTCGAGGAGGAAATTAAGCCCTAATTAATTAGGCCTAATTCCTTAATTGGATTTAGCCTAATTAAGAAGATTATTATGTAATTAAGGAAAGAAGACCAAACATTATTCATTTACCATATTGAAAATTCTCTACAACTTGTATAAATAGTCATTCTAGAGGATGAATGAGGAGAGAGCTATTGTAATATAAGGTATAGAGAAACAAAGATGACCCCCGTAGACGTAGGTCATATTCGACCGAACCGCGTTAAATATTATGTTATTCACATTATTGCTCTTGCATTATATGTCAAATCTCAATATCATACTCATATTATCCCATATATTAATATAAATATTATTGGTGTAAAACCCACACACATCAATAGTATTATATTAATTACAACATAGATGATAATATAATGTGATAGTATTACTCCCATGGTAATTGACAAACTATTAGAACATATGCAAGATACTAAACAACAACTAGATCCTAAATGATAGAATGCATAAGTATTTTGAAAAAGAAAAATCTTTTAGAAATTAAATCCTTTAATATGACGTTTTAGAGAAAAGAACTAGGAGCAATGTTTTCGCATGCAGGCGATACAAATTATAACATATATATATATATATATATATATATATATATATATATTAGGAAAGAGAACGGTATTTAAAATTTCCCATCATCCAAAGGTGTTTATTAGATTGAAAAGTGAACATCCAATAAATAGATGATTACAGACACTGGTTGTGGAAACATTTTCTTTGTAAGTTGTAAGTAAGCAAGTGAAACCACATAAAATAATTGCAAAATTACACACTCCTCACTTATTGTGTATTACCAAAAACCCTTCTCATTTCATGGAAATTAAATTCAGTTCTCTTTTTAGAGCATTTCTTACAAATACACCCTTGTATATTTAAAAATTCTTACAATTTTATCGCCTGCAAACTTTACAAATAGACCCCTAAAGTGTTTGTTTATAATATAAATGAGGGAATTTTAATAATTACACAATAAGTGAGGGAGTTTGTATGTAATTTCCCTTAGATACTTCCACAAAACTACAAAAGTACTTTTAGTTTGGACTTTGGCGGAAAGGGAAGTACGGAGTAACCTATCCCACGCCGCCGGATCACACCACTACACCTCAATTATATTTCTTTAATTTTTTAATTAATCTGAAAGAAAATATTTTGTTTTTCACATTAGAATAAGTCTATAGAAGCTCAATGTAGTAATCACAAATGACGTTTTGATAGTTACTTTATATAATTCTAATCGAAAAGTCCATAAAATGATAAGAGATAAGGTGGGGTGTCATTTGCCCTATTTCTTTGTTAGTAAATTTAAATGTGATAAAATAGATATGCAATTTGGAATCGACTCGAGAATAAATTCTGTCCTTAACACAATATTGCCCTGCTATTGGTGATACGGGTTGGTGCAATTGTGTCTCAAGATACAACAATTCTTCTCGGGATAGAACCACTTCTAATCCCGAGACCTACGAACGAAATCCTGTTTCGAACTCTCAATAATAAAATGATTCAACTCTCAACTTTGTTATTCCCGAAATAACGAAACTCGAGAAAATGAACAAAAGATGAAGAGGAATTGTTAATTCACTCTAAGAAAGAAAAGATCATCCGAAGGGGTTTATATAGGTGTTAGAAACAAAAAGGGCTATAAGTGTCGTTAAATTCAATTTAATAATTCACATAAATGGCATTCAATTCAATTTAATGACTCACATGTAACAGTTATAACGGTTTTGACTGTTATAAATACGACCAACACATGTGTGTCAAAAATACAGCCTGTACGTTCGTGGTTATCGATCGTAATGGGTAGTATACTTTAACTCTTCATCGTTTTACACCGTTGGGTTAGAAGAAATTCACGGTAAACCCACAAATTTTCAAACAACAACTTCAACATTTAATTTCTCATTCGTCCGAATTCGAATTAGATAAATTCAAAATGCACATGTATTGTTCGAATTTGTTACCAGAAGTACGTCATACGTACTTACTTTCATATGATTTCCAACGGTCCCCCACACGAATGAAATTAAACATGCAGACACTTTCAGAGTTCAGGTTAAAGACTATAGCATCAAAAGAGATAGCTTTTGACTTTGAACCTTTCTTAGCGAAATATCATCGAATTTACTAGGTTGTCCAATTAACGTAATGTCTTCAATTATTTAGCCGTTCGTATTAACCAAGACGGGGAATGGCGGCAAGTTTACCGCCGCCTAACGCCACCACCAGCATCGTAAAGCAGTCATATGTTGTCAAATTCGAAAATTATAGCTGCCATTTTCATGGAATCTCCGCCAAACAGAGGCGATTCCAAATCGCACAACCTTCTGCAACGAACAGCGGAGAGTCTCTCGGAGACGTCATTGAAGACTCATAGCCCCGCCATTTGCGGTGCTTCTAGCCCTGCCAAAGGCTTCACACAACAACTGACTTTTGCAGTCATCAAAAAATATTCTCCGAGCAGATTTATCCCATTTTTCAACGAATTTCAAACAATTAAAACTGATTTCATATCAACAAATTCCCTGATTTGTGAACACGATGATTCCAAATCACCAATTTCTTCTTTTCCACTGCATAGTAGAATCGAATGGACTCTGTTCTTAACACAATATTGTCCCGCTATAGCCCTGCTATTGGTGGTACGAGTTGGTGCAATCGTGTCCCAAGATACAACAATTCTTCTCGGAAAAGAACCACTTCGAATCCCAAGACCCACGAACGAAACCTGTTTCAAACTCTCAATAACAAAATGATTCAACTCTCGACTTTGTTATTCGTGGAATAACGAAACTCAAGAGAATGAACAAAAGATGAAGAGGAATTTTTAATTTGCTCTTAGAAAGAAAAGATCATCCGAGGGGGTTTACGTAGGTGTTAGAAATAAGAGGGGTCATAAGTTTCATTAAATTCAATCTATTGACTCACATAAATGTCATTAAATTTAATTTAATGACTCACATGTAACGGTCATAACGGTTTTGACCGTTCTAAATATGACCAATCACATGTGTGTCAAAAATACAGCCCGTACGATCGTGGCCATCGATCGTAATGGGTAGTGTACTGTAATTCCTCATCGTTTTACACCATTGGATCAGAAGAAATTCACGGTAAACCCACCGATTTTCAAACAACTTCAACATTTAATTTCTCATTCGTCCAAACTCGAATTAGAGAAATTCGAAATGCACACGTGTTGTTCGAATTTGTTACCGAAAGTACGTCACACGTACTTTACTTACATCCGATTTCCAACATTCTCAAAATACATGAGGATAGTCATCAATTTTTTATAATAAAAGAATTAATAAATCTCGTTTTAAGAATACGAGGAATAAAATGCTTTTTACTCCCATAACTGCACACTCACTTACTATAAGTAAATTACTTTTAAGTTCAAAACACTGATTTGAACGTGCAAGGATTTTCACCTTGATGAATTGTGATTTCAAATTGTTCTGAAGTTAAATAAAAAATTTAAGATCATATCAACCCACCAACTGGAGAAAACTGAAGTCAAATCTTTAACCCAAATCAAATGCGTTTATAATGTTGTGCATATAACTTTTTTGCAAGCATTAGATTTTGTGTGCGCCCCCTCAACTAGGCGTGCATCTCGAATCAAGCCGCCTCGAGCTCAAGTCGAACTTCACAAGCTCGAGCCAGATTTCCTCTGCTCGAAGCTCACAAGTCAGCTTACGAATTTTTGTATTTTTAATATTTATATATTTTATATTATTAATTACATTAATAATATAATATGTTTTAAAATATTGCATTTTATATTATTAATTATATTAATAAAAACAACAAAGAAACTCAAAATATAAGCAAAATTGGGATCCAGCTCGAGCTCGTGAGCCTGGCTCGAGCCGAGCCAAGCTGGTTTCTTAGTCAACAAGCTCGAACTCGAGTAGTAAGGCTTGAGCCTGGAAAAATCACCAGAGTTGGATTGTTTACACCCTTACGCTCAATGGTGGGGGGAAAACATTTGCCCTACAATACATATTTGTGGAGAGAATTTTTTGACACGCTAAAAGCCAATGTGCTATGATAGCAAGTGCACTAGTCGTGTGTAGTAATAAGTGGACTAAAAATCCGGATTGTCGAACCACGGAGACTTGAATTTTAGTTTATGATTTTAACGAAAAAAAGAACAAATATAATTAAAGTAAATTATAGGTAAAATGCATACAATAAGAACAAGATTACACAATTGATTTTACACAAAGTATAAAGGGAGACTAAGGCACATGCTAGGTTCAAATTGATCAATTATACTTATAAAGATTCTAGTTGAAGGATTACGCTTATATTGTTATGGTGAGAACTCCGAGGGTAGAGAATAACCGATGTCTCGCGTATAAACTCCTATACTTAGATCGTGATTTCCCAAATATTCCTATCCGGAAATCTAACCACTAAACATACATTAACGTACTAGAGTTCACTCGATTTGAATCGAACAACTTCACCCGGGAATCTTTACCTATGTCTAGGGCAATTCCTCATTAGTTACGGGTCATGATGTGAATTTCTTGCACCCTAAGTCAATTTTCTCCCGAAATATTAACCTAGGCATAAGATTCTAACATATAGTGATCAAGTATATGCAAGATAGACAAAAACACAATTCACATCACATAATAATATAAGAACAACCTCAACAATCATCTATTGTAAGCATATATCACAATTTGGCCTTACATGGCCCTAGTCTTACGAATTTAGTTCATAATTGAAAGCATAAAAGACATAAGAGGAATATTTATAGACATAAATGAAATGAAAAGCTCTTAAAAACTCCCTAAATGGTGAATGATGATGGATCTTGAAGTTGAGCCTTCAATCCCCAAGCTCTTTTCCTTCCTCTAGTTTTCCCCTCCAAGAGTGATGAAGAATGGTGATGAATGGTGGAGAAATCACATTAGGGGCTGCCCTCCTCTCCTCCAAGAATCTGAAATTAATAGTGAATGATGAAGAGTATGGGTTCCCCCTCCTTTTATAGCCAAAATTCCATTAAAGTATGCATTAAGAATTCCCATTAAAGTTCCCCAATGAGAATTCCACCTAAGGTGATGCTTAAAGTTTGGCTTTTAAGATTCCAACCAGCTAAAAAAATGCTGAACTTTCGGCCATTAAGAATTCCACCAAGCATAACAATGTGAAAACTTCAACAAAACACATGCATGCTGCCATTTTCTTGCTTTCCAGCGCAGTCTTAGTATTTTCATCATAAACTTCTCCACAGATCTCCAAATTGGATGATTCAAGTCCCCATGTTCCGATAACACATAGATCTACAACTTTGTAGAAGAACATTTTGTCCAATTCGGTCTCTAAGTATACCTAAATTATGTTTCAACATGGAGGTTGTTTCTGATTTGGCGCCCATAAAGTAAATCTACCAAGAAACACACTTATGACAACCCCTCAACACATGTGCTGAATTATGGCCAAAAGTGATTCTTACCCATCATATAAGGCTGGAATTTAGGCTGAAAAAAGAGTAACATTCGGACTATCCATGCCTAGGCTTGACTAGGAGGGCGCTGGGGCGTATCCTGGCACATGTACTTCTCTGTTCGGCGCAGCAATCGTATTTCCTTCAAAATTATCTCTATAGACCTCCGATTTGGATGTTTCAAGTTCCCATTTGAAGCTAAGACATACATCTAAAACTTTGTAGAAGGAAACTTTGTCTAAGTCGGTCTCGAAATGTACGGAATTATCGCTCGAATGTGGTAGGAGATGTATAAACCGCCTCGGTGTTGAAAAACATGCTTGAACTTGTTTTGTACATCGTTTTTCTTCCCTTTTCTTCATGTATTCTCATTTATTACCTGTATTCACTTAACACACCTATTAAATGCAAATGTGACATGATTTAAGCAATAAGTGAATCCAAATCATAAGAATTACGGTCTTAAAAACACGTAAAAACACCTCTTATCATTTTTCAAAATTTATTCCACAATACATGTTTGCTTGTTTTTGTTACAATGGGGGATGAAAGCACATCCTTCAACAGAAATGAATGTTGAAATTAAGTCTAAAACATTGTTGGGGGGCTTCACCAATAAATGGGTACCCGGATGCATATATTGCCCCAGTTTAGCCAAGGCGTCGACACACGTATTACTTCCCATTTGATGTGCTTGAGGTTGGGAAAAATTGCAAAATTGGTACTCCAAGTTGGCCTGTATGTTTTTTTTGGTACTATAATTTGGCCTGTTGGCAATTTGGGTATACTAACTTGCAAAAATTAGCAATTTCAGTACAAATTTTGCCGAAAAATTCCTTTATTATTATCTCATTAGTTAACTAATTATTTAAATGTTGAAGGTAATCAAAATTAATTTTTTACTACTTGTTCCATTACTTTTCTTCTAATTAGAACAATAATAGCTAATTAGAGTTACTATAAAAATAAGTAAAGAAAAATTTGAAATATAAAGCAATTTCAATACAGGTAGTGCTTATTACATAAACATTCCTTGGGGTATTTTGGTCATGTAAAATTTGATCACATTTTGTCAGATTTGACCGTGAGCAAAATAAGATTATCACGTGATTTTTCGTTGACATCGGCAAATTCTGGGCCAAAAAAAGTGACAGGAGGTGTATATGCAAGTCTACTAGCTTTGATAATTGGACTGTTTGGTAATTGACACTAAAGTGAGGGCGACTTTTTTGTAATTTATTCACTTATTAAATATTGATAATAGTCATAATACCCCATATTCAATTTCATTGTCCAATTGGGCTCAATTCATAGTTAGTAAAATACGGGAAGTTCGTCATTCAATATGTATGAGTATATTATGAAATTTTATTGAAAGTTACAGTGAAAAAATCGGCTAAAAAAGTACGGTAACAGGAAATAAACGAATTCGTAGACATATGAGTATGATACGAATACAAATTAATTATTCAGGAGTAAAAATACGGTTTAATTCTATATAAATTTGTAAGATTTATTGCTTGTACTTGCTTTTAATTTATAAAATAAAATTGTATATGAGTCATTAGTTGATAATAATTAATATTTAGACAAATTATTAACGTTTGAATTTTTTAATTGCATAATACTCAATTGGTACATATAAAAATTAATAATAAATTTTTAAATTTTAATTGAAAAATATTTTTTCGCCAAACTTAGAATATTATTCGTCGAGTATTATATGGGATACGTAAAGTACGTGTACTGAATGGTTCAACTCAAAAGTACGAATATTATTCATTACATTTAGAATACATACGTGAAACAAAATATTTTTCAATTATACATAATTACGTGTATTATACGAGTATAATATGAATTTTTACTAACAGAGGCTCAATTTACTAAATAATCCTTAATTATTAAAATGACACATCAGTATCATTGTTTAGCTGCATTATATTTACACCCCTCTAATGAAATGGGTACATTCTAGACTGGACTAGGTTCGAACAATGCCAAATTGATTTTTCAATTTTGAAGGGAAAATTGATGACTTGGCATGCCACTTGGATAAGGATTTGATGACTTGGAATGCCACTTGGATAAAGAATTTTTTTTTTTTGCTCCCATGGTGATTTGAACTTGGGTGAAAAACGTGGCAAGTAGGCACCTTAGCACTAAAACAACTACGAATGTGATACTTCATTGGGTTTATATATTTATATACCTTATTTGTCAACATTAACATAATTTTTTATGTTATCATCATCCACCACTCAGTATCATCATCAACCATGTTCACTTCGAACACCACAGCAACAAAGCCTTCGTCATTTACGACATTGGCTTGTACATGTTGTTGTCCTTTTGCTTAGATTTCTCTTTGCAATCTTTCTTAAGATGACCGGATTTACCGTAACCCCAACAATTCTCTTTGACAATTTTGGGTTTCTTGCCATTACTGGAATTGTTATTTCCATCATGTTTCCGTTTCTTTCCATTATTTAGAGATTTATTTTCAACAACCATAACCTTTGGATTTTTATTATCAACTTCAATTTTTTCCATATTTCAGGTATTCTCCTCAATTTGGAGAAAGTTGATCAACTCTTGTAAATCCAAAGGCTCTTTGTTTTGTGTAAACTCTTTACGAGTATTTTTTCAAGTCGGAGGCAACTTAGTAATAATGCTAGAGACTTGGAAAGCCTCGTCAAGAGTATGACCCTCAAAAATAATTTGATGAAGAAGTACTTGAAAATCATGAATTTGAACAAGAACATATTGAGTATCTACCATTCGGAAATCATAAAATTTACGAACTAGAAAGCGCTTATTTCTAGCATCTTCGGTTTTATACTTGTTCTCCAATTCTGTCCAAAGTTTCCTCGCCATTTTGTTCATCGAAGTTGGCTCGTTCCCATCATAAAGTGAATTCGACCTAGCATTTAGAATGTGACCCTTGCATATAAAATCATCTTGTTCCCACTTCTGGCGTTCCTTCATTTGTGCCACTGTTTTGCCCTCGACTTCTGCAGGAGCATCTCGTTCGAGAACGTAACCAATCTTCAACATCATCAGATAGAAGAACATCTTTACCTTCCAACGCCTAAAATTAGAACCATCAAACTTCTCCAATTTTGAAATATTAGACACACCGTGACCCCTTACAGAACTCTCGGCCGTTGCAAAAATTAAAGTCTTAAGATTGTTGAAGAAATAGGAAAACCGAGATTCTGCCCGAGTCGAGGATCACTCTTTTCTTAAGACTTTATTTGCACCCTTTTACTACTAGGTATCAGCAAATAAGCCTCCCAAGATAATTCAGGCAAAACAATATTCAGATAGTAGTATATGAATATACTTGAATATAGCAGATTTGAAAAAAAAATGAAAATTGTATATTTCAATGTAATGAAGTAAGTGTTTCGGATTTTAGGGGTCAAATATTTATAGGAAATATTGAGTCACCATTTAGCGGTTGCATTGATTCAAATAGGCTTTGTTGAACTAAAGGTTGCACCTTTTCGTTCAAGCTGAAGAGTTATGGCACCAAAATTAAACCATTTCAGTTTAGCGTTCAAAAAATTAATTTTGGCACTGAAATTGAATCAAATTGGTTACTTTTCCATATTTAAATTAAAATTCGCAGAAAAAGATATACCAAGACCATCGACGGCATGTGAGCACACGGGCCACGGCCCGACCCGGACCGGTGCCATGGGTCCACTCCTTTTTTACTTATTAATTTAAGTATTTAAGAAAGTACATTTATTATATAGTTACTTCAACTTCCTTACTTTTCCTATGTGATAAAGAACTTCCTCATAAATGTTCCAAAAAAATTCTGTTTCATTAAAACTTGTTCTACACAACCACTAATCACAAAAATTCCAACAGTTAGGTGCATTTTCTGGAAGGGAGCAAGTACTTAAATATGTGCAAGTAGAGAAGTTGTGATATAAATACAGTAAGTTGGGATTGGAAATAGTTAAATATAATAGAGAAAATTACTAAACCCCCCTAAAATAATTTTTTATATCCAAAAAAATCATAAAAATATTCTTCAATCTTAAAAACTCATTCTACAAACTTTTCATTTCAAAAACCCCAAAAATGAAGATTAACTACTTCTTGGACTAAACTACCATTCATTTATTAAGTTAATAATTGATCAATTATTTTTCTTATAAATCATTTTGGTTTAATTATTTCAAATTGATGAGTCATAAAATACGAGTCTTATTTCGTAATATTAAATTTTTTAAATATTTGCATATAATTTAATTTTTATTTTATTATGGTAATTATCTAGAAATACACTTTTTAACTTTTTAAAAAAGATTAAATATCTAAAAAATTAAAATTAAAATTAGAATTAGTATCAATTATGAATATAAAATTTTTAAATAAATAATTTCATTGTAAAACTACAATTGATTAAGTTTTAACCTAGAAGGTTAAGGAATAAAATCCATAAATTTGTTTACCCTAAATATTGGATTTTTTAGAACGAACAATTGATGAAGTGAGTTTTTTGGATTGACCCTAAATATTGGATTTTTTAGAACGAACAATTGATGAAGTGAGTTTTTTGGATGGACTCATGAATTTTTTGGATGTAAAAATTTATTTTAAGGGTCTTTTAATAATTTTTCTAATATAATATTCTTGTGCATCATGAAGATGATAACTAATTAGAACTTGTTTATTTCATTTGGCAGTTACACACTAAAAGTCAACCGCGCGTCTTGATCTTGGAAATAAATAAAAGACATTTTAGATGTGCAAGCAATAAAATTATTAATAATGATGTTTGGTGGATGCCAACTATGTATAATACTATAATATAATATAGTCTATTATTGTAGTCTATTGACAAAAACACTAGAATAAAATGTTTTTCAGTTTTTTACTGCATCATTGTAGTTGGACGCTGAAATATTAGGGATAAT
The DNA here is from genome assembly GCA_019426215.1 of Buddleja alternifolia. Lineage (NCBI taxonomy): Eukaryota > Viridiplantae > Streptophyta > Magnoliopsida > Lamiales > Scrophulariaceae > Buddleja > Buddleja alternifolia. Next base: position 27,192,354 of record CM033403.1, read on the forward strand.
TGCATAAAACTCCCTGTATTATTTCGAAAATGCCAAAAATCTCATGTGTTAACGAAATAGGCTAATCACCCTTTGTATTCCTAAAAAGTGTGTAAAAAAGCCAAATTTTGTTAAAATGGTAGAAGAAAATATGTATTTTTTTGGGTGAATTAACACTATCTACCTTTTATAAAGCATGAAAAGTAAATGAAAAATAAACATGTCAATAAAAGTAAAAATCATGAAAAAACGCGCTCGTTTTTTAATGAAATTTGGTTTTTTCACATTTTTTAAGAATACAGGGGATTGATTAGTCTATTTCGTTAACACAAAATTTGTTTTAGCATTTTCGAAATAACAGGGGGTTTATGCAATTACTCCTAAATATTATACTACTAGTAGATTTTCAGATAACAGCAAATTGATACGCTTAAATATTAAGAGTGAGGAAATATTTTATAGTAATTTACTGCGAATTGATGCAAGGAAATGATTTTCAGATCCAAACCATTGAGTTTGAGAGTAATGTGCAGTCTATAAATATTGGCAGCAAATGGCATTATTCCTACATCTCTCTCTTGCTCCTTTATAACTATGGCTGATGCATCTGTCTCTATGGTGTTGACTCGATTGGCTCCAATGAGGTCGGAAGTCTGTCCGAAAAGCTGAAGAAAATTCAAGAGGTGTTGGTTGATGCTGAACGAAAAGGAGTCACTGATCCTAAGGTCAAAAGTTGGCTAGACAAGCTTCAAGAAATTGCCTACGAGATAGACAAGCTTCAAGAAATTGCCTCAAAATTAATTTTTTATCATTTGTTCCATTAATTTTCTTCTAATTAGAACAATAATAGCTAATATGAGTTATTATAAAAATAAGTAAAGAAAAATTGGAAATATAAAGCAATTTCAATGCAAGAGGTGCTTATTACATAAACATCCTGTGGGGGTATTTTGGTCATGTAAAATTTGACCACATTTTGTCAGATTTGACCGTGGGTAAAATGAGATTATCACATATTTTTTTCGTTGATATTAGCAAATTCTGGCCAGAAAAAGTTACAGGAGGTGTATATGTAAGTCTGCTAGCTTTGATAGAGGAGGTTTGTGTAATTTCGTAACTCAATTGGATTGTTTGGTAATTGACACTAAAGTGAGGGGGACCTTTTTTTTAATTTACTCACATATTAAATTTTTTTTTTAATTCAAGAAGGAGGGGATACCCTATATATCTAGCTCGACAAACCCGGGTTGATAGTTATAATCTTGAGCCATAAACACTCTATCTAGCTCCATAAAGGAGGGGAGAGCCACAACTTGTGGCAGCCTGGATTCAAACCCAGGACCTTTCACATAAAGTGGAAGGTGGATATCACTAGACCAACAGGTTTTGGGTTACTCACATATTAAATATTGATAATAGTCATAATACCCCCATATTCAATTTCATTGTCCAATTGGGCTCAATTCATAGTTAGTAAAATACGGGACGGGATAATATGTACGAGTATATTATGAAATTTTATTGAAAGCTACGGTGAAAAAATCGGCTACAAAGTACGGTAACGGGAAATAAATTGATTTGTAGACATACGAGTATAATACGAATACAAATTAATTATTTGGGAGTAAAAATACGGCTTGATTTTATATAAATTTGTAAGATTTATTACTTGTACTCACTTTTAATTTATAAAAATAAAATTGTATATGAGTCATTAGTTGATAATAACTAATATTTTGATAAATTATTAACGTTCAGAGCTCTGTTAGTTAAAACTCGTATTATACTCATAGAGTTCACGTACGTACTTATAATTGGAAAATACTTTCGTTTCCCATATGTATTCCGAACATAATGAATAATACTCGTACTTTTGAGTTAAGCCATTTAGTACACGTACTTTACGTATCCCGTATTAAACTTCATGAATAATACTTCAATTTTGGCAAAAACTATTATTTTTTAATTTAAAACGTGAAGATTCTAATTATTTTTTATAAGTACTAATTGAGTATTACACAATTAAAAACTTACGAACTTTGATAATTTATCAAAATATTATTTATTATCAACTAGAGATTCATATAGACTATTATATTTATTAAATAAAAGCGAGGACAAGCTAAATATATACTACTCAAATTTATATGAAAATAAGACGTATTTTTACTCCCGAATAATTTATTTGTATCTGAATTATACTCGTACGTCTACAAATTCGTTCATTGCCCGTTCCATTGCTTTTTAGCCTATTTTTTCAACGTAACTTTCAAGAAAATCTCGTATTATACTCGTACGTATTAAATGACGATTTTTTCCATCCCATATTTAACTAACTAGGGTTCGGAGTTTGTAATTGCATAATACTCAATTGGTACTTATAAAAATTAATAATAAATTTTTAAGTTTTAAATTAAAAAATATTTTTTCGTGAAACTTAGAATATTATTCATCGAGTATTATACGGAATACGTACATGTACTGAATTGTTCAACTCAAAAGTACGAGTGTTATTCATTACATTAAAATGCATACGTGAAATGGAATATTTTTCAATTATACATACGTACATGTAATATACGGATATAATACGAATTTTTACTAACAGAGGCTCAATTTACTAAATGATCCTTAATTATTAAAATGACACATCAGTATCATTGTTTAGCTGCATTATATTTACACCCCTGTAATGAAATGGGTATCATTTGCAGAAGCCCTCATCTTTATTTGGCAGCAGCTTCACATATTTTCGATAGTGCGATCACATATTCGATTTTTTGGGTTAGTAGGAAATGGACACTATTATGTCTGTTGGTGTATTTTTCTGAAGTGAGCAAGTACTTAAATATGTGCAAGTAAGGGGAGGTGGGAATAGTTAATATAATTACCCAATTATAGTATTCTTGTGCATCGTGTAGATGAGAACTAACTAGAACGTTTTTATTTCATTCGTCAACCGTCTTCATCTTGGAAATAAATAAAAGACATTTTAGATGTGCAAGCAATGAAATTATTAATGATGTAAGGTGTACGCCAACTATGTATAATACTATAATATAGTCTATTATTGTAGTCTATTGACAGTAATACTAGTATAAAATGTTTTTCAGTTTTTTACATTGTAGTTGGACGCCAACCACATGAACTAATTCTCAAGACCAAGTCCAGATGCTTATATATATTACTACTATTACTACATTTTCAGATGACAGCAATGTTAAGAGTGAGGAAATATTTTATAATAATCTACTATTGCAAATTGAAGCAAGGAAATGATTTTCAGATCCAAACCATGTATCCGTTCCCATTGAGCTTGAGAGTCTATAAATAGTGGCAGCAAGTGGCATTATTCCTACAAATCTCTCTCTTGCTCCTTCCTTCATAATTACACTCTCCAATATATTAACCAAACCTTTTAAGAAAGCAAGCCATGGCTGATGCATCTGTCTCTACGGTGTTGAAAAGATTGGCTCCGTTGATCGAGAATAGGATCCGAGACGAGGTCTCCGTGTTGCTCAACGCTGAAAATGAGGTCGGAGGTCTCTCCGAAAAGCTGAAGAAAATTCAAGAGGTGTTGGCTGATGCTGAACAAAAAGTAGTCGATGATCCTAAGGTCAAAAGTTGGCTACACAAGCTTCAAGAAATTGCCTACGAGATAGACGACGCGGTGGATGAATGGGAAGTGGAGAATATCAGACAACAACTCGAGGAATCCGAGGATTCTTCTGGATCATCATCTGAGGATCCATGGCAGAAGAAGGTAACTTCCTTTCTTGAATCTGTTTGTTTATGCTTCAAACAAACCGTTCGTCGTCGTAGTATTGCCCTAGATGTTAAGCATATACATGAAAAGCTAGATTCCATTGCCCAAGAAAATGAGAATGAATTTAAGTTCATTCCCAATATTGGCGGCAGTGTTTCTCGAGCTTCTAAACGAGATAAGTCTACATCACGTCTTGTGGTGTCTGAAGTACATGGTCGAGATTTGGATAAGGAAAAACTGATGAGCAAATTGTTTTCAGAGAGTAGTAGTCAAGGAGAAGTTGGCATCAAAGTTATTTCGATAGTGGGTATGGGGGGAATGGGGAAGACAACACTTGCTCAACTTGTATTTAACGAGATCAAGAACCAAAAACTGTTTAAGCCAATATGGATCTGTGTTTCCCATCCTTTTGATGAAATTAAGATTGCAAAAGCAATTTTGAACGAATTAAAGATTAGTTATCCGACAGATCCTCCATTCGAAACACTGTTAAATCGCATTGAGGAATTTGATGAAAGAAAAAAGTTATTTCTTGTCCTTGATGATGTCTGGACAGAGAAGGATACAAAGTGGAAACCATTGAAAATAGCTCTCAATAGTTGTGCCCCTGGAAGTATAGTTTTGGTGACCACAAGAAAAGAAAAGGTTGCGAAAGCAATGGGAAGCACTCATAGTCATATCCATCAATTAGACGTATTATCGGAATATGATTGTTGGAAAGTGTTGACCCATAAAGCCTTTAAAGATAAAAGTGAGAGCGATTGTGAGAGGTTGAAAAAAACTAGTCAGGAGATAGCCAAAAAATGCAAAGGCATGCCACTAGCTGCCAACACTATTGGGGGTCTATTGCATTCTAAAACTACTCTTCAACAATGGGAAAATGTGTTGAGCGATAAGTTGTGGGATTTGAAGGAAGTTAAGGAAGACCTTTTCCCAGTTTTAACATTGAGTTACAATGAGTTAGAACCTGCTGCAAAGAGTTGTTTTTCTTACTGTGCGATTTTTCCAAAGGATTCCCTCATAGATGTAGATGATCTAATAAGAATTTGGATGGCACAAGGTTTTCTATCGTCTAGTGAGACTATGGAACTACAAGGACGTGAATACTTTGAGGACTTAGCAATGCATTCTTTCTTTCAAAACTTTGAATTATCCTACTGGACCAATAGTATAGAGTCATGCAAAATGCACGACATTGTACATGATTTTGCCCAATCCCTAACAGAGAATGAATGTCTGATTGTGGGAGAAACACATGGAGGACAAAGGATAGTAGCTGGACATGATGCTCGCCATCTAAGCTTGATGCAGTGTCAAGATAATACCGATTTTAGTTTCTTCCCACAGTTTCGCAGTTTCTTCTGCAAAAATATCAAAGTACCTCCATATTTGTTTAATCATCTAAAACGGGTAAGGTTGTTGAGTTTAGGCAAATTGGAAAATATTCCAGAAGAAATAGGAAATTTGATTCATATAAGATACTTGGATGTAAGTGAAAATTATTCTTTAAAGGAATTCCCTGAAACCGTCTGCAATTTGTATAATTTGCATACCTTGGGCATTCGAAAGTGTAATTCTCTTTGTGGACTTCCTGAAGGGATCCATAAATTAAAGAACTTGAGGCATCTTCTGAATATTGGGATTGCAGAAGATTTTAAGTATCCTAAAGGATTTGAGAAGTTAACCAATCTTCGGACGCTAGAAATATATTCAAGTAATAAATTGGGATATTTGAAAGATTTGAACCAACTTCAAGCCGTTCCTCGTATTAAGGTAATGGGTGACACGGAAGAGGTAGAGGTTAAGAGAGCAGAGCTGAAAAATAAGATATTTCTTCGAGCTTTAAAATTAGAGGTTGAGGGAGATGAGTTATTAGAAATAATCGAGGATATACATCCTCCTCCAAACTTGGAAGGATTAGATTTTAAAGGCCCCAGGTTACCAAAATGGTGTACCACCCTCACCCAGTTGAGAAAACTTGAATTTTATGGTCCCTCCCACAGGAGATACGATTTTTCTTGCTCATGTTTGCCTCCTCTCGGAAAACTTCCCTTCCTTGAGGAGCTACTTATTTGGAGAGTAGAAACACTGAATCATGTGGGGCATGAGTTCTTGGGGATGATGAATGATCAAACATCAATAGTGCCATTAACAATATTCCCCAAATTGAAGTCATTAGAGTTTTGGTATTGCGAGAGATGGGAAGAGTGGGAAGATATAAGTGAGGAGGAAGAAGAAGAAAATAATATGATCTCCATAATGCCATGTCTCCAGAAGTTGACCATTTATAACTGTTCAGAATTAAAGGCACTACCACACCGCCTCCTGTGTAAGGCCCCATCTCTTGAGGTTTTGAAGATTTATTACTGTCCATTTCTAAAAAATCGTTACAATTGGGAGACAGGAGAAGATTGGGATAAAGTTTCACACATCTCAAATGTCGAAATTTATCCTGATGAAGAGGAAGAGGAAGATGAAGAGGAAGAGGAGGAGGAAGAGGAAGAATATTAGTTGTTGCGTGCTGTGCTGAGTTTCTTGTCTTGATGATTTTTCCGATGTAAAATAAAACAAATTCACTAGTTGTGTTTTGTGTTTCTTTTCTTCATTTCTGAATGTAATAATAATAATAAAACAATATTCATTTTTGTATTTTCTATATTATGAAGCTAAAACAGTTGATTGAATTTTTTTTTTTTAATTTTAGGAAAAATAACACGCAGACCCCCTAACTTATTTTAAAATTACCAAAACTCGCTCTCACTTATTAAAAATTACCAACGCACCCCCTTTTTGTAAATAATTTCTTACAATTACGTACACCTCTTGTGTGTTTAACAATTCTTACAATTTTACCTCTGTAAATCTTACAAATATACCATTGAGGGGATGTGTTGGTAATTTTCAATAAGTGAAGTGGAGTTTTGGTAATTATAAAATAAATTATGGGGTCTGTGTGTAATCTTTCCCTTAATTTTAGTCTTATAAGAAAATATCAATCATATATATCATCATGTCTCTTTATCACTACAAATTTTTGTAGACATTTCAAAAAAAAAATTAACTCAAAAGTCCAAATTTATAACTACCCACCGTACTCTTGTTCGGATATCATGATTTATTCTATCGAAGAATACAGTTGGTGTGTGTTCCTTGTCTTAATTTTCTCATGTAAAACTAAAATATTTTAACTGGTTGTCTGTTTGTTTCTTTTATTGATTTCTCAATGTAACAATAAAACAAATTCCTTTTTGTACTTACTCATATATAGTAATAACGTAACAGTTGAATTTTTTTTGGATAAGTGTTTACCAAATCATTTATTTAAGATCAAAATGAAAATTATAATTACATTCTCTTTAATATGAGAAATTACCCTTCAAGAGCAAAATAGGAAAAATTTAAAAAGTATTTTTTGATGATGTTAGCAAATTCCTTTAGTTTGCAATTTTATTATAAGATGGGGTTGTTTGTTATATTTTCAAAATAAACGGACTAAATTGTAATTACACTAAATAAAAAGAATAATTAGTGTAATTAACCTTTAATTTTATTGTTAAGAAAATATCAATCATATATATCATGATTTCTCTTTATTACTACACTCTTTTGTAGACCTTCAATAAAAAAATAAGTAAATCGAAAGTTCTATTCAGAATTTAGCGTCCGCGGCATTCCTATAAAATAACGTTACGATCTCAATCAGAAGTTCGATTATATCAATTAAAAAATATATAAACTATGTCTCAAAATATCAAGTTGTTCATTAATCTTGATTCATGTTCGGTTCGATTAGAACTCGTTCAAGCTCGAACCTATTAATAACCAAACCAAGTCGATCAAAGCACACTTTTTAAACTCAATAAAAGTTCAAAAAAATTTGAATACTACCTTGTACAATTCGACTCATCAATTCATTTACAGTGTAACGAATTAGATAAAATAAAATTTGGGTTACTTTCTAAATATTACGTCAGTAATAGTTTTTATTTAATATACTAAATCAGTAAAAAGTTGAATGTTCAATTGGATTATTTAATATACTAAAAAATTAACCATTGTAAATTAAATCATGGTATTAGATTAAGACAAAAAAAGTACAATATAGATGATAATATAATGTGATAGTATTACTCCCATGGTAATTGAAAAACTATTAGAACATATGCAAGACACAAACAACAATTAGATCCTAAACGATAGAATGCAGAAGTATTTTGAAATAGAAAATCTTTTAGAAATCAAATCCTTTAATAAGACGTTTTAGAAAAAAGAACTAGGAGCAATGTTTTCGCATGGAGGCGATACAAATTATAACATATCTATCTATCTAATCTAACTCTTATATAAATGTGTGAATAACTCAATTATTTGTTCCATTGTGAAAAAAATTTCATGCCCATCATTACTATTGATAATAAATAATAAATAAATCAATTTCTTAAGTAAAAAAATTCATTGCGTAGTAGGAAACCATTTAGTAATAATAAGAGTTCAATTACATGTCCAATTAAATGATTATTGTTAAGAGGAAAAAGTTTCGGTATCTAAAACCTTTGGTGTATCATGTATGACTTTACAAGAAAAGTAATTATTACTTGAAAAATGACAACGAAAGATCATAGTTGATAATGGGCGAGCATAATTAGTATTAGTTCACATATAGGATGACCGGCTAATTGTTTCTATTTGTTAATAAAAAAATTAAGCAGCCTTAGTGAAATCTTTGTCGTCAAATTACACAATCACAAAGTGAAAGAAACTATTAACAAGGAAGATAAGAAAAGGCAGAAATAATTTCATCCAAATTCAGACCTACAAATTAGCCAAAAAAAAATACTGAAAAAAGTAAAACACCCTTAGATTGCATATCTAAATAGTTTCTAAATATTACGTCAGTAATAGTTTTTATTTAATATACTAAATCAGTAAAAAGTTGAATGTTCAATTGGATTATTTAATATACTAAAAAATTAACCATTGTAAAGAGCATTTGGCGCGTTGTTACTTCAGAGGTTCACGATACAATATTATGACAATGAAGGGAGTAGAGTCCATTAATGTTGTCCTGACTAGTGCAAGATCATATCCGATAATTGTTTTGTTGAATGGAATTTTGAAGTTAGTAAGTAAGTGGTTCAACAAGCACCATAACGACGCTGTAGCGGGGTCCTTGTCACAGAAACTCACTCCTGAAGTGTAGAGAACGATGCATGCAAGGAGGAAAGATTCTATTTTATTTAAAACACGCGTCTTACATGAGTGTACAGGTGAGTACCTTGTTCAGTGTGATGATAAAACATTCTCCGTTGACTTGCAAGCGAAAAAGTGTAATTGCGGTGTTTTTGATATTGACCATATCCCGTGCATGCACGCGATTGCAGCATTTAATTGGGATGATGGCTTGCTTGAATTAGTGTCTAAATATTATTGGAAAGATAATTGGGTATTGGCTTATGTACGAACTATATACCCCGTCCCTAGTGACTTTGACTGGATCATCCCACTAAAGTAGAGGCAAATATTGTTGAACCTCCTCTGTGCAAAGAAAAGCGTGGAGCGATTCGGAAAAATCGCTATGAATCTGTTGGGGAAAGAAGGAAAAGCCACAAAAGACGTGTAAAAGATCCATCCACCTTCTAAACAATTGTTTTATTTATGGTAAAAAAATATAAACAATTTTTTGTCACATATGTTTTAATTATCTTTCAATGCTTGGATCATGCGTTATTCATATGTCGTATTTTTTGGTTTGATGTATGATAAGTATTTTGATGATTTTTTTAATTTAGCAGGAACAATATTCTCTTCGACCTGTCGTCCTGAATGGTCACTCGGGCTGTTTGCTTAACATTCATATATAGTACTATCACTTGTAATACTACTATCACTAGGGCTGTTTGACAAGTTGAAGCTTTATTAATTGAAACTGGGACGAGTTTCTACATTCTCTTCGAAGAGTGTTACTGTAACTTGCGTTGGAGCTAATTGACAACACAATGGCTTCATTCATCATTCATTGTACTTTAAATAATAGTAGAAGATGAGTCTGAGTCTGTATTGTGCTGAAATAGGAGTTACACAAGACATGGATATGTAGATGATAGAATAGGAGATTGTTTTGTGATTTTGATGTTTTCAATTTATTGATTGTATCTTGTGTTGGATGTATTTTTATATTGAATTGATACTCAAAGCAAAAGATGTCTTTAGTGTGCTGTAAATAATAGCAGAACATGCTGAACTAGGAGTTACACATACTGAATACAGAGATTCATAGATGATAGATCTGGAGATTGTTTTGTGATTTTGAGAATTTCAATTTATTGGTTGTATCTTGTGTTGGAGGTATTTTTATTGAATTGATACTCAAAGCAAAAGATGTCTTTACTTATTTATTTGTTGTGCTGTAAATAATAGCAGAACATGCTGAACTAGGAGTTACACATATACTGGATACAGAGATTCATAGATGAAAAATCTAGAGATTTTTATTAAATATATGGCCTGATTACTTGAAAATGTTCTAAATATATATTTTTAATGTTAATTATTTATGTGTAAAAGTGTAAAAGATTACGTTATATTATTGACCTTGAAAATGAAGTTATTAGTTGCAAGCCCATGAACAAACTACAAAGATCATTTGATTTGAAAAATAAAGAAAAGAAATAATTATAATATAGTATAAAATAGTATAACAAGTATTAAATATTTGGCGGCTTTATACCATCATAAAGATAAAAAAAAAATGATAAAATTAGTAGATCAAAATGTTCAATAGTTTTACATCGTATTGCTGCAAGAAGATATTCGGTTTCAACAGAATGACTTTGTTCTAATACCAAGTTCATGGTGGGTTTAATCTTGTTTTTTATTTTTTGATACATGTGTGATTCTTCGTAAAAATTAATTAATATCTGTTTATTGGAAATAACTATTACATGCAATTTATTTATTTAATTTTGTATGAAATTGTTGAACTTGTGCAACGCACATGCATTTTACTAGTAAATATAAAAGTATGATCTTGGAAGTTGTTTCTTCCAATTGTGATATTATCATATTACCTTTACTTATATTTATTATATTGCCACCTTTAAATAATTAAATTAAATAATTATTTGAGACTCTACATTAACGTAACTCCCATTGCTTAATTAAATAGTTAAATTAACAACATTTGAGTCTCAAAAGTCCCCTAATGAATTTGTCATAAACCAAAAAAAAAGGCCACCTCTAATGAAACTTATGTAAAAATATTAAATTAAAGTTAATTAAACTAATAAAATCAAAGAATGCAATCTAACAAACGTAGGGCTCTACATAATCAAGCCACCTCCTAATGAAACTTATGTAAAAATATTAAATTAAAGTTAAACTAATACAATCAAAGAATCAAAATAACAAACGTATACCTCTACATAATCAACATCACCTGGTTTCATTGCTTAATTATATAATTAAATTGACAACATTTGAGACTCTACATTTTCTTGATATCCTTCACTTGAAACTGCTGGCAAACTCAAAGGTCCCCTAATGAATTTGTCATAAACTAAAAAAGGCCACTCTACATTATGTCATTAATTAACACTGCTTAATTAAATAATTAAATTAATAACGTTTGAAACTCTATATTTTCTTGAAATCCTTCATCTGATTAGAGCAAAAATTTTAGTCTCAAAATATTTTGATGTATAAGTTGTATTACCATAAGTGTCATAATATTTCTCCTTTAGCCCATTTCTTATTAGTTAATTCTCTTAAACAAATACTTGTACATATTCTCTATTTATAACGTAAAATTCTATTTGACACATTTCAATATAAATTGTGAATAAAAAATGTTTCATATGAACAAGTATGAATTAGATTTTTTTTATATTTCCAGATATATTGCATGAATATTGAAATTTTTTAGTATATAAATATATATTCTACGTGCAACGCACGTACACTCCACTAGTTTTCTAAAATGTATTGGGAAATGAGTTTTTTTATTTTTGTGTGAGAAAAGTGAAAAAAACAGGTGTGTTGAAAAAATTGGCTCGGTTGATCGAGAATAGGATCCGAAAAGAGGTCTCCCTGATGCTCGACGCCAACGACGAGGTGGCAAGTCTCTCCTCAAAGCTGGAGAAAATTCATCAGGTTCTAGCTGATGCTGATCAAAAAGGTGTGACGGATCCTAGGGTCAAAAGTTGGCTAGAGAAGCTTCAAGATATTGCCTATGAGATAGACGATGCAGTGGACGAATGGGAAGTGGAGAATATCAGACAACAATATGAGGAATCCGAGGATTCTTCTGGATCATCTGAGGATCCATCCATGGCAGAAGAAGGTAAGTTCCTTTCTTGAATCTATTTGTTCATGCTTCAAACAAACCGTTCGTCGTCGTAGTATTGCCCTAGCTGTTAAGCATATACACAAAAATCTAGATTCCGTTGCCTAAGAAAATTAGAATGAATTTAAGTTCATTCCCAATATTGGCGGTGTTTCTCGAGCTTTTAAGCGAGATGAGTCTACTTCATTTTTTGAGGTGTCTGAAATACACGGTAGAGATCTTGATAAGACAACGTTGATGAGCAAATTGTTTTCAGAGAGTAGTAGTCAAGGAGAAGATGACATCAAAATTATTTCGATAGTGGGTACTGGGGGATGCAGAAGACGACACTTGCTCAACTTGTATTTGACGAGATCAAGAACCAAAAAGTGTTTAAGACTATGTGGATTTGTGTTTCCGATCCTTTTGACGGAATTAAGGTTGCACAAACAATCTTGGATCAACTACATGTTAGTTATTCGACGAGCTCTCAATTTCAAACACTACTAGATATCATTGAGGAATCTACTTCAGGGAAAAAATTCTTTCTTGCTCTTGATGATGTTTGGACAGAGAAAGACACGATGTGGAAACCATTGAGAAAATCTCTCTCGAGTGGTGTCCCCGGAAGTAGGATTTTGGTGACCACAAGAAAAGAGGAGGTCGCGGAAGTAATGGGAAGCACTCATATCTATCCATTAGAGGGAATATCGGACATAGATTGTTGGTTAGTATTGAGCCAAATAGCCTTTAAGGGGAGGAGAGAGAGTCATTGTAAGATGTTGGAAAAAACTGGTCAGAAAATAGCCGAAAAATGCAAAGGCATGCCATTAGCTGCCAAGACTATTGGGGGTCTATTGCATTCTAAAACTACTCTCCAACAATGGGAAAATGTGTTGAACAGTGAGGTGTGGGAGTTGGAGGAAGTGAAGAAAGACCTTTTCCCCCTTTTAACGTTGAGTTACAATGAGTTGGAACTTGCAATAAAATGTTGCTTTTCCTATTGTGCCATATTTCCAAAGGATACCATTATAGATGTAGATGATCTAATACGAATGTGGATGGCACAAGGTTTTCTATCGTCTAGTGACACTATGGAACTACAAGGACGTGAATACTTTGAGGATTTAGCAATGCGTTCTTTCTTTCAAGACTTTGAATTATCCGACCTACCCAATAGTATAGAGTCATGCAAAATGCACGACATTGTACATGATTTTGCTCAATTTTTAACAAAGAATGAATGTCTGATTGTGGGAGAAGCACATGGAGGACAAAGGGTAGTAGCTGGACATGATGCTCGCCATCTAAGCTTGATTCAGTGTCAAGATAAAACTAATTTTAGTTTCTTCCCACAGCTTCGCAGCTTCTTCTGCAAAGACCTAGAAATACCTCCATATTTGTTTAGTCATCTAAAACGGGTAAGATTGTTGAGTTTAGGCAAATTGGAAGGTATTCCAAAGGAAATAGGGAATTTGATTCACATAAGATACTTGGATGTAAGTCACAATTCTTTTTTAAAGGAACTCCCCGGGATACCGTTTGTGATTCGTATAATTTGCAGACATTGGGCATTCGAAAGTGTATTTCTCTTTGTGGACTTCCTGAAGGGATACATAAATTAAAGAACTTGAGGCATCTTCTGAATGGAGGGACTTGAGGCAACTTCAAGGCATTCTTAGGATTAGGATAATGGGTGACATGGAAGAGGTAGAGGTTAAGGAAGCAGAGCTGAAAAATAAGATATTCCTTCAATTTTTAGAATTAGATGTTGAGAGAGATGAGTTATTAGAAATAATGGAGGATATACATCCTCCTCCACACTTGGAAGGATTGACTTTTAAAGGCCTCAGATTACCAAAATGGAGCACCACCCTCATCCAGCTGAGAAAACTCGAATTTTCTGGTAACAACATGTACGATTTTTCTTGGTCTTTGCCTCCTCTCGGAAAACTTCCCTTCCTTGAGGAGCTTGTTATTGATGATGTACAAACACTGGATCGTGAGTTACTGGGGATGATGAATGATAAAACATCAGTAGTAGTGCCATTAACAATATTCCCCAAGTTGAAAAAATTAAAGTTTCGTAATTGCAATAGTGGGAAGAAGAAAATAAAATGATCTCCATAATGCCATGCCTCCAGGTGTTGTATATTACATTCTGTCCAGAATTGAAGGCACACATTCTGTCCAGGAGTTGATGGATCGGACATCAGTAGCTGTCCATCTCTGAAACATCTCTGAAACAAATTCACTAGTTGTGTTTTCTGTTTCTTTTCTTCATTTCCCAATGTAATAATAATAAAACAATATATCGTGATTTCTCTTTATTACTACACTCTTTTGTAGACAATTAATAAAAAAAAAAATAAGTAAATCGTAAGTTCTATTCAGAATTTAGCATCCACGGCATGCCTATAGAATAACGTTACGATTTCGATCAGATTTGAAGTTCGATTCTATCAATTAAAAAATATATAAACCATGTCTCAAAATATCAAGTTGTTCGTTGATCTTGATTCATGTTCGGTTCGATTAGAACTCGTTCAAGCTCGAACCTATTAATAACCAAACCAAGTCGATCGACGCACACTTTTTAAACTCAATAAAAGTTCAAAAAAAATTGAATATTACCTTGCACAATTCGACTCATCAATTCATTTACAGTGTCTCTCTGATAAGTGTAACGAATTAGATAAAATAAAATTTGGGTTACTTTCTAAATATTATGTCAGTAATAGTTTTATTTAATATACTAAATCTGTAAAAAGTTGAATGTTCAATTGGATTATTTGCATGGTGGAGTATCACGAGGCTTGCCAAGGCACTTCCGACCAAACGTTTTACAGGAAAAAGAATATGTACTTCATCATGTTAAGGTATTATTGATATCCGAGAATAAAAGAAACTAAGAATGTAGACTTGAATGTGAAAAAGATAAAGAACAAATATACGACATAACAATTGGAAAGTGCACCTTTTTTTCTTGAAATTAAATCATACTATTATATTAACACAAAAAAATTACAATAGAGATGATAATATAATGTGATGGTTTTACTCCCATGGTAATTGACAAACTATTAAAACATATGCAAGATACTAAACAACAATTAGATCCTAAACTATAGAATGCATAAGTATTTTGAAAAAGAAAAATCTTTTAGAAATTGAATCATGACTTCATATCTTTTTCTTTTTCCTTTTCCTTTCCCTTTTAGTAGAAAAATCTTTTAGTAGCCTACAAGATTTCCTTTTCCTTTCCCTCACCAAAATCCAATAACCAAACATAGCCCGAGTAAAATTCTTAATTAGTGAAATAGCCTGTAGAGTATGCTTTGACCATGTATATTCCTACTTTGTGAGTCCTTGAGAAATGTTGTATTTATGGCTTCGCTTTTTATAATTGAATTGTATATTTGTTAAAAAACGTAACTTTTGCCTTGATGAGGTAATTATTCCAAATTGTGGCTACTTTCGGATGCGCTTACACATTGACTACAAGTTCTCAGTCATTTTCTGGTGGATGAGAAAATGCCAGCTCTAACTGCAAATTTCTCGTGTCAACAGATTTTATGAGTAGATTGAACCCCCCAGATAGTTAACACAAATTATCATATATATCGACCACGGAATTCCTTTGCAGAGAAGGGAAGAATTTTTACCAGGCTTCTGTCTCCTGATTCTGCTTCAACCTTTTTCCATGCACCTCTTGTTTCAAAGTGGATCGGGAAGGGGGGTTTTGCGTGCGCAAACCACGTGATACTTATCATTACTTTTTGGTATATTTGTATTGAAGCTATCCGAACGTGTTACATTAAAATGCTTAGCATTTTAGGTAGAATCAGAGTTTATTTGATGACAAGTTAAAGATTTATACCTATAATAATGTGAGAAATTGCTGATGTAGAAGTTTTTCTCACGATCCAGAGGTTTTCTACTTGGCTGGTTCTATTTGCATTTCTTTGGTTTACCTTCTCTGAAATGACGTTTTATAGCCGCCCTCGTTTTATTCAATGTACTGTCATAGGGTACATAAATCCGCCCAACCTGCTCAACCTGAGTCGATTCGCCCGAGAATCGCCGGTTTAGAATTATTAAATAATAGTGACGGGTTGAACACTACAAAAAAACAAGGCATCAGCTACGGTGATTTACGTAGCTGATGCCCATATTTTTGTAGATATGGCGACCGAATGGCCGTAGCCCATGTCCGAAGCTGATAAGAGCGTTGCAAAATTTGGCTACGGAGTTAAAAAAATTTGTAGCTAGTACATAACTACGGAATGTTGTTGCTATTTTGTAGCTATTATAGTCATCACATATTTCGTAGCTATTTCGTAGCTATTATAGTCATCACATAAGCAATTATATAAGACTAAAGTACTTTAAACTTAGCATTATCAATATCCGCTGTACAAATAAATAAATATATGTATATATAAGAACTGTTAGACTTAAAGAGATCTGGAATACTACGTTTGGTCCCACAACTGCAAATGTTGGACAAAAGGTAAAGAATTTTATACACAAGGTGTTCATAATTGCTAAAAATTGGGTCACTAATCAACTTAAAGAAATTCAAACATACTTCATGGCATATCTTTTCATTTTCTTATGTAATTAGCAATAAATATAGAAGTGTCAAGCTTCTCGGTGCACTGATGCCAATTAGTCATAGAAAATTTGACCAGGCTTGACTCGAACTCAACTCGTTTACACCCTTATTTAAAATATTAGCAAAAGCAACATTCTGAATGAAAAGAATAAGTTCTTTTTCTCTGAATCTATGATATAAATTGAGTTAAAAGCCTAAAATCCAATCTTTTCTTATCAACTACACATATTTCTCAACAACAAAAATCCCGGACCCACATGTAAAATATCAAATTCTAAACCTTCACTTGTGGAAAAGTTAAGGCACGTTAGTCGTCCTAGAACCTTGGCTCTCACTATCCAACAAAAAAGTCCAAACTAAAATAGTATATATATATATATATATATATATATATATATATATATATATCAGAGTAAGAAAACAACCATATGAAAATTGCGCAAGTATAATAAGTGAATAAATAAGAGAATTGAATCCAAAAATACCTTTGACCAGAGATAGAAATAAAAATTCGTAATCCAGGTTCTGCTGGATGAGGAGTCCCTCAATTGAGCCCTCGTTGTCTGGTTCTGAAGGGAGGAACAATACTAGTAACTGATGGAGGGTTGATGTTGTTAGTGGGGGCTAGCTCCTCCTCTATCTCATTTTCTTGTGCATGTGCATCGTTACCTCTTTCAAGAGTTGGATTATTTTGTCGAAGTTGGGTTCGAGGCCGCCTTCGATTAGGATTTCTCGATCCGCTAATCTGATTTTGTTGTGCGCCACTCCTAAACTCACAGTTTTATCAAATAAAAAAATAATGTCAAATTCAAGTATTATAATGTCAAGACTTTAAATTCAAATACAAGACTAATACTATTAACTGCATACTTGCCTAAAACAACTTTATTTTAAGAGAATTTTATGAGTATTCTATTATGTAATAAATCATTGGAGAAAATCTAGCATTTTTTTCCTCTTCTGTGTACTTGATATTATATTGCACATTATAATTAACTATTTAATTTATATTAGATAATTTTATTTGCACACACATTGAGTGTGCCCTAGTGTATATATATATATATATATATATAGAGAGAGAGAGAGAGAGAGGGTTGACAAAAAATATACCCAATGGCCTCATTACGTGTTGGGCTAGCTAAGCTACCCAATGTAGCATTGACGCCAATAGGCGACTCTTCGTGCATCTCGTTGTCATTTTCGACCGATAAACTATTGGAATTTGTACCACGTACTGCAGAAGATTGCTCCCTTCTGCCTGGAGGAAAGCATCGACCACCACCTCTTGTTCTAACCATTCTGCATAAAAATTCACAATAATAGACAAATTAAGACACAATTTGACTAAAAGTTCATGAATAAAATAATAATAGTAATATTAATGAGCACAACATAAAAGGAATTATAGAAATTGCTTCAGAAATTCCATTATCTTGTTCTAACCATTGTGTATAAAATTCACAATAATAGACAAATTAATAAGAGAGAGAGAGAGAGAGGACCTATCAGTTACAACTTGTCATTTTATCTTATTATCTTATTTATTTTTAACTCTTTTTGTTTCTTATATGTTCATATAAATTAATAGGGCTGATAGATGAACCAATACGATCATCACTTGACTTGAGATCAGTTGTTAAATTCTTTGTTTGGGCTCAATTCGTTAACAAGGGTGAAATTGTAAGTTTTCCTAATGATTTACATGAATCTGGTATATAAAACTTCCATTTTAGAATCTATATATAAAACTTGAGATCAGTTGTTAAATTCTTTCTATATATATATTTTATAATATTTAATAATAAATATTACTATATAACAAAATATATATTCACACACACACATACATATATATATATAAACACACGCATACACACACACATGCACACACACACGGACATATATATATAAACACACGCACACACACACACACACACATATAAACACACACACACACACACGCATAGACACATAAATAAACAGACACACATTTTCTTTTACTTTTGCTTTTTCTTTTCTTTCTACTTTTGCTTTTTCTTTTTCTTCTACTTTTGCTTTTTCTTTTCCCGCTACTTTTTCTTCTAAGTTGTATGTGGAGATGCTGAAGAAGCTTAGGAGGAATTTCATTGTTTTCCAGCAACTTGCCAACAAACAAATTCCACTGTTTTCATTATTTTTTTTTTCGGAAATTCGGTTTAACCGAAAACCGAACCGAAAAATTTATGAATAATTTTACTTTGTATGGGTTTTAGGTATAACTCATCACTTTTGTTCATTTAGTTATAAACTCTAAAAATGTTCATTTTCAATCAAAAAATCAGAGGTTTACTTCTACTAGTTTTCTTGCTAAGTTTAATGATCAAGAGAGACCACCTTCGGTCGCTAAACAGTCGCTAAATAATACAACATTGTGTCAATAAATCAAAAGTTTCAAAGCCCTCTTCATATATACATTGCCCTTCATTTTTTCGAGAAATTGAAACAGTTTCAAGATATATACATAATTGTGTCACTAAATCAAACACCTGGTGTACACCATCTTCTTCACCAAAACACACACTCATTCACACACACACATACATATATATATATAAACACACGCATACACACACACACGCACACACACACACATGCACACACACACACACATATAAAAGTCAAAGATAGAATATCTAGCATTCCTCCAAAATTTGATCATGCATCCTACTTTAACAAAGTCTTGAGCACTTATGCCATATTTTGATCATGCATCCTACTTTAACAAAGTCTAAAGCAGAGACAAAATACCATCCGTAGATTGTAAAGCTCATAGCCTAACTCTGAATCAACAACAAGAATAAAACTATGAATTCTTCCACCATTCAATCAAAAAATAAACTATCCTTATTTCAACAAGGCTGAGAAACTGAATCAGAAAGAAAAGAGAATTTGTCCTAACCTAGAAGAGGAAGGTGACTTGTTCTGGAGTAAGGTTGAAGGTGTCACTGTAAATGTTGTCCTAACAATTGTGCGTCTCCTTTTCAAAACTTGGTGGAAGTTCACAAATGAGGAATCTGAAATTTTTGGGAGATTAGGGAGAGTTTGAGAGGAGAGAGACGTGGGTAAGAGAGAAAGAGGGGAATGATTGAGGGAAGAAGACTTTTGAATTATTTGGGCTAGTTTGTTGGCGCCCAGTTAAAGCGCCAAGACGGAAGGCAACCCATTTTCAAAGAATTAAAGCAGGATTTTTCCTTGTTACTTTCGGCGCCTAAAACTCAACTCATGTAAAATTAAAGCAGGAAAAAAAAATTTACTTGTTACTTAAAAACTTCAGAAAACTCGAATAAAAATAATAAAAATGGAGTTACCATAAACGAAAGACATAATTCGTAGTTTTTTTTCTCGAATAATTAAATCTTCATTACATAAATAGTTCGATAATATTTCACATAAATAAACTTGAACAACAGCTTGTTCGGCTCCTCTCGACTCATTTACATCCCTATAAATACCGTATCAACATTGATTGATTGGTGTTTTCTTCCCAAGCGTTCTTTTCATGTAATTAAACTTAAAAAATTTCATCCTTAGCATCTTTGTTTTTTCTTCCAATTGCATATCTGGAATCTCTTCTATTAATTTCATCTCTTGTTCCAATTTCTGCAACTCTCTCAACTTCTCATCTCCTTCCTCTTCTCCAAATTCTTGGACATTCTTGATTATGGTTTGAAGGCTCATGAGTTTTCTATGAGGCCATCTCCTAATTTCCAATTCTCTGCACCTTTCCTTCAAAAGGGTTACCCCTACATTCAATTCTTTTGCTGCTTGTTTTATTGTCATGTAAAAATACTGCGAAATCGTTTCCCTCGAAAATGTTTTCACTAATTTCCTTGATCCTTTAACTATTTTCTTTGATCCTTCAACTATTTTCTTCTCTTCCTCCACATGTAAATTCTCATCAAATGTCACCATTGTCACGTTATTGATAGTGTTATCACATAGCAACTGCTGCTGGTTTAGTTGATCTTCAAATCCTGTTCTCACTTCCTTCCCAGAGTTGCCCCCCGATAGTTCTGAAATTAAACACAAAAATAAAATGAAAATGGAACTATATATTGTATATATTGAAAATAATAATATTATAAAAAAAGTTCAGATTTAATTACCTGGAATGTTAAAAGCAAGGTTATGTGGCGGACTGAAAGATGAATAAAAAGGGTCATTTACTATCATCTCCATCAAAGGAGCATCATGAAATACAGTTTCACAAATGGAAAATTCGGGTTGGAAATTCCACTCAATAAATTCCATATCAGATAATAATCCACTGTTTTGCCCAGTTTCCATTGTAGTTTGATGATGAAAATAAAAATAATTTTTGGTTTTCTGATAGGGGTGGTCAGTGGTGGGAAAAAATGGGATTATATACATCTATATATATATATATATGGAAGAGAAGACATTTCTGGTTTTACTCGGCAGACATTTTTTACTCAGCCGCCGTGTCCTTTAATGTCAAGAGTCGTGTGACTGTGCTCACTTTAATGTCAAGAGACGAAAAGATGTCGTGTCCTTTAATGTCAAGAGTCGTGTGTTTTTTTAACTTTAAAAAGATATATCTATCATTAAATAATGTCTAATAATGTGCTTATGTTTAATAATAATTCTTTGTACCCTATAGTTGTTTTCTTATCTCGATGAAAGATCTTGGGCATATAAGAAATTACCACATTGTCAATTGGGTCCATCGTTCCATTGCATTGTTTTTCTCTTTTATCACTTAGCAGACATTTTTAATTAGCCGCCGTGTCCTTTAATTTCAAGAGTCATGTGACTGTGCTCGCTTTAATGTCAAGAGACATTTATTACTCAGTCGTGTCCTTTAATATGCTTATGTTTAATAATAATTCTTTGTACCCTAAAGTTGTTTCCTTATCTCGATGAAAGATCTTGGGCATATCTTGAAATTCCATATCCTCGATAAAGGTTAACCAAGTTATTTGGCCTAGACAAAGGTGGACGGATTACATGGTATAATATATATACATACATATATATATGACATTAATTTAAATTTAGCACACTAATGTGTACATAGATGATAGGACCACATATATCCAAATGGAATAAGATAACATGTAAAGAAATTACCACATTGTCAATTGGGTCCATTGTTTCATTGCATTGTTTTTCTCTTTTATCACTATTTATTTACCTAATAAGCTTAATATGCCCTTACCAATAATCTAAGAGTAAAAAAGAGAAACATAAGAAGAAGATACAATAGTTACCTTTTTTCAAACATAGAAAATAAATTTTAATGCAAGTTTGTCCTATTATATAAAAAATATTCAATTTATAATTTAAAAAATTAAATGTAGAAATTCTAAGATATACTTAACAAATTATTTGTACATCAAATAACTTCGACATTTAAATTTAGGACATTTCTGATTTTACTCAGCAGACATTTTTTAATTAGCCGTCGTGTCCTTTAATTTCAAGAGTCATGTGACTGTGCTCGCTTTAATGTCAAGAGACATTTATTACTCAGTCGTGTCCTTTAATGTGCTTATGTTTAATAATAATTCTTTGTATTCTAAAGTTGTTTCCTTATCTCGATGAAAGATCTTGGGCATATCTCGAAATTCCATATTGCATT
Organism: Buddleja alternifolia; assembly: GCA_019426215.1. Lineage (NCBI taxonomy): Eukaryota > Viridiplantae > Streptophyta > Magnoliopsida > Lamiales > Scrophulariaceae > Buddleja > Buddleja alternifolia. The sequence continues at coordinate 27,214,681 of CM033403.1, forward strand.
GTTTTTCTCTTTTATCACTATTTTTTTACCTAATAAGCTAAATTTGCCCTTACCAATAATCTAAGAGTAAAAACTAAAGTTAATTAAAGTTAGTATAACTAAAGTTAGTGAGGATCAGAGTATAATTAAGGTTAAATAGGGGATATTTGTGAGGATCATCTTCCTTCACCAAAACCTACAAAGAATTTTCAGAGTATAAACAGGGGATATTTGTGAGGATCATCTTTCACGAAAAAAGGGAGACAGGGGATCATCTTCCACGAAAAAGGGGAGATATAAACAGGGGAGACAGGGGATCATCTTGTACTAGTAGAAACAGAGTATAAACAGGGGAGACAGGGGATCACCTTGCACGAGTAGAAACAAAGTATAAACAGGGGATAGTTCATATAAACAACATGGAACGAGGTACAATTCCTAATAATGGACTTAGTTTCCTTTGTGAGGATATAATTTTCATGTTATGGGAAGGTTATCAAGGGATGTATGCATTGTGGAGGCAGCCCGATTGGGTCTTTTATCAAAATATTTTCAACATTGTTGGTATTCCAGCCCTACTCTTTTATTCAATATTAACCGTTTCGAACAAAGGGGTTATCATGGTTTAGATTTTATTCATTTTGTTAATCGCACTATACTTGAACATAATGAAAGTGTGGTTGAAACCTTGAGCTTTGAGTTACCAATGGGGGCCGAGGCATTGCATTGGATAAGGAAAGAGTGGGTGGCGTTTGGAATAGATCATTCTGTTCGTATACTAAAATTAGTCGGCCGGTTGTCCACTTCACTCCCTAACAACTTGTTTTTTTCACAAACTCTTGTTCAGTTAAAATTATATCTACCGAACTACATTGTTAGGTGGGAAGATAGATATAATTACGAAATTTAAAAAGACTCATATTGAAGCACATTGTGTTGTATGATAACACATTTTCTTCCCGCCTTGGAAAATGGTGTCCCGAGTTGAATGATTTGCAGTTATTCAACTGTGATTTTAGAGGACTAACAGAATTTGAGGCATATTTGCCTTCTGTAAAAATATTCAAGATGGCATTCAATCGGGCCCAAGGAAATGTGAATATAAAAGTACACTTCCCCAATGCAGATGTCCTTATTATTTTATTGAAACAAGACGAACAGGGTCCGGGGCATTTACAAGTATTGGGGCGATTACCTCGTTCTTTACAGTGGATAGTACACCGTCATCGAAACTACATCGGATCAACTTGCTCGACATACTGACTACTTCGAGAGGTTGTAAAAATGACGAAAGAATTGTTGTCTAGCGAACGAGCACGTGTCCCGGTTGATTTTGTTAGGGTATATCTATCTATCATTGTTTGAATAAGTGCAAATGCTTTTAAGAAGTTGCTTTGATTTTTTTTTTTTTTTTGAATTATTTGTTTAGAGGTTGGCGCATGTGGAGTCTCTACATCACATTATGGCGAGGTACTTTTTTGTTAATATGCACCGCCTAGAGATCAGGTGTTCGAAGCTGCTTGACAATCTTGCTGTCACATTGGTGCTCATCAGTAGATGTACAGGCTTGAATGAGCTTAAAGTCGATTTGGTGGTAATATTTTAAGTTTTATGGTTTGTCACTTATTAGTTATTACATGGTTTATTAAACACGTTCTTTGTTTGGGTTTCTAAAATAAAATTGTAATTGACTTAACATGTGTAGGGTGCACCATGGAAAAATGCGGGCATTAGTGTATCCAACTACGTAAAGGACTGGAAGTTGCAAGCAATGGGATTGGAGGCATTGAATGAGGTCACGATCTTCAACTTCTCGGGTTCTGATTGTGAGCTAAGCTACATTTTGTACGTGTTGTAGCAAGCAACTGAGTTGGGTACACTAAATATCTATTGTGTTAATCAATTTTTTGATGATCCAATTGGTGTGTATAAGAGGGCATCAATTAGAGCGTATGAAGCTACCGCGTCAAACAATGTGCAAATTCGTTTCATAAAAGGGGTTACCCTAGAATAAGAGGAGAATGAAAATTGCACCGAGTCCGAGTGTTTGATGGTGTACACAGGTGTTTGATTTAGTGACACAATTATGTATATATCTTGAACGTATTTCAATTTCGCGAAAAAATGAAGGGCAATGTATATATGAAGAGGGCTTTGAAATTTTTGATTTATTGACACAATGTTGTATTATTTAGCGACTATTTAGCGACCGAAGGTGGTCTCTCTTGATCATTAAACTTAGCAAGAAAACTAGTAGAAGTAAACCTCTTGTTTTGATTGAAAATGAACATTTTAGAGTTTATAACTAAATGAACAAAGTGATGAGTTATACCTAAAACTCATATAAAGTAAAATTATTCATAAACTACGATGTAAGATGTAATGAAGATTTAATTAATCGAGAAAGAAAACTACGAAGTATGTCTTTCGTTTATGGTAACTCCATTTTTATTATTTTTATTCGAGTTTTGAAAAGGAGACCCACAATTGTTGGAGTGAGTTTTGGATGTTATAGAAGTAGGTGTTCTTTCATTTTTTCGAACGGCAAGATACTCAATTTTATTTTTTATTTTTAAATAATTTATATCGATTTTAGTGAGGAAGGAAGAAAGGGCTGTTGTGATATAGTGGAGTCGGATCAAAAGTAGGATTGAGAGCCAAAAAATGGAGCCCAAATAGAGCCAAGATGAAGACAAGATGGGTCGGGAGGATCCGGGGTCGCGAAAGGGTCAAAACAAGTGGAAAATGGCTTGAAACAGGTGATAGCCGCGGTACCAGCGAGCTTAGCCGCGGCTAAAGATGAAATTTTTTAAGCTTAATTACATGAAAAGAACGCTTGGGAAGAAAACTAATTCACTTTAAAATTTGTTGTTGTTGTTGTTCAAGCTTATTTATGTTGTTGTTCAAGCTTATTTATGTGAAACATTATCGAACTATAAAATTTGTGTTTGATTTTGATTTGATTGTTAACGATCGATCTCACTTATCGAATAGCTTGATTTGTATTTAGCCTTATATATTATATTAATAGTATAAAAATATATATTTATTTTAGTTAGTATTAATTACATTACATGAAAATTATGAATTTGTTATCTAATATCAGTCATGTTGACATTGATCATTAGATTTGAAAAGCAACAAAATGTAATTTTACCTTGCTCAAGTATAATAAATAAACATATAGTACATAAAAGTAACAACAAAAAAAAATATTAAAGTTAATGGAAAATTGATTTTTATGTATAATATAATGTGCAAATTAGTGACGGAAAATTCCGTCTCTATTTTCGTCGCTAATTTGACTTTCGATCGCTAAACAGTCTCTAAAGGACATGGAAAATTGATTTGTATTTTATAATATAATTTGCAAATTAACGACGAAAAATTCCATCTCTATTTCCATCTCTATTAACGACCAAAAAATGAAAAGTTTGTTGTGGTAGTAGAAAGGTAAAGATATGAGTAAATCTTCTTTTCCTAATATATAAACATATATATACATACACATACACATACACATACACATATACATATACAAATATATATGTATAACCCCACTCACACACAAAAAGAAAATCCTCAAACTCCACCCCTATAAATTATCTTCCACATCAATGCACTTTTTAAGCTTATTTCTTCTTTAGCAAATTCGCACAGTAAGAGTGAATTCTTATAAACTCTAAAAATGTCATAGCCCAAAACCTCACTTTTCATTAAATCATACATTAGTATAAATACATGCATTTTGGTAGAATAATGATTTTAGTTCATGATTTGCATAGCATATAGAGCTTCTTTTGGTCGCTTGTAAAGGATAATTCCTAGATGTGTGTATATTTTCCCTATGTCCATGTGTGAAAGTTGTGAAACTAGCCAAGTTTGTTGCTTCCGCTTGTATATAATGATCGAATTGGTAACATATAAATGTGTGCTTTTATTATCTATAACATAACTTTCTAAAGTAGAATTTAATAAAAACTTTCTAAAGTAGAATTTAATAACATAACTACATTGGCGGAAAATAAGACTTAAATTTCATATTAAATTCAACATTTTTAGATATTTTACCACCATTTAGTTGAACCAACAAGGACAATTGCAACGAATTTATATACAATGTTGCATCAGCTACAAGAATTGCAACGGGTATACTTTGTTGCACACGCAATAAAATTTGCATCTGATGCAAAGCTTTGTATCTGTTCCGTGTTAAAAATTTTATTATTTAGTGAATTTATTTTTCCTGTGATACTTGTAGCTAATTGGTTGCACCAGCAACGCAACTTGCAACGAATGTATAGAATATTGTATCAGCACGCAAATTGCATCAAATCAAATGTAACACTCCAATGCACCAACAACGACTATTGCAACAAAAGTGTATCATGTTGCATTAGCAATAAAAATTGCAATGAATGTATACTTCGTTGCAAATTTTTTTCTATCTACGCATCATCCGTAGCTCCTCGCAATTGCACTAGCAATGGAAATTGCAACAAGTGTTCATTTTGTTGCAAGGGCTACAAACAAAATAACTATGAATATAAAATTCATAGCAAGATCCACAACTATTCCATAGTTAAGAATTTTTATTATTTTTTAATTTTTTAATTTATTCTTAGCTATGTTAAATTGTAGCTAATTTGTTGCACTAACGACACAACTGGCAACGAAAATGTACTCCTGTTGCAAATTCATAGCTGATTCGTTGCAAGTTTGTAGCCAAAATATTTCTATCTACTCAATCAACTTTAAAATGTATTTACCTATGGAATATCCGTAGTTAATCTATCATTATAGCTACAAATTTGAGTTCGATGCACTTTTTTTCGTAGCTGATGCCTTGTTTTCTTGTAGTGGAAAATATTGCAACCCGCTACTTTCGGGTCGGGTGGTGGGTTTAATAATTGTAACCCGCCTAACCCGCAACCCGACCGCTAATCATTTATATTACAAGTATAAGTATATATAGTTAAAGATTAACACTAAACTTTGAAAACTATATATGCATATATATATAATCTTTAATAAGAGTGGTTTATTCATATTCATGTAACATACTTTAACTTTTATTTAAGCAAACAAATTGACTCGTTTGAACACTTGTTTTTATTTGATTTGAACGAAAAATTTATATGTATATGTGTATTTTGATGATAAATTTATAAAAAATATTAATTTTATTAATATTTTAGAGTTTTTCACTCATTAAAAATCATGATAATATAAATTTTATTTAACAACACTACTTATTTGTGTGTTTCTCAACAACTCAATTTTTTTTAGTTAAATGTACAACAAGTATAATATTTAATTTCTTACTTACTAGTATAACTAAAATTAAGTTGTAAAAATTATAACTATAATTTGATAACCCGCCAACCCGCCCGCTAAAACATTAAATCCGACCTACCCGAACCACTAAAACATTAAATCCGACCGACCCGAACCGCTCGGTTTGAAAAGATAATTATGCATTTTCGGTTTGATATTTTGTCAACCCGCACATGTCGGGTCGGGTTAATTTTTTTTCTAAAACCGCCTGAACCCGACCGTGTACACATAGTGTCAATGTGTTTGTGTATTATGTGATTGATTGATTCAAGTGCTTAACTATACTGTTGATGTTATACTTTGTTGATTCAGGTTTTAAACTTGTGTATTTCCAAATAATGTGTAACACATCTGTGTGACACTTCCTGTTATACGCATAAATATGTGACATTTTCGGGTGGTTAGGTCGTGGAGGAAAAAAAAATTCAAATTTTATTACACAATACTTTTTTTTTTGGTTAACAATAGGGGATGAAAGCATATACTTCAACAGAAATTAATGTTGAAATTAAGTCTAAAATATTGTTAGGGCAATCCACTCAGAAATGGATACCCCGATGCATATATTGCCCCAGTTTTGCCAAGCACGCATTGCCTTCCCATTTGATGTGCTTGAGGTTGCCGGTCCAGGGCATACCCATGAGTTGGCGACAATCCTCAGCGTCACAACCCAAAGGATTTCAGCTTCAATGATAGTATGTCGACCCCGAAGATTTCAACTTCAGTGATCGTATGTTGACCTAAGTTATAGCTCATCCTTCAAGACAACACTTGTCACACATCTATGTGTAACGAAAGGTACTATACGACTTATAAAGGATTTGGATTGCATGTTTTGTGACCGATTGTCTGAATCGTAGTTTAAATTTTATTGATATATGATTGTGCAATATTTTTTATTGCACGCATAGATGTGTGACAAGTGTCTAAATCCTGGGATTTCCATATATGCCAAGAAGCAAGAAAGTCCTTAGCAAAGTTTCCCAATTGTATACTCTACTTTCCCAAGTTAAGACTCATCTGGTTCAACAACAATTGCAAATGTGAAATGTTTTTAGTATTTTCATAATATTAATTAATTTTAAAATAACGTGAATTGTTAATATGTTAAGTGAATCACACGAGATTTTCTATAGCAAAATGGTGTTGCATATCATGTCTGTCCGACAAGTGTATATAATTTATATTAAATTTATATTCAAGAAAATATTTAATATACATGTCATTCATATGTGAAGTGCAATAGGAGATTATAACAGCGTTTGCAAAGTTTAAAAAGTTTGATAGTAGACGTAAAGCTTGCAAATACTCGGAAATTCCCATAATGCTTGAAATGCCACATATTGAGGCAAATTTCACACGAAAAAAAAAAGAATGTATCTGATGCGGGATCAAAAAATAGACGAGAATGTGTCAATATATTTGTACGGATTGTTAGGATCCGACTTGGCGCGCATGATAGAATAGAGGATATCTCAAATTACAATAATTAGAGTTTTTTTTAAGTGATTAGTGAATATGCTAAATCATATTGATTAATTATTTGTATGGAGATCCTAATGGACTATGCGCTCGATACATCATAATCAATCTACTGATTAAGGGTGAATTATGTTCACACCCCCTCACTTTTATCATAATTAAGAACACCACCTCACTTTTGGAAAATGACAAGGACTCTCCTATCAGCATCTGAATCACCGGATTGTGTAAAATGACATGTTTGTTCAGCTGGAAAACTTACTAAGAAAAAATATAAAACATTGAAAATAAAATTTTGTGCATGGACTAAAATGCCCCTCTACTTTTAACACAACCAGAATATCTCTTTGCATCTTCAGTCTTCACTCTTCACTATAAAAACCAATACACACGAACACACACAAAAAATCAGGGCTACCCATAGTGAACAACGGCGATGGACGGCGGAGGTTGGGAGAGGGAGTGGGCGGTCGGGAGAGGGGGGAGAGGGAACCTGGATCTATTTTCTTTTGGTGGTGGGCTGCTAGAAATAGGGGATTAAGATCTTTCCGGTAGAAGGGTTCAAATCAGTTTTTTCTGGTGATGGCAGCGCCGGACTGCAAGTGGGAGGACAGCGGTAAGGGGTGAGAGACTGTTGGCAGGCGGCGATTTTTAGGTGAGAGGTGGTAGCAGACGGCGGTTTTTGGTGAGATGGTCGTAACAGCCGGCCATTTTATGATAGACGGCTTGTTGAGGTGACGGCGGAGGCTGCGACTGCGTGAGTGTGGTTGACGGGGGATGGCTTTTGTTAGGTGAAGGAAGAAGAAGATGGAGTAATTAAAGCTATGTTTGCCTGTGTTTTCACTTCACTTTATTCATTTTCATCTGAAAAGGAAAATATTCATTTTACACTGTTTTTTACTGAAAATATTCTCATTTACCTTCTCAATAAATTTCAATCATTATTTTAAAATTATATTTCACATCACTTTTCCCTCACTTTCTTTTTATCACTTCTCTCTCTTATATCTTCTTTCTTAATCATTCTCTCTCCTCTTCTATCATTTAATTATTAGTTTTTAATCATTTCACACACCACCAATCTCTAATTTCAACAATTTTAAAAAACACAACCAAACACACCTATTTTATTTTATATTTACTTTTTTCGCATGAAAATAAAAAAAACTCATTTTTTCATACATTTTTAAAATGACGGTTGGAAATGGATTGAAAACACATCCAATCAGAGCCTACGGTTTTGGACATAGTGAGGAAGAAGGAGAAGAAAAAATAAAAAAGGAAAAATGTTAAGAAAAAGCAAAGAATAATTGAAAATGAAGAAAATTAAATTTATTTTATTTTTTATTTTCTTAAAACTGATAGGATGATTACATAGTTTAATTGTAATTTAACGTATATAAATGAGTGAAAATAACAATAAATTGACAGAATTAATTTTGTTTACTTTTTAATTCATAATTGGTGTTATTTATTTTGGTTTAATAATTAAATATAGTTAATAAAAATGTTGCATAATTTGACCATCATACGTAACATTTCTGTCTTAGTTAAATATAAAATATACATAAAAAATTTATCTTTCAAATTTGGTCAATGAACGAATGTTTTAATGTAATCTATTGTTAATAGATGGTTATTTGGTTATAGTTAAAGTTAATTTAACCATCATACAAATACAAAAAAATAAAAAAAAAAGGGGATACATAACTGATTATTGCCATCAATAATTATTCATTACATATTTCATTAGCTTTGTTTTTTGGAATAATAATAGCTAATTAGAGTTATTATAAACAAAATATATAACATTTTTATTCACTATTTTTTAATCTTAATCAATTATAAATATAATTAATTGAAAATTAATCTTTCAATTACTGTCATTGAATACTTTTTTTATTTGATTATAATTAAATAGTGCATTTAATTATTTATTTTTTAATTTAACTAGCATCATTCAACAAAAAATCACTAAATTGATTACTTTAATTATTATTTTATTATTTGAATAGTTAAAAATATCAAGTAATTATTATCTCATTAATTAACTAATTATTTAAATATTTAAGGTAATCAAAATTAATTTTTCATTACTTGTTCCATTAATTTTCTTCTAATTAGAATAATAATAGCTAATTACAGTTACTATAAAAATAAGTAAAGAAAAATTTAAAATATAAAGCAATTTCAATACAGGTGGTGCTTATTACATAAACACCCCCCCCCCCCCCCCCCCCCGGGTATGTTGGTGGTTATGTAAAATTTGACCATATTTTGTCAGATTTGACCGTGGGCAAAATGAGATTATCACACACTTTTCGCTGACATCAGCAAATTCTGGGCCGGAAAAAGTGACAGGAGGTGTATATGTAAGTCTACTAGCTTTGATAGGGGAGGTTTGTGTAATTTCGAAACTCAATTGGACTATTTGGTAATTGACACTAAAGTGAGGGTGACATTTTGTAATTTACTCACTTATTAAATATTGATAAGACTTAAGAGTCATAATACGCCATATTCAATTTCATTGTCCAATTGGGCTCAATTCATAGTTAGTAAAATACGGGACGGGAAAAGTTCATCATTTAATTTGTACGAGTATATTATGAAATTTTATTGAAAGTTACGGTGAAAAAATCGGCTAAAAAGTACGGTAACGGGAAATAAACGGATTCGTAGATATATGAGTATAATACGAATACAAATTAATTATTCGGGAGTAAAAATACGGCTTAATTCTATATAAATTTGTAAGATTTATTGTTTGTACGCTTTTAATTTATAAAAATGAAATTATATGAGTCATTAGTTGATAATAATTAATATCTTGATAAATTATTAACGTTCGGAGTTTTTAATTGCATAATACTCAATTGATACTTATAAAAATTAATAATAAATTTTTAAGTTTTAAATTAAAAAAATATTTTTTCGCCATAACTTAGAGTATTATTCGTCGAGTATTATACAGGATACAGTATGTGTACAAAACGGTTCAACTCAAAAGTCAAGAGTACGAGTATTATCCATTACATTGAGATGCATATGGGAAAAGGAATATTTTTAATTATACGTACGTATGTATATTATACAGGTATAATATGAATTTTTACTAACAGAGGCTCAATTTACTGAATCATCCTTAATTATTAAAATGACACATCAGTATCATTGTTTCGCTGCATTATATTTACACCCCTGTAATGAAATGGGTACATTCTAGACTGGACTAGGTTTGAACAATCCCAAGTATAATTTGTAGAAGCCCTCATCTTTATTTGGCAGCAGCTTCACATATTTTCGATGGCGCGATAGCATATTTGATTTTTTGGGTTACTATGAAATGTGTCATGCCCCGAGCCCCGGGACCATGACAACCGCCGCAAGCTTCTGAGAACATCCCAAAAGCCTACAAGGCTAACCTAATAATAACATTGGTATAGAGCATCTATACCTAAAAATATATGAAATACGATTATACCAACTCCCCCATCGACTTTCACAAATAACTCAATTCTCCAATGAATAATAAAAATCTCTCGTACAGTCAAATAATTGTGATCCTCATAAATAAATATCTAAATCGAAAAGATCCAAACTAATAAGTCTAATCGGCTCAAATTAAACTAAAAGCGATAAAAAAAATTCTAAGTCGAGCTCCTCAAGACATGGTCAACCGACTTCAAAAATTCACCTCTCCACTAATTCTGGACATCTGAAAAAGGATATTAATACAAGAATGAGCTCGGCGGCCCAGTAAGCAATCCCATCACTCAACCAGTCGGATCAAGCAAGCATCAAAATAATATTTTAATTTTCTCAAGAGTACACAATAAAGTTACACATAATTTTCACTAGAAATTCACTTTAAAAAAAATATTTGAAGAAATCAATTTAAAAGAAATATCAAATCTCCACACACAATTCACCACGTAAAACCAACACATAAGACAACCATGGTCAGGGACAGGCTTAAACCCCCTGTCTTAGGTCCTGGTACAGGCATAAGCCCCCTGTACTGGGTCCTGGTATAGGCATAAGCCCCCTATACTGGGTCCTGGTATAGGTATAACCCCCCTATACTGGGTCACTGACCAACACTCAAACACTCGGCTGCCCATCTCCTATTCCGGAATAATCAATGATGTAATGGTCTAAACAATGGGTTTTAGAAACCACTCCCACGATAACCACATTTACAAAACCATGCTCAGATCACATTTTCACTTCTCAATTCCACGTTCAAAAACCGCATTCGAACCACACAGAAAATCACATGTTTATCACTTTTCAAACTCAATTTCAATAAAACCAAATCATTTAACTTTTCCACAAATCCATATACACATAAGCATGCTTGACCTAAGTTCAAAAAAAATCACACACGCACACCAAAATACCACATATATAATTAATTTTATATAACTAGAAGAGTGAAGAATCACTTACCTCAAGTTGATCACTTACAAAATCACGAACCGCTTTGATCCATTTACAAGCCCCAACTAAATCGAAAGAAATATCCAGACCATTAGTTTGTATATCTAGCTATTCCAGTTGTTGTACGTTAATCTATAAGAAAACCAATTATGTCGTTCCCTCATCTCAGCCCAATTTATCCTAATTGGTTACACTGACATAATACCTAGCTCTATAATTACCGACAGAAACATCCAATATTTAGATCACCACTTTTCTTATCAATATGTAGAGTCCGCATTAATAAATGGAAAGACTTGATTTCACAATATCATGTAATTGAACAATGTACTGCCACCAATGCACCGAAAACGCATATTCCTTGTTATCCAATTCAATCCCTAGAATATATGGCACAAAGATTGAAGCATTATCAGAAGATCTTAAATGATATAGGGGTCCCCAGTAATAACATTCTCCTTCTTAGCAACATGTTGGGTAAATAAGCTCATTGTTTAACCTATGATCAGCCCACTCACAATGTATTTAAGAAAAGTGAATTACTTACCAGAGATTGGAATTTTGTGAGATTATATAGTTTGGCGTTCTTCCTTTCTTCTTCTGCTCATGTCCAGCCGACTCGCCTCTCTCTTGTACTACATGCTACTACTAAGGGCTAATATATATACGCTTCTCCTCAGATTAGGATTAGGGCGACTAGGTTAAGTCTTAATAAGTAAACTCTTAATAGCTTTCTAATTTCAGTCGGATCCTTCTTAGCTATAGCCACTAAATATGTTTTATTTAATTAACAAGTCTCACTTAATCAAAGTATATATCTTTTTTTTTTCCCAGATAATATATACGTGCATATATACTCTCGTTTCTGGGTATTACAAAATGCACACGTATTATGTCAGTTGGTGCATTTTTCTGATGGGAGCAAGTACTTAATTATGTGCAAGTAGAGGAGGTGGGAATAGTTAATATAATTACCCAATTATAGTATTCTTGTGCATCGTGTAGATGAGAACTAATTAGAACGTGTTTCATTTGGTAGTTACACACTAACAGTCAATCGCGCGTCTTGATCTTGGAAATAAATAAAAGACATTTTAGATGTGCAAGCAATGAAATTATTAATAATGATGCTAGGTGGATGCCAACTATGTATAATACTATAATATAGTCTATTATTGTAGTTACGAATAAAGAAATATTTTATAGTAATTAACTATTGCAAATTGATGCAATGGAATGATTTTCAGATCCAAACTATGCATTGAGCTTGAGAGTAATGTGCAGTCTATAACTAGTGGCATTATTCTTACACATCTCCTTCCTTCATAATTACACTCTCAAATATATTACCAAACCTATTAAGAAAGCAAGCCATGGCTGATGCATCTGTCTCTATGGTGTTGACTCGATTGGTTCCACTGATCGAGAAGAAGGTCCGAGACGAGGTCTCCCTGTTGCTCAACGCCGAAAATGAGGTCGGAAGTCTCTCCGAAAAGCTGAACAAAATTCAAGAGGTGTTGGCTGATGCTGGACGTAAAGGAGTCACTGATCCTAAGGTCAAAAGATGGCTAGACAAGCTTCAAGAAATTGCCTACGAGATAGACGATGTGGTGGATGAATGGGAAGTGGAGAAAATCAGACAACAACTCGAGGAATCCGAGGATTCTACTGGATCATCTGAGGATCCATGGCAGAAGAAGGTAAGTTTCTTTCTTGAATCTGTTTGTTTATGCTTCAAACAAACAGCTCATCGTCGTAGTATTGCCCTAGATGTTAAGCATATACATCAAAAGCTAGATTCCATTGCGCAAGAAAATGAGAATGAATTCAAGTTCATTCCCAATATTGGCGGTGTTTCTCGAGTTTTTAAGCGGGGTGAGTCGACGTCACGTTTTGAGGTGTCTGAAGTACGTGGTCGAGTTTTGGATAAGGAAAAACTGATGAGCAAATTGTTGTCGGCGAGTAGTCAAAGAGAGGATGACATCCAAGTTATTTCGATAGTGGGGACCGGGGGAATGGGGAAGACAACACTTGCTCAACTTGTATTTAACGAATTCAAGAACCAAACTGAGTTCAAGCCAATATGGATTTGTGTTTCCGATCCTTTTGATGAAATTAAGATTGCACTAACAATTTTGAACGAATTACAGATTAGTTATCCAACAAATTATCATTTCGAAACACTGTTAAATTGCATTGAGAAATCTGTTAAAAGAAAAAAGTTATTTCTTGTCCTTGATGATGTCTGGACAGAGAATGATACAATGTGGAAACCATTGAAAATATCTCTCAAGAGTGGTGCCCCTGGAAGTATAGTTTTGGTGACCACACGAAAAGAAAAGGTCGCGGAAGTAATGGGAAGCACTCATAGCTATCCATTAGACGGAATATCGGACGTAGATTGTTGGTTAGTATTGAGCCAAATAGCCTTTAAGGGAAGGAGAGAGAGCGATTGTGAGATGTTGAAAAAAATTGGTCAGGAGATAGCCAAAAAATGCAAAGGCATGCCACTAGCAGCCAAGACTATTGGGGGTCTATTGCATTCTAAAGCTACTCTCCAACAATGGGAAAATGTGTTGAATAGTGCGGTGTGGGAGTTGGAGGAAGTGAAGAAAGACCTTTTCCCCCTTTTAAAGTTGAGTTACGATTAGTTGGAACCTGCAACAAAACGTTGCTTTTCCTATTGTGCCATATTTCCAAAGGATTCCGATATAGATGTAAATGATCTAATACGAATGTGGATGGCACAAGGTTTTCTATCATCTAGTGAGACTGTGGAACTACAAGGACATGAATGCTTTGAGGATTTAGCAATGCGTTCTTTCTTTCAAGACTTTAAATTATCCTACTGGACCAATAGTATAGAGTCGTGCAAAATGCACGACATTGTACATGATTTTGCACAATTCGTAACAAAGAATGAATGTCTGATTGTGGGAGAAGTACATGGAGGACAAAGGATAGTAGCTGGACGTGATGCTCGCCATCTAAGCTTGATGCAGTGTCAAGATAAAACCGATTTTAGTTTCTTCCACAGCTTCGCAGTTTCTTCTGCAAAAACATCAAAGTACCTCCATATTTGTTTAATCATCTAAAACGGGTAAGGTTGTTGAGTTTAGGCAAATTGGAAAATATTCCAGAAGAAATAGGAAATTTGATTCATATACGATACTTGGATGTAAGTGAAAATTATTCTTTAAAGGAATTCCCTGAAACCGTCTGCAATTTGTATAATTTGCATACCTTGGGCATTCGAAAGTGTAATTCTCTTTGTGGACTTCCTGAAGGGATCCATAAATTAAAGAACTTGAGGCATCTTCTGAATATTGGGATTGCAGAAGATTTTAAGTATCCTAAAGGATTTGAGAAGTTAACCAATCTAAATATATTCAAGTAATAAATTGGGATATTTGAAAGATTTGAACCAACTTCAAGCCGTTCCTCGTATTAAGGTAATGGGTGACACGGAAGAGGTAGAGGTTAAGAGAGCAGAGCTGAAAAATAAGATATTTCTTCGAGCTTTAAAATTAGAGGTTGAGGGAGATGAGTTATTAGAAATAATCGAGGATATACATCCTCCTCCAAACTTGGAAGGATTAGATTTTAAAGGCCCCAGGTTACCAAAATGGTGTACCACCCTCGCCCAGTTGAGAAAACTTGAATTTTATGGTCCCTCCCACAGGAGATGCGATTTTTCTTGCTCATGTTTGCCTCCTCTCGGAAAACTTCCCTTCCTTGAGGAGCTTGAGATAAGGCCTCATCTCTTCAGCTTTTGAAGATTATAAGATGTCCATATCTATATGAGCGTTACGAACGGGAGACAAGAGAAGATTGGGACAAAATATCACACATCTCCAAGGTTGAATTTAATTGGTGGTAATCTCTTGTTTGGATTCATCCTATTGAAGAATACAAGTTTACCTCTGTAAACTTTGTAAATAAACCCTTGAGGGGATGTGTTAGTAATTTTCAATAAGTGAAAGAGAGTTTTGGTAATTACAAAATAAATTATGGGATCCGTGTGTAATCTTCCCTTAATTTTAGTCTTATAAGAAAATATCAAATCATATATATCATCATGTCTCTTTATCACTACAAATTTTTGTAGACATTTCAAAAAAAAAAAAAAAATTAACTCAAAAGTCCAAATTTATAACTACCCACCGTACTCTTGTTCGGATATCATGATTTATTCTATCGAAGAATACAGTTGGTGTGTGTTCCTTGTCTTAATTTTCTCATGTAAAACTAAAATATTTTAACTGGTTGTCTGTTTGTTTCTTTTATTGATTTCTCAATGTAACAATAAAACAAATTCCTTTTTGTACTTACTCATATATAGTAATAACGTAACAGTTGAATTTTTTTTGGATAAGTGTTTACCAAATCATTTATTTAAGATCAAAATGAAAATTATAATTACATTCTCTTTAATATGAGAAATTACCCTTCAAGAGCAAAATAGGAAAAATTTAAAAAGTATTTTTTGATGATGTTAGCAAATTCCTTTAGTTTTTAATTTTATTATAAGATGGGGTTGTTTGTTATATTTTCAAAATAAACGGACTAAACTGTAATTACACTAAATAAAAAGAATAATTAGTGTAATTAACCTTTAATTTTATTGTTAAGAAAATATCAATCATATATATCATGATTTCTCTTTATTACTACACTCTTTTGTAGACCTTCAATAAAAAAATAAGTAAATCGAAAGTTCTATTCAGAATTTAGCGTCCGCGTCATGCCTATAAAATAGCGTTACGATCTCAATCAGAAGTTCGATTATATCAATTAAAAAATATATAAACTATGTCTCAAAATATCAAGTTGTTCATTAATCTTGATTCATGTTCGGTTCGATTAGAACTCGTTCAAGCTCGAACCTATTAATAACCAAACCAAGTCGATCAAAGCACACTTTTTAAACTCAATAAAAGTTCAAAAAAATTTGAATACTACCTTGTACAATTCTACTCATCAATTCATTTACAGTGTAACGAATTAGATAAAATAAAATTTGGTTTACTTTCTAAATATTACGTCAGTAATAGTTTTTATTTAATATACTAAATCAGTAAAAAGTTGAATGTTCAATTGGATTATTTAATATACTAAAAAATTAACCATTGTAAATTAAATCATAGTATTAGATTAAGACAAAAAAAGTACAATATAGACGATAATATAATTAATGTGATAGTATTACTCCCATGGTAATTGAAAAACTATTAGAACATATGCAAGACACAAACAACAATTAGATCCTAAACGATAGAATGCAGAAGTATTTTGAAATAGAAAATCTTTTAGAAATCAAATCCTTTAATAAGACGTTTTAGAAAAAAGAACTAGGAGCAATGTTTTCGCATGGAGGCGATACAAATTATAACATATTTATCTATCTAATCTAACTCTTATATAAATGTGTGAATAACTCAATTATTTGTTCCATTGTGAAAAAACTTTCATGCCCATCATTACTATTGGTAATAAATAAATCAATTTCTTAAGTAAAAAAATTCATTGCGTAGTAGGAAACCATTTAGTAATAATAAGAGTTCAATTACATGTCCAATTAAATTATTATTGTTAAGAGGAAAAAGTTTCGGTATCTAAAACCTTTGGTGTATCATGTATGACTTTACAAGAAAAGTAATTATTACTTGAAAAATGACAACGAAAGATCATAGTTGATAATGGGCGAGCATAATTAGTATTAGTTAACATATAGGATGACCGGCTAATTGTTTCTATTTGTTAATAAAAAAATTAAGCAGCCTTAGTGAAATCTTTGTCGTCAAATTACACAATCACAAAGTGAAAGAAACTATTAACAAGGAAGATAAGAAAAGGCAGAAATAATTTCATCCAAATTCTAAATAGTGAAAAAATAGTTTTGTGATACTGAAAATTAGCCAAAAAAAAATACTGAAAAAAGTAAAACACCCTTAGATTGCATATCTAAATAGTTTCTAAATATTACGTCAGTAATAGTTTTTATTTAATATACTAAATCAGTAAAAAGTTGAATGTTCAATTGGATTATTTAATATACTAAAAAATTAACCATTGTAAAGAGCATTTGGCGCGTTGTTACTTCAGAGGTTCACGATACAATATTATGACAACGAAGGGAGTAGAGTCCATTAATGTTGTCCTGACTAGTGCAAGATCACATCCGATAATTGTTTTGTTGAATGGAATTTTGAAGTTAGTAAGTAAGTGGTTCAACAAGCACCATAACGACGCTGTAGCGGGGTCCTTGTCACAGAAACTCACTCCTGAAGTGTAGAGAACGATGCATGCAAGGAGGAAAGATTCTATTTTATTTAAAACACGCGTCTTACATGAGTGTACAGGTGAGTACCTTGTTCAGTGTGATGATAAAACATTCTCCGTTGACTTGTAAGCGAAAAAGTGTAATTGCGGTGTTTTTGATATTGACCATATCCCGTGCATGCACGCGATTGCAGCATTTAATTGGGATGATGGCTTGCTTGAATTAGTGTCTAAATATTATTGGAAAGATAATTGGGTATTGGCTTATGTACGAACTATATACCCCGTCCCTAGTGACTTTGACTGGATCATCCCACTAAAGTAGAGGCAAATATTGTTGAACCTCCTCTGTGCAAAGAAAAGCGTGGAGCGATTCGGAAAAATCGCTATGAATCTGTTGGGGAAAGAAGGAAAAGCCACAAAAGACGTGTAAAAGATCCATCCACCTTCTAAACAATTGTTTTATTTATGGTAAAAAAATATAAACAATATTTTGTCACATATGTTTTAATTATCTTTCAATGCTTGTACCATGCGTTATTCATATATCGTATTTTTTGGTTTGATGTATGATAAGTATTTTGATGATTTTTTTAATTTAGTAGGAACAATATTCTCTTCGACCTGTCGTCCTGAATGGTCACTCGGGCTGTTTGCTTAACATTCATATATATTACTATCACTTGTAATACTACTATCACTAGGGTTGTTTGACAGGTTGAAGCTTTATTGATTGAAACTGGGACGAGTTTGTACATTCTCTTCGAAGAGTGTTATTGTAACTTGC
The DNA here is from genome assembly GCA_019426215.1 of Buddleja alternifolia. Taxonomy (NCBI): domain Eukaryota; kingdom Viridiplantae; phylum Streptophyta; class Magnoliopsida; order Lamiales; family Scrophulariaceae; genus Buddleja; species Buddleja alternifolia. The sequence continues at coordinate 27,232,991 of CM033403.1, forward strand.
GTTGGAGCTAATTGACAACACAATGGCTTCATTCATCATTCATTGTACTTTAAATAATAGTAGAAGATGAGTCTGAGTCTGTATTGTGCTGAAATAGGAGTTGCACAATACATGGATATGTAGATGATAGAATAGGAGATTGTTTTGTGATTTTGATGTTTTCAATTTATTGATTGTATCTTGTGTTGGATGTATTTTTATATTGAATTGATACTCAAAGCAAAAGATGTCTTTAGTGTGCTGTAAATAATAGCAGAACATGCTGAACTAGGAGTTACACATACTGAATACAGAGATTCATAGATGATAGATCTGGAGATTGTTTTGTGATTTTGAGAATTTCAATTTATTGATTGTATCTTGTGTTGGAGGTATTTTTATTGAATTGATACTCAAAGCAAAAGATGTCTTTATTTATTGTGCTGTAAATAATAGCAGAACATGCTGAACTAGGAGTTACATATACTAGATACAGGGATTCATAGATGATAGATCTGGAGATTGTTTTGTGATTTTGAGAATTTCAATTTATTGGTTGTATCTTGTGTTGGAGGTATTTTTATTGAATTGATACTCAAAGCAAAAGATGTCTTTACTTATTTATTTGTTGTGCTGTAAATAATAACAGAACATGCTGAACTAGGAGTTACACATACTGGATACAGAGATTCATAGATGAAAAATCTAGAGATTTTTATTAAATATATGGCCTGATTACTTGAAAATGTTCTAAATATATATTTTTAATGTTAATTATTTATGTGTAAAAGTGTAAAAGATTACGTTATATTATTGACCTTGAAAATGAAGTTATTAGTTGCAAGCCCATGAACAAACTACAAATATCATTTGATTTGAAAAATAAAGAAAAGAAATAATTATAATATAGTATAAAATAGTATAACAAGTATTAAATATTTGGCGGCTTTATACCATCATAAAGATAAAAAAAAATGATAAAATTAGTAGATCAAAATGTTCAATAGTTTTACATCGTATTGCTGCAAGAAGATATTCGGTTTCAACAGAATGACTTTGTTCTAATACCAAGTTCATGGTGGGTTTAATCTTGTCTTTTATTTTTTTGATACATGTGTGATTCTTCGTAAAAATTAATTAATATCTGTTTATTGGAAATAACTATTACATGCAATTTATTTATTTAATTTTGTATGAAATTGTTGAACTTGTGCAACGCACATGCATTTTACTAGTAAATATAAAAGTATGATCTTGGAAGTTGTTTCTTCCAATTGTGATATTATCATATTACCTTACTTATATTTATTATATTGCCACCTTTAAATAATTAAATTAAATAATTATTTGAGACTCTACATTAACGTAACTCCCATTGGTTAATTAAATAGTTAAATTAACAACATTTGAGTCTCAAAAGTCCCCTAATGAGTTTGTCATAAACAAAAAAAAAAGGCCACCTCTAATGAAACTTATGTAAAAATATTAAATTAAAGTTAATTAAACTAATAAAATCAAAGAATGCAATCTAACAAACGTAGGGCTCTACATAATCAAGCCACCTCCTAATGAAACTTATGTAAAAATATTAAATTAAAGTTAAACTAATACAATCAAAGAATCAAAATAACAAACGTATACCTCTACATAATCAACATCACCTGGTTTCATTGCTTAATTATATAATTAAATTGACAACATTTGAGACTCTACATTTTCTTGATATCCTTCACTTGAAACTGCTGGCAAGCTCAAAGGTCCCCTAATGAATTTGTCGTAAACTAAAAAAGGCCACTCTACATTATGTCATTAATTAACATTGCTTAATTAAATAATTAAATTAATAACATTTGAAACTCTATATTTTCTTGAAATCCTTCATCTGATTAGAGCTAAAATTTTAGTCTCAAAATATTTTGATGTATAAGTTGTATTACCATAAGTGTCATAATATTTCTCCTTTAGCCCATTTCTTATTAGTTAATTCTCTTGAACAAATACTTGTACATATTCTCTATTTATAACGTAAAATTCTATTTGACACATTTCAATATATATTGTGAATAAAAAATGTTTCATATGAACAAGTATGAATTAGATTTTTTTTATATTTCCAGATATATTGCATGAATATTGAAATTTTTTAATATATAAATATATATTTTACGTGCAACGCACGTACACTCTACTAGTTTTCTAAAATGTATTGGGAAATGAGCTTTTTTATTTTTGTGTGAGAAAAGTGAAAAAAACAGGTGTGTTGAAAAAATTGGCTCCGTTGATCGAGAATAGGATCCGAAAAGAGGTCTCCCTGATGCTCGACGCCAACGACGAGGTGGCAAGTCTCTCCTCAAACCTGGAGAAAATTCATCAGGTTCTAGCTGATGCTGATCAAAAAGGTGTGACAGATCCTAAGGTCAAAAGTTGGCTAGAGAAGCTTCAAGATATTGCCTACGAGATAGACGATGCAGTGGACAAATGGGAAGTGGAGAATATCAGACAACAATATGGGGAATCCGAGGATTCTTCTGGATCATCTGAGGATCCATCCATGGCAGAAGAAGGTAAGTTCCTTTCTTGAATCTATTTGTTCATGCTTCAAACAAACCGTTCGTCGTCGTAGTATTGCCCTAGATGTTAAGTGATAGAATTATATTCTGATTGATATTTACAAGAATACATAACACATGTATATATAGATAAATATGGTAGCCCTAACTATACAAATGGGTTGGGCTTATATTAACTCTATAGATACACTAATACCCCCCCCGCAAACTGAGCAGTGTGACTAACGCGAAGATTGGCTCGTAAACGTGAGAATGTAGGAGCAGATGACGGGAGTTGACTGAGACGTTGTTCAACTTGGAGAAGATGGGCGCAAAGATCATCAAAGGAAATAAGTGTGCGTGTTAGTGAAATACTGGTAACAAATGATTCATACTCTGAGGGAAGACCATTTAAAGCCTGAATGACTAGATCAAGCTGAGTAACAGGATGATTGATGGCCGCAAGATTTTCCGCAAGAGTTTTGAGTTTGCGTAAATACGCATCACATGAGAGATCACCTTTCTGAATAGTGGAAAATTCACGTTTATATTGCAATCGTTTTGCAACAGATTGCTGCACAAAACGTCTTTCGAGAGCAAGCCACACATCACGAGAAGATGGTAATGTATGGACTTCCTGAAGAATATCGTGTGAAAATGTGGCATACATCCAAGTTTGGATGCATTGATCAGTGCGACACCAAGAAGAGTACGTGGGGTTTTGAACAAGGTGACCCGTAGAGTGAGTAACAAGGAAAGGAGGGCACGGAAGAGTACCATCAATATATCCCAACAGATCGTAACTACCAAGAATTTTTCGAAATTGTGATTTCCATAAGAGATAAGTGTTGTCGTTTAATTTGGTATTCATAAGATTAGGGAGGGTGGACGGAGGGGTAGGAGGAGATGGTATCACGTGAGATGGAAACACAGAGTGAGATACGAGAGGGGGCGCGGACTGATTTGGGGAAAGTAGGGTTGTGTGGGGGCTGTTGTGAAAATAAGAAGGAATATGAGGGTGGTTTTGGAGGGAAGGAAAAATATGTGGACTGGTTTGAGAGAGAGGGGTAAGTTGAGGGTTATTATGAAAAGTAGGGTTGTGATTTAAATAGGGAGTGGCAATTTTTGCCATTTCATTTCCGCCTCCAAGATGATGAGCAGAGGCGACCGTGGATGAGAATCCGGCGACGGCGGCGGTGGGATTTTGAACAGCGGCGGCGGCGTCATGATGAAGAGCAGCGGCAGCTGGGGGATTGAGAGCGGCGGAAGCTACTGGATTAAAAACAGCGGCGACTGGATTTTGAAATGCAAGAAAACCAGCAGAGGGATGAAGGCCGGCGGCAGCTGCGGGAGGAAGACCGGCGGCGGCTGCGGGAGGAAAAACAGCAGCGGCGGCTGCTGGAGGAAGACCGGCGGCTGCGGTGGGAGTAGAAACAGCAGCGGCGGGTGCTGGAGGAAGCCCGGCGGCTGCTGGGGGGAGATTACCGTCCGTGGAAGATGTAGATGCGGCGGCGCCGGTGAGAAGAGAAGGTGCGACGGTAAGGGGTTGAGATAGATTGGAGGATGGAGTGGTGGTGAGACGGAGAAGGAGTTGGAGGGTGGCGGAAATGGAAGGATCCGCCGCTATCGCTGCCTCAAGATGAGCGGCGGCAGTTGGATTTGATAGAAGTGGTGAAGAGGGTGGTGAGGAAAGAGAGTTATCAATCAGGGGCTGTAGAAGAGATGAGAGAGAAAGAGAAGAGGTGGCCGGAACATCGGCGGCGTCGGTGGAGATGCCGGAGGTGAGAATGGCCTCACTGGTGGCTATAGGTGCCGTGAGGGCGGTAGACATAATCACAGGAACGATTTTCCCGTCTGATACCATGATAGAATTATATTCTGATTGATATTTACAAGAGTACATAACACATGTATATATAGATAAATATGGTAGCCCTAACTATAAAAATGGGCTGGGCTTATATTAACTCTATAGATACACTAATATTAAGCATATACACAAAAATCTAGATTCCATTGCCCAAGAAAATTAGAATGAATTCGAGTTCATTCCCAATATTGGCGGTGTTTCTCGAGCTTTTAAGCGAGATGAGTTTACTTCATTTTTTGAGGTGTCTGAAATACACGGTAGAGATCTTGATAAGACAACGTTGATGAGCAAATTGTTTTCAGAGAGTAGTAGTCGAGGAGAAGATGACATCAAAATTATTTCGATAGTGGGTACTGGGGGGATGGGGAAGACGACACTTGCTCAACTTGCATTTGACGAGATCAAGAACCAAAAAGTGTTTAAGACTATGTGGATTTGTGTTTCCGATCCTTTTGACGGAATTAAGGTTGCACAAACAATCTTGGATCAACTACATGTTAGTTATTCGACGAGCTCTCAATTTCAAACACTACTAGATATCATTGAGGAATCTACTTTAGGGAAAAAATTCTTTCTTGTTCTTGATGATGTTTGGACAGAGAAAGACACGATGTGGAAACCATTGAGAAAATCTCTCTCGAGTGGTGTTCCCGGAAGTAGGATTTTGGTGACCACAAGAAAAGAGGAGGTCGCGGAAGTAATGGGAAGCACTCATATCTATCCATTAGAGGGAATATCGGACATAGATTGTTGGTTAGTATTGAGCCAAATAGCCTTTAAGGGGAGGAGAGAGAGTCATTGTAAGATGTTGGAAAAAACTGGTCAGAAAATAGCCGAAAAATGCAAAGGCATGCCACTAGCTGCCAAGACTATTGGGGGTCTATTGCATTCTAAAACTACTCTCCAACAATGGGAAAATGTGTTGAACAGTGAGGTGTGGGAGTTGGAGGAAGTGAAGAAAGACCTTTTCCCCCTTTTAACGTTGAGTTACAATGAGTTGGAACCTGCAATAAAATGTCGCTTTTCCTATTGTGCGACATTTCCAAAGGATACCATTATAGATGTAGATGATCTAATACGAACGTGGATGGCACAAGGTTTTCTATCGTCTAGTGACACTATGGAACTACAAGGACGTGAATACTTTGAGGATTTAGCAATGCGTTCTTTCTTTCAAGACTTTGAATTATCCGACCTACCCAATAGTATAGAGTCATGCAAAATGCACGACATTGTACATGATTTTGCTCAATTTTTAACAAAGAATGAATGTCTGATTGTGGGAGAAGCACATGGAGGACAAAGGGTAGTAGCTGGACATGATGCTCGCCATCTAAGCTTGATTCAGTGTCAAGATAAAACTAATTTTAGTTTCTTCCCACAGCTTCGCAGCTTCTTCTGCAAAGACCTAGAAATACCTCCATATTTGTTTAGTCATCTAAAACGGGTAAGATTGTTGAGTTTAGGCAAATTGGAAGGTATTCCAAAGGAAATAGGGAATTTGATTCACATAAGATACTTGGATGTAAGTGAAAATTATTCTTTAAAGGAACTCCCCGAAACCGTCTGCAATTTGTATAATTTGCAGACCTTGGGCATTCGAGGTTGTCGTTCTCTTTGTGGACTTCCTGAAGGGATCCATAAATTAAAGAACTTGAGGCATCTTCTGAATGGAGGGACTTGAGGCAACTTCAAGGCATTCTTAGGATTAGGATAATGGGTGACATGGAAGAGGTAGAAGTTAAGGAAGCAGAGCTGAAAAATAAGATATTCCTTCAATTTTTAGAATTAGATGTTGAGAGAGATGAGTTATTAGAAATAATGGAGGATATACATCCTCCTCCACACTTGGAAGGATTGACTTTTAAAGGCCTCAGATTACCAAAATGGAGCACCACCCTCATCCAGCTGAGAAAACTCGAATTTTCTGGTAACAACATGTACGATTTTTCTTGGTCTTTGCCTCCTCTCAGAAAACTTCCCTTCCTTGAGGAGCTTGTTATTGATGATGTACAAACACTGGATCGTGAGTTACTGGGGATGATATGAATGATAAAACATCAGTAGTAGTGCCATTAACAATATTCCCCAAGTTGAAAAAATTAAAGTTTCGTAATTGCAATAGTGGGAAGAAGAAAATAAAATGATCTCCATAATGCCATGCCTCCAGGTGTTGCATGTATATTACATTCTGTCCAGAATTGAAGGCACACATTCTGTCCAGGAGTTGATGGATCGGACATCAGTAGCTGTCCATCTCTGAAACATCGTTACAAGCGGTATAGAGGAGAAGATTGGGAAAAAATATCACACATCTCGAACGTTGTAATTAATTGGATCCCACAGTAATCTCTTGTTACAAATTCACTAGTTGTGTTTTCTGTTTCTTTTCTTCATTTCCCAATGTAATAATAATAAAATAATATTCATTTTTGTAATCTCTATATTACATTAGTAGCAATAACAGTTGATGGAATTTTTCTCTTTAATTTTAGGAAAAATTGCACGCGTGGACCCCCTAACTTATTGTAAAATTACCAAAACTCGCTCTCACTTATTGAAAATTACCAACACACCCCCTTTTGTAAATAATTTCTTACAATTACGTACACCACCTGTGTGTTTAACAATTCTTACAATTTTACCTCTGTGAACCTTACAATTAGACCATTGAGGGGATGTGTTCGTAATTTTCAATAAATGAAGGAGAGTTTTGATATACAAAATAAATTATGAGGTCTGTGTGTGATCTTCCCTTAATTTTATTCTTATAAGAAAATATCAATCATATATATCATGATGTCTCTTTATCACTACAAATTTTTGTAGACATTTCAAAAAAAAAAATAACTCAAAAGTCCAAATTTATAACTACCCACCGTAATCTTGTTCGGATATCATGATTTATCCTATCGAAGAATAAAGTTGGTGTGTGTTTCTTTTCTTAAATGTAAAACTAAAATATTTTCACTGGTTGTGTGTTTTGTTTCTTTTATTGATTTCTCAATGTAACAATAAAACAAATTCCTTTTTGTACTTACTCATATATAGTTATAACAGTTGAAGAATTTTTTTTCAATAAGTAATTACCAATCATTTGTTTAAGATCAAAATGAAAATTATAATTACATTCTCTTTAATATGAGAAATTATTCTTCAAGAACAAAATAGGAAAAATTTTAAAAAGTATTTTTTGATGATGTTAGCACATTCCGTTAGTTTTTAATTTTATTATAAGATGGGGTTCTTTGTTATGTGTTCAAAATAAGCGGACTAAACTGTAGATACACTAAATAAAAGGGATAGTTAGTGTAATTAACCCTTCATTTTATTGTTAAGAAAATATCAATCATATATATCATGATGATATCTCTTTATTCCTACACTCTTTTGTAGACCTTTAATAAAAAAAAATAAGTAAATCGTAAGTTCTATTCAGAATTTAGTGTCCGCGGCATGCCTATAGAACAACGTTACGATCTCGATCAGATTTGAAGTTCGATTCTATCAATTAAAAATATATAAACTATATATGTCTCAAAATATCAAGTTGTTCGTTGATCTTGATTCATGTTCGGTTCGATTAGAACTCGTTCAAGCTCGAACCTATTAATAACCAAACCAAGTCGATCGACGCACACTTTTTAAACTCAATAAAAGTTCAAAAAAAATTGAATATTACCTTGCACAATTCGACTCATCAATTCATTTACAGTGTCTCTCTGATAAGTGTAACGAATTAGATAAAATAAATTTTGGGTTACTTTCTAAATATTACGTCAGTAATAGTTTTATTTAATATACTAAATCTGTAAAAAGTTGAATGTTCAATTGGATTATTTGCATGGTGGAGTATCACGAGGCTTGCCAAGGCACTTCCGACCAAACGTTTTACAGGAAAAAGAATATGTACTTCATCATGTTAAGGTATTATTGATATCCGAGAATAAAAGAAACTAAGAATGTAGACTTGAATGTGAAAAAGATAAAGAACAAATATACGACATAACAATTGGAAAGTGCACCTTTTTTTCTTGAAATTAAATCATACTATTATATTAACACAAAAAAATTACAATAGAGATGATAATATAATGTGATGGTTTTACTCCCATGGTAATTGACAAACTATTAAAACATATGCAAGATACTAAACAACAATTAGATCCTAAACTATAGAATGCATAAGTATTTTGAAAAAGAAAAATCTTTTAGAAATTGAATCATGACTTCATATCTTTTTCCTTTTCCTTTCCCTTTTAGTAGAAAAATCTTTTAGTAGCCTACAAGATTTCCTTTTCCTTTCCCTCACCAAAATCCAATAACCAAACATAGCCCGAGTAAAATTCTTAATTAGTGAAATAGCCTGTAGAGTATGCTTTGACCATGTATATTCCTACTTTGTGAGTCCTTGAGAAATGTTGTATTTATGGCTTCGCTTTTTATAATTGAATTGTATATCTCTACTATTATAAAAGTATGGGTGATTTCTTGAAACTTTTGATGTACCTAATATATCCATATAGAGTTCACTTTTTCAATGGCAAAAGAGTTAAATAATAAATAATAAAAATAAATTTGAAGTATCTAAGATGTCTAATTACATTGGGACTCTATAATAAAATTATATAAAAATAATAATAAGATGTAGAGGTACAGAAGGTTACTCCTATTTATTTATTTACTAAAATGGAAAGATAAATAAGAAGCCTATATATATGCGTATATATATATATACACGTGTCTAACATAGGGATTCAAGTTTTTTTTTTAATTGGATTTATCATATTAAATAAAGTTTTTATTGTTTAAGCATCTCTTTATTTATTTACTAACAGGAGAAGATAAATAAAAAAACCTATATATATGTGTGTGTGTGTGTATATACACGTGTCTAACATAGGGATTCAAAAAGTTGTTTTTCAACTTGATTTATAAATAAAGTTTTTATTCTCATAGGCCGTAATGTGTTAAGGCTTTTTTAAAACATATACTCAAAACCCACTTTTCTAAGAAAGTACATATGTGTGTAAATATGGAATTAATTTTATATTTTCTGAAATATATATTTATTTAGTTTTAAAAAATGTGATTTTATTTAAATGAATAGATATCAATTTTTTTTCGTATAAAAGAACATCTACGAATAGATTGTTGGAATTTAACTTTTCTTCTTTCCTATGTAATGTCAACGGGGTAACCTTTCTAAGACGGAGGAGTACTATTGCAGATAAACTTTTCTTGAATACAAATAAAGTTTATTTTTTACAAATATTTCTTCAGAAAAAATATTAATTTGCAAAATATCCAAGTTATATTAATTCGACTTATACAATTACTTGAGTGATGATAATCATCGAGAGCTTAGTGGTTAAATTACATGAATTATAAAAACATCGCTCACTGATAGTTACTATTTGACGGGACATTAGTTATAAGAAAATTAATCAAGAATTTCGTACAATATATATGAAATGCATAATAATATTGGGATTTAAGACATTTATATATAAGAAAGCTATAATTATGATGCGATTTCATAAATTATACATTAGGCATGAAATGGTTATAAGAAATTTTAAGATAGGGTAAAATGCGTAGTCACTCTCAATCTATTAGGGGTTTCGTACTTTTCCCCTTATTTAAAAAAAAAAAAGAAAATTACTCAGCATTCTAACTTTTGAATATTTATGCAGAATGTCCCCTCTAAGTTTGTTTTTGGTGGAATATTTTTGCAGAGATTCTTTTATACTTTGAGATATATAGACTTTGATCCCTAACCTTAAACAAATGTGCACTTTAAATCATTTAATCCTTATATTGGTTGAATAAGTGAAATATTTCACTGAAATATTATCACGTACCAATTTCTTGCACTATATATTGACATAATAATTGAACGTGCATTATATATTTTGACATTTCAATCACTTCAAGTTATCTTAAAATACAAGAATATATTTATAGTTATTTTTTCAAACTTACATAAACCTAGAATAACCATTGTAGTTTATAATTATAAATTATTCGAATTGATCCATCCATATATATATCAGGAAATGGATATCACATATCAAAATTTTGATAAAACATTTTACTTTATTCATTCAAAATATAAATTTAATGATGAAGTGCACGATCAACGGGTAAAATGCATATTTTTTAGGTCAGGAAAAAGGGTGCACAAGTCTCAAAGTATCTTAATATCTTCGACGGAATTTCTGCGGAATACTCAAGTGCAGACAGAATCAGGGGGTATTGGACCAAAAAAAAAAAACTCAAAGTTAGGATGTCAAATGCAATTTTTAGAAAAAAAGGCAAAGTGTGAAATTCCTAATACGTTGGAGGGAATACGTCTTTTAACCTTTAAAATATATGGAACTAAATGAATATTGTTCTATACAAGATCCGCAACTTGCATACCAAGTTCTTGATTCGGTGATTGTCAATATATGTGAATGCATTTACAGACTATTTTTTAATTTTTCTTCCAGATAATAATCAGATGTAGTGTTACACGAAAATACTACAATTTATTCATTAAAATAAAATAAGAAAATAAAAGAAAGCTTAATTTGTTTGAACGTGATTATTTGAAGATTGCATTGATTAGTATTTCTCATTGTTAATTTCTCACATATTAATTTTGTCATGTCTTTAAAGATATATGTTTAGTATGTCAAAAAATGATTAAGAAATTATAACTATGGTATCTTACTATTTAAAAAGTTATGGCTGTGTTTGGTTTTATTTTGGGGAGTTTTTTTGGTGAAAATTTTGGTGAAAAAATTTATTGAAAGTTGTGTATTTTGATGAAAATGTGTTTGGTTTTGTGTTTGATTTTATTTTCAGAAGAGACAAAAATTACTGTAGCAGTCAAATCATGTAAGTTTTTGTCTGAAAAGTTGTGTTTATAATTGAAAAATATAATATAATATAAGTTTTAAATGATTATATTGTAGTTGATGTAATTAGTAGGCACCCTAAAATAGAGACAAATAGGGAGACAATAATTGACAATTTTTTTGACCAAAAAATCATTTTTGGTCAAAAAAAACATAAAGCAAACAAGTTTCACTAATCACAATTGCAAAAAAAAAAAAAAAGAGAGTTTGTAAATTGAATTATATCTTTTTTACATTTCAATTAGATTTACATAAAAAATGAGGTTTTCATTTGATAATCAAATATAGATTCGTAGATATTGATTAATTTGTCTATGAAGACTAGCTCTATTGGCAAAGCTGAGCCCCCAAAATATTATAGGATTTGGGTTCAACTCCCACCGAAGTGTGTGGACTTTTCTCTACTTTCATAGTAGTTGTTAGATGATTGTAATAATTGTTCGTTAGTTGTAATTTATCCCAATTTGATATATATTCATGACATGTATCATATAAAATTATTCAAGAAAAAAAAAATTAGCACTTTCTTTAAAAAAAATATACTATGAATGGAATCCAAAATATGATGATAAAAAAAATCACGTTAATAAACGAAAAATATTCTATACTATGTTTTTATTACAGGACATGCCTCTGGAACCATAGGTTCTTACAGGTTGTCCATCAACACAACCCTCACGTCGGCCGAGAGAATCGAACACACAACCTTCTGAAGGGAAGTGACCGTCTTTACCAACTGAGCCACCTTGTGTTGGCTTTTACGTGCAATATACATATCTTTTAGTTCCACTACATTTCTATCTATGAAATTTAATTTTATAAATGAAACACATACATTCCACGGTATGAAGCAAACAAAAAGGAAAGTAATATCTAAAGCCAAGTGCCAACCTACTTTGATTCAACAAACAATTTAAATGGGTTCAAAATGGAGACGCGCCGATGATCTTGGGAAGAAATATTTTGCGGTTGCTTTAGAGAATAAAAAAGAAAAACACATAGTTATTAAATTTGTGATCCAAAATGAAGATACAATTGCAAGGAGACAAAGAAGTCAAATAAAGAAAAGACGAGGGGAGCATATGATTCATAAAAATAAATAAGAGGAGGAATAAATGAAGTAAGAATTTGAATAAGAATTTATTTATTTACATTATTATATAGGTTTCTATTTCAATTAACTTAATTCTTTTACGTATTAATTTAGTCTTTCTTGTCAATCAATTTTTACTTTTTCAAATTATCTTAATTTATTGAATAATGGTTCAATTAGTTAAATTATTATTTAAGCTTTGAATATAAAAATTTTAAATTGAACAATATCTATATATATAAATCGCTTTGACAAGATCACATAATTCACGTGCAACGCACGTATTGTTTACTAGTTTGTTAAAAATCGTAACTTTTGCCTTGATGAGGTAATTATTCCAAATTGTGGCTACTTTCGGATGCGCTTACACATTGACTACAAGTTCTCGGTCATTTTCTGGTGGATGAGAAAATGCCAGCTCTAACTGCAAATTTCTCGTGTCAACAGATTTTATGAGTAGATTGAACCCCCCAGATAGTTAACACAAATTATCATATATATCGACCACGGAATTCCGTTGCAGAGAAGGGAAGAATTTTTACCAGGCTTCTGTCTCCTGATTCTGCTTCAACCTTTTTCCATGCACCTCTTGTTTCAAAGTGGATCGGGAAGGGGGGTTTTGCGTGCGCAAACCACGTGATACTTATCATTACTTTTTGGTATATTTGTATTGAAGCTATCCGAACGTGTTACATTAAAATGCTTAGCATTTTAGGTAGAATCAGAGTTTATTTGATGACAAGTTAAAGATTTATACCTATAATAATGTGAGAAATTGCTGATGTAGAAGTTTTTCTCACGATCCAGAGGTTTTCTTCTTGGCTGGTTCTATTTGCATTTCTTTGGTTTACCTTCTCTGAAATGACGTTTTATAGCCGCCCTCGTTTTGTTCGATGTACTGTCATAGGGTACATAAATCCGCCCAACCTGCTCAATCTGAGTCGATTCGCCTGAGAACCGCCGGTTTAGAATTATTAAATAATAGTGACGGGTTGAAAATATTGCAACCCGCTACTTTCGAGTCGGGTGGTGGGCTTAATAATTGTAACCCGCCTAACCCGCAACCCGACCGCTAATCATTTATATTACAAATATAAGTATATATAGTTAAAGATTAATACTAAACTTTGAAAACTATATATGCATATATATATACTCTCTAATAAGAGTGGTTTATTCATATTCATGTAACATACTTTATTTTTTATTTAAGCAAACAAATTGACTCGTTTGAACACTTGTTTTTATTTGATTTGAACGAAAAATTTATATGTATATGTGTATTTTGATGATAAATTTATAAAAAACATTAATTTTATTAATATTTTAGAGTTTTTCACTCATTAAAAATCATGATAATATAAATTTTATTTAACAACACTACTTATTTGTGTGTTTCTCACCAACTCAATTTTTTTTAGTTAAATGTACAACAAGTATAATATTTAATTTCTTACTTACTAGTATAACTAAAATTAAGTTGTAAAAATTATAACTATAATTTGATAACCCGCCAACGCGCCCGCTAAAACATTAAATCCGACCTACCCGAACCACTAAAACATTAAATCCGACCGACCCGAACCGCTGTATTTGAAAAGATAATTATGCATTTTCGGTTTGATATTTTGTCAATCCGCACATGTCGGGTCGGGTTAATTTTTTTTCTAAAACCGCCCGAACCCGACCGTGTACACATAGTGTCAATGTGTTTGTGTATTATGTGATTGATTGATTCAAGTGCTTAACTATACTGTTGATGTTATACTTTGTTGATTCAAGTTTTAAACTTGTGTATTTCCAAATAATGTGTAACACATCTGTGTGATACTTCCTGTTACACGCATAAATATGTGACATTTTCGGGTGGTTAGGTCGTGGAGGAAAAAAAAATTCAAATTTTATTACACAATACTTTTTTTTGTTGGTTAACAATAGGGGATGAAAGCATATACTTCAACAGAAATTAATGTTGAAATTAAGTCTAAAATATTGTTAGGGCAATCCACTCAGAAATGGATACCCCGATGCATATATTGCCCCAGTTTTGCCAAGCACTGCTTGAGGTTGCCGGTCCAGGGCATACCCATGAGTTGGCGACAATCCTCAGCGACACAACCCAAAGGATTTCAGCTTCAATGATAGTATGTCGACCCCGAAGATTTCAACTTCAGTGATCGTATGTTGACCTAAGTTATAGCTTATCCTTCAAGACAATACTTGTCACACATCTATGTGTAACGAAAGGTACTATACGACTTATAAAGGATTTGGATTGCATGTTTTGTGACCGATTGTCTGAATCGTAGTTTAAATTTTATTGATACATGATTGTGCAATATTTTTTATTGCACGCATAGATGTGTGACAAGTGTCTAAATCCTGGGATTTCCATATATGCCAAGAAGCAAGAAAGTCCTTAGCAAAGTTTCCCAATTGTATACTCTACTTTCCCAATTTAAGACTCATCTGGTTCAACAACAATTGCAAATGTGAAATGTTTTTAGTATTTTTATAATATTAATTAATTTTAAAATAACGTGAATTGTTAATATGTTAAGTGAATCACACGAGATTTTCTATAGCAAAATGGTGTTGCATATCATGTCTACCCGACAAGTGTATATAATTCATATTAAATTTATATTCAAGGAAATATTTAATATATATGTCATTCATATGTGAAGTGCAATAGGAGATTATAACAGCGTTTGCAAAGTTTAAAAAAATTGATAGTAGATGTAAAGCTTGCAGATACTCGGAAATTCCCATAATGCTTGAAATGCCACATATTGAGGCAAATTTCACACGAAAAAGAAAAAAGAATGTATCTGATGCGGGATCAAAAAATAGACGAGAATGTGTCAATATATTTGTACGGATTGTTAGGATCCAACTTGGCGCGCATGATAGAATAGAGGATATCTCAAATTACAATAATTAGAGTTTTTTTAAGTGATTAGTGAATATGCTAAATCATATTGATTAATTATTTGTATAGTGATCCTAATGGACTATGCGCTCGATACATCATAATCAATCTACTTATTAAGGGTGAATTATGTTCACACCCCCTCACTTTTATCATAATTAAGAACACCACCTCACTTTTGAAAAATGACAAGGACACCCCTATCAGCATCCGAATCACCGAATTGTGTAAAATGACATGTTTGTTCAGCTGGAAAACTTACTAAGAAAAAATATAAAACATTGAAAATAAAATTTTATGCATGGACTAAAATGCCCCTCTATTTTTAACACAACCAGAATATCTCTTTGCATCTTCAGTCTTCACTCTTCACTATAAAAACCAATACACACGAACACACACACAAAATCAGGGCTACCCATAGTGAACAATGGCGATGGACGGCGGAGGTTGGGAGAGGGAGTGGGCGGTCGGGAGAGGGGGGAGAGGGAACCTGGATCTATTTTCTTTTGGTGGTGGGCTGCTAGAAATAGGGGATTAAGATCTTTCCGGTAGAAGGGTTCAAATCAGTTTTTTCTGGTGATGGCAGCGCCGGACTGCAAGTGGGAGGACAGTGGTAAGGGGTGAGAGACTGTTGGCAGGCGGCGGTTTTTAGGTGAGAGGTGGTAGCAGACGGCGGTTTTTGGTGAGATGGTCGTAACAGCCGGCCATTTTATGATAGACGGCTTGTTGAGGTGACGGCGGAGGCTGCGACTGCGTGAGTGTGGTTGACGGGGGATGGCTTTTCTTAGGTGAAGGAAGAAGAAGATGGAGAAATTAGGGCTATGTTTGCCTGTGTTTTCACTTTACTTTATTCATTTTCATCTAAAAATGAAAATATTCATTTTACACTGTTTCTCACTGAAATATTCTCATTTACGTTATCAATAAATTTCAATTATTATTTTAAAATTATATTTCGCATCACTTTTCCCTCACTTTCTTTTTATCACTTCTCTCTCTCTTATATCTTCTTTCTTAATCATTCTCTCTCCTCTTCTATCATCGAATTATTAGTTTTTAATCATTTTACACACCACCAATCTCTAATTTCAACAATTTTCAAAAACACAACCAAACACACCTATTTTATTTTATATTTACTTTTTTCGCATGAAAATAAAAAAAACTTATTTTTTCATACATTTTTAAAATGACGGTTGGAAATGGATTGAAAACACATCCAATCAGAGCCTACGGCTATGTTTGGTTATGTTTTCAAGCTCATTTTCGTCCGAATTTTTGGCCAAGTTATGTTTGGATCACACAATTTTTCACCAGGAAAGTTGTCAATTTTTTGTCCAAAAAAAAAATAATGATTATGCTCCCTGTTTCTCTGACACTCTCTCTCTCCTCTTTTTCTCTCACTCTCTCACTCTATCTAACACATTCTCCCTCCTCTCTCTCTCTCTCTCTCTCTCTCTCTCTCACACTATATATATATTTTAACATAAATTGCATGAATAAAAAAAATTGAAAAAATGTTGTCTTCAATTTTCTTTTCTTTTTTAATTTTCGTAAATTAAATATAATTTTGTAATTAAATATAATTTTTTCAATATATATATATATATATATATATATATATTATTTTTTATATATATAATTAGAAAATATCGTCTTCATAATTAAAAAAAAATGAACAGTGAAGACGACATGTGCCGTCTTCACTGTTCATAAAAAAAATTGATGTCGTCTTCAATTTTCTTTTTCTTTTTTATAATTTTCGTAAGTTAAATATAATTTTTTTCTATATGACGACATATCATAAATAAAAAATAAAAATGAAAAAATTGAAGACAACATTTGTAATGTCCTCTTCAATTTTTTTTTAATTTTCGTAAATTAAATATAATTTTGTAATTAAATATATATATGAATATATATAAACTTTTCTTTTAAGTATATATATCAACTACTATTACTTATGTATATATATACACACTACTATTACTTACATATATACATATATATTTACCTACATATATACATATATATTTGTACATATATACATATATATTTATCTATATAATAATTATTACAATCTCAATATTATATTATAACTTTTAATTATTGACAGACAAAAACTTACATGATTTGACAGCTACAGTAATTTATGTTCCCTCTGAAAACAAAACCAAACACTATCTCACCAAAAAATCACTCAAAAAACAACTCTCAAAACATAACCAAACATAATCCTATCAAAATTACACGTGTCCCCATAAAATTTTCACCAATAATTCTCACCAAAATACCATCACAAAACATAACCAAACATAGCCTACGGTTTTGGACATAGTGAGGAAGAAGGAGAAGAAAAAATAAAAAAGGAAAAATGTTAAGAAAAAGCAAAGAATAATTGAAAATGAAGAAAATTAAATTTATTTTATTTTTTATTTTCTTAAAACTGATAGGATGATTACATAGTTTAATTGTAATTTAACGTATATAAATGAGTGAAAATAACAATAAATTGACAGAATTAATTTTGTTTACTTTTTAATTCATAATTGGTGTTATTTATTTTGGTTTAATAATTAAATATAGTTAATAAAAATGTTGCATAATTTGACCATCATACGTAACATTTCTGTCTTAGTTAAATATAAAATATACATAAAAAATTTATCTTTCAAATTTGGTCAATGAACGAATGTTTTAATGTAATCTATTTTTAATAGATGGTTATTTGGTTATAGTTAAATAATTTAACCATCACCATACAAAAAAGATACATAACTGATTATTTCAATAATTATTCATTACATATTTCATTAGCTTTGTTTTTTGGAATAATAATAGCTAATTAGAGTTATTATAAACAAAATATATAACATTTTTATTCACTATTTTTTAATCTTAATCAATTATAAATATAATTAATTGAAAATTGATCTTTCAATTACTGTCATTGAATACTTTTTTTATTTGATTATAATTAAATAGTGCATTTAATTATTTATTTTTTAATTTAACTAGCATCATTCAACAAAAAATCACTAAATTGATTATTTTAATTATTATTTTATTATTTGAATAGTTAAAAATATCAAGTAATTATTATCTCATTAATTAACTAATTATTTAAATATTTAAGGTAATCAAAATTAATTTTTCATTACTTGTTCCATTAATTTTCTTCTAATTAGAATAATAATAGCTAATTACAGTTACTATAAAAATAAGTAAAGAAAAATTTGAAATATAAAGCAATTTCAATACAGGTGGTGCTTATTACATAAACACACCCCCCCCCCCCCCCAGGGTATGTTGGTTATGTAAAATTTGACCATATTTTGTCAAATTTGACCGTGGGCAAAATGAGATTATCACACACTTTTCGCTGACATCAGCAAATTCTGGGCCGGAAAAAGTGACAGGAGGTGTATATGTAAGTCTACTAGCTTTGATAGGGGAGGTTTGTGTAATTTCGAAACTCAATTGGACTATTTGGTAATTGACACTAAAGTGAGGGTGACATTTTGTAATTTACTCACTTATTAAATATTGATAAGACTTAAGAGTCATAATACGCCATATTCAATTTCATTGTCCAATTGGGCTCAATTCATAGTTAGTAAAATACGGGACGGGAAAAGTTCATCATTTAATATATACGAGTATATTATGAAATTTTATTGAAAGTTACGGTGAAAAAATTGGCTAAAAAGTACGGTAACGGGAAATAAACGGATTCGTAGACATATGAGTATAATACGAATACAAATTAATTATTCGGGAGTAAAAATACGGCTTAATTCTATATAAATTTGTAAGATTTATTGCTAGTACGCTTTTAATTTATAAAAATAAAATTATATGAGTCATTAGTTGATAATAATTAATATCTTGATAAATTATTAATGTTCGGAGTTTTTAATTGCATAATACTCAATTGGTACTTATAAAAATTAATAATAAATTTTTAAGTTTTAAATTAAAAAAATATTTTTTCTCCATAACTTAGAGTATTATTCGTCGAGTATTATACAGGATACAGTATGTGTACAGAACGGTTCAACTCAAAAGTCAAGAGTATGAGTATTATCCATTACATTGAGATGCATATGGAAAAAGGAATATTTTTAATTATACGTACGTACATGTATTATACAGGTATAATATGAATTTTTACTAACAGAGGCTCAATTTACTGAATCATCCTTAATTATTAAAATGACACATCAGTATCATTGTTTAGCTGCATTATATTTACACCCCTGTAATGAAATGGGTACATTCTAGACTGGACTAGGTTTGAACAATCCCAAGTATAATTTGTAGAAGCCCTCATCTTTATTTGGCAGCAGCTTCACATATTTTCGATGGCGCGATAGCATATTTGATTTTTTGGGTTACTATGAAATGTGTCACGCCCCGAGCCCCGGGACCATGACAACCGCCGCAAGCTTCTGAGAACATCCCAAAAGCCTGCAAGGCTAACCTAATAATAACATTGGTATAGAGCATCTATACCTAAAAATATATGAAATACGATTATACCAACTCCCCCATCGACTTTCACAAATAACTCAATTCTCCAATGAATAATAAAAATCTCTCGTACGGTCAAATAATTGTGATTCTCATAAATAAATATCTAAATCGAAAAGATCCAAACTAATAAGTCTAATCGGCTCGAATTAAACTAAAAGCGATAAAAAAAAATTCTAAGTCGAGCTCCTCAAGACATGGTCAACCGACTTCAAAAATTCACCTCTCCACTAATTCTGGACATCTGAAAAAGGATATTAATACAAGAATGAGTTCGGCGGCCCAGTAAGCAATCCCATCACTCAACCAGTCGGATCAAGCAAGCATCAAAATAATATTTTAATTTTCTCAAGAGTACACAATAAAGTTACACATAATTTTCACTAGAAATTTACTTTAAAAAAAAATATTTGAAGAAATCAATTTAAAAGAAATATCAAATCTCCACACACAATTCACCACGTAAAACCAACACATAAGACAACCATGGTCAGGGACAGGTTTAAACCCCCTGTCTTAGGTCCTGGTACAGGCATAACCCCCCTGTACTGGGTCCTGGTATAGGCATAAGCCCCCTATACTGGGTCCTGGTATAGGTATAACCCCCCTATACTGGGTCACTGACCAACACTCAAACACTCGGCTGCCCATCTCCTATTCCGGAATAATCAATGATGTAATGGTCTAAACAATGGGTTTAGAAACCACTCCCACGATAACCACATTTACAAAACCATGCTCAGATCACATTTTCACTTCTCAATTCCACGTTCAAAAACCGCATTCGAACCACACAGAAAATCACATGTTTATCACTTTTCAAACTCAATTTCAATAAAACCAAATCATTTAACTTTTCCACAAATCCATATACACATAAGCATGCTTGACCTAAGTTAAAAAAAAATCACACACGCACACCAAAATACCACATATATAATTAATTTTATATAACTAGAAGAGTGAAGAATCACTTACCTCAAGTTGATCACTTACAAAATCACGAACCGCTTTGATCCATTTACAAGCCCCAACTAAATCGAAAGAAATATCCAGACCATTAGTTTGTATATCTAGCTATTCCAGTTGTTGTACGTTAATCTATAAGAAAACCAATTATGTCGTTCCCTCATCTCAGCCCAATTTATCCTAACTGGTTACACTGACATAATACCTAGCTCTATAATTACCGACAGAAACATCCAATAGTTAGATCACCACTTTTCTTATCAATATGTAGAGTCCGCATTAATAAATGGAAAGACTTGATTTCACAATATCATGTAATTGAACAATGTACTGCCACCAATGCACCGAAAACGCATATTCCTTGTTATCCAATTCAATCCCTAGAATATATGGCACAAAGTTTGAAGCATTATCAGAAGATCTTAAATGATATAGGGGTCCCCAGTAATAACATTCTCCTTCTTAGCAACATGTTGGGTAAATAAGCTCATTGTTTAACCTATGATCAGCCCACTCACAATGTATTTAAGAAAAGTGAATTACTTACCAGAGATTGGAATTTTGTGAGATTATATAGTTTGGCGTTCTTCCTTTCTTCTTCTGCTCATGTCCAGCCGACTCGCCTCTCTCTTGTACTACATGCTACTACTAAGGGCTAATATATATACGCTTCTCCTCAGATTAGGATTAGGGCTACTAGGTTAAGTCTTAATAAGTAAACTCTTAATAGCTTTCTAATTTCAGTCGGATCCTTCTTAGCTATAGCCACTAAATATGTTTTATTTAATTAACAAATCTCACTTAATCAAAGTATATATCTTTTTTTTCCAGATAATATATACGTGCATATATACTCTCGTTTCCGGGTATTACAAAATGCACACGTATTATGTCAGTTGGTGCATTTTTCTGATGGGAGCAAGTACTTAATTATGTGCAAGTAGAGGAGGTGGGAATAGTTAATATAATTACCCAATTATAGTATTCTTGTGCATCGTGTAGATGAGAACTAATTAGAACGTGTTTCATTTGGTAGTTACACACTAACAGTCAACCGCGCGTCTTGATCTTGGAAATAAATAAAAGACATTTTAGATGTGCAAGCAATGAAATTATTAATAATGATGCTAGGTGGATGCCAACTATGTATAATACTATAATATAGTCTATTATTGTAGTTACGAATAAAGAAATATTTTATAGTAATTAACTATTGCAAATTGATGCAATGGAATGATTTTCAGATCCAAACTATGCATTGAGCTTGAGAGTAATGTGCAGTCTATAAATAGTGGCATTATTCTTACACATCTCCTTCCTTCATAATTACACTCTCAAATATATTAGCAAACCTATTAAGAAAGCAAGCCATGGCTGATGCATCTGTCTCTATGGTGTTGACTCGATTGGCTCCACTGATCGAGAAGAAGGTCCGAGACGAGGTCTCCCTGTTGCTCAACGCCGAAAATGAGGTCGGAAGTCTCTCCGAAAAGCTGAACAAAATTCAAGAGGTGTTGGCTGATGCTGGACGTAAAGGAGTCACTGATCCTAAGGTCAAAAGATGGCTAGACAAGCTTCAAGAAATTGCCTACGAGATAGACGATGCGGTGGACGAATGGGAAGTGGAGAATATCAGACAACAACTCGAGGAATCCGAGGATTCTACTGGATCATCTGAGGATCCATGGCAGAAGAAGGTAAGTTCCTTTCTTGAATCTGTTTGTTTATGCTTCAAACAAACAGCTCATCGTCGTAGTATTGCCCTAGATGTTAAGCATATACATCAAAAGCTAGATTCCATTGCGCAAGAAAATGAGAATGAATTCAAGTTCATTCCCAATATTGGCGGTGTTTCTCGAGTTTTTAAGCGGGGTGAGTCGACGTCACGTTTTGAGGTGTCTGAAGTACACGTGGTCGAGTTTGGATAAGGAAAAACTGATGAGCAAATTGTTGTCGGCGAGTAGTCAAAGAGAGGATGACATCCAAGTTATTTCGATAGTGGGGACCGGGGGAATGGGGAAGACAACACTTGCTCAACTTGTATTTAACGAATTCAAGAACCAAACTGAGTTCAAGCCAATATGGATTTGTGTTTCCGATCCTTTTGATGAAATTAAGATTGCACTAACAATTTTGAACGAATTACAGATTAGTTATCCAACAAATTATCATTTCGAAACACTGTTAAATTGCATTGAGAAATCTGTTAAAAGAAAAAAGTTATTTCTTGTCCTTGATGATGTCTGGACAGAGAATGATACAATGTGGAAACCATTGAAAATATCTCTCAAGAGTGGTGCCCCTGGAAGTATAGTTTTGGTGACCACACGAAAAGAAAAGGTTGCGGAAGTAATGGGAAGCACTCATAGCTATCCATTAGACGGAATATCGGACGTAGATTGTTGGTTAGTATTGAGCCAAATAGCCTTTAAGGGAAGGAGAGAGAGAGCGATTGTGAGATGTTGAAAAAAATTGGTCAGGAGATAGCCAAAAAATGCAAAGGCATGCCACTAGCAGCCAAGACTATTGGGGGTCTATTGCATTCTAAAGCTACTCTCCAACAATGGGAAAATGTGTTGAATAGTGCGGTGTGGGAGTTGGAGGAAGTGAAGAAAGACCTTTTCCCCCTTTTAAAGTTGAGTTACAATTAGTTGGAACCTGCAACAAAACGTTGCTTTTCCTATTGTGCCATATTTCCAAAGGATTCCGATATAGATGTAAATGATCTAATACGAATGTGGATGGCACAAGGTTTTCTATCATCTAGTGAGACTGTGGAACTACAAGGACATGAATGCTTTGAGGATTTAGCAATGCGTTCTTTCTTTCAAGACTTTAAATTATCCTACTGGACCAATAGTATAGAGTCGTGCAAAATGCACGACATTGTACATGATTTTGCACAATTCGTAACAAAGAATGAATGTCTGATTGTGGGAGAAGTACATGGAGGACAAAGGATAGTAGCTGGACGTGATGCTCGCCATCTAAGCTTGATGCAGTGTCAAGATAAAACCGATTTTAGTTTCTTCCCACAGCTTCGCAGTTTCTTCTGCAAAAACATCAAAGTACCTCCATATTTGTTTAATCATCTAAAACGGGTAAGGTTGTTGAGTTTAGGCAAATTGGAAAATATTCCAGAAGAAATAGGAAATTTGATTCATATACGATACTTGGATGTAAGTGAAAATTATTCTTTAAAGGAATTCCCTGAAACCGTCTGCAATTTGTATAATTTGCATACCTTGGGCATTCGAAAGTGTAATTCTCTTTGTGGACTTCCTGAAGGGATCCATAAATTAAAGAACTTGAGGCATCTTCTGAATATTGGGATTGCAGAAGATTTTAAGTATCCTAAAGGATTTGAGAAGTTAACCAATCTAAATATATTCAAGTAATAAATTGGGATATTTGAAAGATTTGAACCAACTTCAAGCCGTTCCTCGTATTAAGGTAATGGGTGACACGGAAGAGGTAGAGGTTAAGAGAGCAGAGCTGAAAAATAAGATATTTCTTCGAGCTTTAAAATTAGAGGTTGAGGGAGATGAGTTATTAGAAATAATCGAGGATATACATCCTCCTCCAAACTTGGAAGGATTAGATTTTAAAGGCCCCAGGTTACCAAAATGGTGTACCACCCTCACCCAGTTGAGAAAACTTGAATTTTATGGTCCCTCCCACAGGAGATACGATTTTTCTTGCTCATGTTTGCCTCCTCTCGGAAAACTTCCCTTCCTTGAGGAGCTACTTATTTGGAGAGTAGAAACACTGAATCATGTGGGGCATGAGTTCTTGGGGATGATGAATGATCAAACATCAATAGCGCCATTAACAATATTCCCCAAATTGAAGTCATTAGAGTTTTGGTATTGCTAGAGATGGGAAGAGTGGGAAGATATAAGTGAGGAGGAAGAAGAAGAAAATAATATGATCTCCATAATGCCATGTCTCCAGAAGTTGACAATTTATAACTGTTCAGAATTAAAAGCACTACCACACCGCCTCCTGCGTAAGGCCCCATCTCTTGAGGTTTTGAAGATTTATTACTGTCCATTTCTAAAAAATCGTTACAATTGGGAGACAGGAGAAGATTGGGATAAAGTTTCACACATCTCAAATGTCGAAATTTATCCTGATGAAGAGGAAGAGGAAGATGAAGAGGAAGAGGAGGAGGAAGAGGAAGAATATTAGTTGTTGCGTGCTGTGCTGAGTTTCTTGTCTTGATGATTTTTCCGATGTAAAATAAAACAAATTCACTAGTTGTGTTTTGTGTTTCTTTTCTTCATTTCCCAATGTAATAATAATAAAACAATATATCGTGATTTCTCTTTATTACTACACTCTTTTGTAGACCATTAATAAAAAAAATAAGTAAATCATAAGTTCTATTCGGAATTTTGCATCCACGGCATGCCTATAGAATAACGTTACGATTTCGATCAGATTTGAAGTTCGATTCTATCAATTAAAAAATATAAACCATGTCTCAAAATATCAAGTTGTTCGTTGATCTTGATTCATGTTCGGTTCGATTAGAACTCGTTCAAGGTCGAACCTATTAATAATCAAACCAAGTCGATCGAAGCACACTTTTAAACTCGATAAAAGTTCAAAAAAATTTGAATACTACCTTGTACAATTCGACTCATCAATTCATTTACAGTGTATCTGATAAGTGAATTAGATAAAATAAAATTTGGGTTACTTTCTAAATATTATGTCAGTAATAGTTTTATTTAATATACTAAATCTGTAAAAAGTTGAATGTTCAATTGGATTATTGGCATGGTGGAGTATCACGAGGCTTGCCAAGACACTTCCGACCAAACATTGTACAGGAAAAAGAATATGTACTTCATCATGTTAAGGTATTGATATCCGAGAATAAAAGATACTAAGAATGTAGACTTCAATGTAAAAAAGATAAAAGAACAAAGTTACGACATGACAATTGGAAAGTGCACCATTTTTTTTTTTTGAAATTAAATCATAGTATTATATTAACACAAAAAAATTACAATAGAGATGATAATATAATGTGATAGTATTACTCCCATGGTAATTGACAAACTATTAGAACATATGCAAGATACTAAACAACAACTAGATCCTAAACGATAGAATGCATAAGTATTTTGAAAAACAAAAATCTTTTAGAAATTAAATCCTTTAATATGACGTTTTAGAGAAAAGAACTAGGAGCAATGTTTTCGCACGGAGGCGATACAAATTATAACATATATATAGGGTATGGATCAAATACATCCCATTACATTTGGTAAGATATAAGATTCAATCTACACCATTGATACCGTTTGATCTCAAGGTCCGAATTAAACTCCATTTTTTAGATTGTATTTTTTTAATGATAGCAGGGGCATTTTAGTCAATGAACGTAACAAATTCATGCAAATATGAGGCAGGATCAAAATCAAATCTCACTTATTGAGCCATAACAGATTCTTTTTCTCCAATTCATTTTTTCTTTCCAATTACAATTCGATCCGTTCACAGATGGGAATTCTTCAATGGTGGTTACCCCTCTCTGTAATACCCTATGAATGATTTCTTCTATCTATTTTTAAAACAAACAGCCCTTCTTAATGAAGCAAGGAAAATAAGCCATTGTACTGATCAATCGTCACCTGTCTCTTCACTCATTGAGTAATTCTAAAGGGTTTTGAGATACCCTTCGCATACGCTATGATCTTCCAATCTTTCTGACGTATATATATCTATACTGTTAGTACATATATCATGATGGGGGCCGTGATGATAGATTCTTGATTCCTTCTCTTGAGCTGATGAATCGGGCGTAGAGAAGATCCGACTACGTATCTGAAACATATTGGTTACTGTATAATGAAGTGATATTTCACTGTATACTGAAATGTTATTAACTGTATAATGAAGTGTTATTCAATGTATAACAAAATGTCATATTGTCTACTGTACAATTGAGTGTTTTGTATTATACAATTTAATACTCTACTGCATACACTACCACAAAAAAGTCCTATTACAGCGCACCTATGGCAGCGGTTTTGAAAACTGCTGTAATAGGGGGTACTCGGTTCGGACCTATGACAGCGGTTCGAGCCGAACCGCTGTCATAGGGGTGTCAAAAAAAAAAAAAAAAAAATATTGGACTTTTGGCAGCGGTTCAGCCGAACCGCTGCCACAAAGTTCACTTTTGGCAGCGGTTCGGGCGGAACCGCTGCCACAAGTGCACTTTTGGCAGCGGTTCGGGCAGAACCGCTGCCACAAAGTTCACTTTGTGGCAGCGGTTCGGCGGAACCGCTGCCAAAAGTGAACTTTTTGGCAGCGGTTCTGCCCGAACCGCTGCCAAAAGTTGTCAAAAAAAAAAAAAAAAATTTTTGAACTTTGTGGCAGCGGTTCTGCCCGAACCGCTGCCAAAAGTTCAAAATTTGGGCGGGTTTATTTCAAACCGGCCCCCCCTCTCTCTCACTCTCACTCTCACTCTCTCACTCTCTCTCTCTCTCTCTCTCTCAACTCTCTCACCACCACCACCACCGCCGACGCCCACCTCCGCCGACGCCGACGCCGACGCCGACGCCGCCGCCGACGCCGACGCCGACGCCGCCCTCCTCCGCCGCCGCCGCCGCCGACGCCTTCCATTTAGTTTTGGTATTTTTTTTTAGATAAATATATACACACACATAGAGTATATATAGATGTATGTATATGTGGGTGTATGCATATATGTGTGGGTGTATGTATATTTGTGTATGTGTGGGTGTATTTATATTTGTGTATATGTGGGTGTATGTGTATGTATATTTGTGTATGAATATTTGTGTATGTATATATGTGGATGGGTGTATGTATATTTGTGTATATGTTCATGGGTGTATGCATATATGTGTATATGTTAATGGGTGTATTTGTGTATGTGTGGGTGTGTGTATATTTGTGTATGTATATATGTGGATGGGTGTATGTATATTTGTGTATGTATATATGTGGATGGGTGTATGTATATTTGTGTATATGTTGATGGGTGTATGTATATTTGTGTATGTGTGGGTGTACGTATATTTGTGTATTTATGAAAATATTTCTCGGTTGAAATTTTGCGGTGTTGGAATGACACGAAATTCACAAGGTCATAGAGAAACGGCATTCTGAACAAAACGCAAGACTTTGTCTTGCGCTCTCGTGATTTTAGCCATCCGAGATCGTTTAAGGCCTCAAATACGTGTTTTATTACAAAAATACGTATTTATGTAATAAAACGCGTATTTGAGGCCTTAAACGATCTCGGATGGCTAAAATCACGAGAGCGCAAGGCAACACCTTGCGTTTTGTTCAGAATGCCGTTTCGCTATGACCGTGTGAATTTCGTGTTATTCCGACATGGTAACATTATAAACGATAAAATAAAATTAAAAAAAAAAAAAATATACCACCCTATGGCAGCGGTTCAGCCGGAACCGCTGCCATAGGGTCCAATTTTTTATTTTTTTTTTAAATAAATGACCCTATGACAGCGGTTCTGCCGAAACCGCTGCCATAGGGTGACCTATGACAGCGGTTCCGGAACCGCTGCCATAGGGTTTTGACCTATGGTAGCGGTACCTATGGCAGCGGTTCAAAACCGTTGTAATAGGCCCAAAAAAACCGCTGCTATAGGTCATTTCTGTAGTAGTGATAATGAAGTGTTAGTCACTGTATAATGTAGTGTTATTTTTATATTGTATAATGAATCTATTAAATTTTCTATTGCATACATTTATACTCTATAATGAAGTGTTATTCACTGTATAATGAATTGTTAGTTACTGTATAACATTTGTTTTATGCACTGTATATGATTAGTTGCCCTTGCAAGTAGTGAATTGTATATATTAGACAGTAGATTATTCATCATTATACACAATAATCATCATCAATTCCCTATTTGAATCCAGTATACAGTAGCTAATAAAACAAAATACAGTACATGAATGGTGATATATAGTGTGGTATTAGTGACATCATAATTAGTGATTTTAAACCATCATACAGTAGTTTATAAACCATTATACAGTAGCTTATAAACCATTATACAGTAAATACAACGGTGATATACAGTGTGATTAGTGACATACAATTAGTGATTTCAAACCATTATACAGTATCTTATAACCCACTATACAGTATATTATAACACATTATATAGTATCTTATAACCAATTATACAATGTGTGTATACATCATACAGTTACAATCTTATAAACCATTATGCAGTATCTTATAACCCAGTATACAGTATCATATAACCCATTATACAGTGTGTGTTTATACATTATACAGTTACAATACACCAACTAATTTAACAATATACAGCATCTATTACACAAATATGCATACCAAATCAACAAAAACCAACATGTTTATTGAAAAAGACAAAAGAGATTTGCACATTAAACTAAAAATAATGCTGTAAAAGATTAAACCCAAAATACTATTACAATCCAAAGCTAAGATTTAACACTAGAGAAGAAAGATGATAGCACTATCAGTGCTGTAGCAACACCGGCGCTGAGATGGCGACGGAAAGACGAAAAAGGAGAAAACCAAAATCTCTTGAGAGGCACTGAGAAAACAAATGAGAGAGAACAGGAGCAAAACACACTTCAAATATGGAGAAAGGAGAACCCCAATCAATAGCTAATCGACACAGCAAGTTGAGATATTGTAGGGGAGATTTTGTGCGTTTAAATTTGAGAGATTTTAGGGAGATTCTGTGCCCTTTTTTTTGGTATGTAGATGATGTATAATGACGTTATTTGACTATTATACCCCTGATCCAATTAGAATCAATTTTTCCGCCTGTTTTTTGCTTCCTTTTTGGAATGTTGGATCCAATGGTGTAGATTGGGTATTATATCTTATCTAATATAGGGTGTGTGTTAGATCTTGATCCTATATATATATATATATATATATAGAATATTATTATTATTATTAGGAAAGAGAACGGCATTTAAAATTTCTCAGGGTCCAAAGGTGTTTATTAGATTGAAAAGAGATCATCCAATAAATAGATGATTATAGACACTGGTTGTGGAAACATTTTCCTTGTAAGTTTTAAGTAAGCAAGTGAAACCACATAAAATAATTGCAAAATTACACACTCCTCACTTATTGTGT
Source organism: Buddleja alternifolia (assembly GCA_019426215.1). NCBI lineage: Eukaryota > Viridiplantae > Streptophyta > Magnoliopsida > Lamiales > Scrophulariaceae > Buddleja > Buddleja alternifolia. Next base: position 27,262,980 of record CM033403.1, read on the forward strand.
ATTACCAAAAACCCTTCTCATTTCATGGAAATTAAATTCAGTTCTCTTTTTAGAGCATTTCTTACAAATACACCCTTGTATATTTAAAAATTCTTACAATTTTACCGCCTGCAAACTTTACAAATAGACCCCTAAAGTGTTTGTTTATAATATAAATGAGGGAATTTTAATAATTACACAATAAGTGAGGGAGTTTGTATGTAATTTCCCTTAGATACTTCCACAAAACTACAAAAGTACTTTTAGTTTGGACTTTGGCGGAAAGGGAAGTACGGAGTAACCTATCCACGGCAGGCGCGGATCACACCACTACACCTCAATTATATTTCTTTAATTTTTTAATTAATCTGAAAGAAAATATTTTGTTTTTCACATTAGAATAAGTCTATAGAAGCTCAATGTAGTAATCACAAATGACGTTTTGATAGTTACTTTATATAATTCTAATCGAAAAGTCCATAAAAAATGATAAGAGATAAGGTGGGGTGTCATTTGCCCTATTTCTTTGTTAGTAAATTTAAATGTGATAAAATGGATATGCAATTTGGAATCGAGACGAGAATAAATTCTATTCTTAACACAATATTGCCCCGCTATAGTCCTGCTATTGGTGGTACGGGTTGGTGCAATTGTGTCCCAAGATACAACAATTCTTCTCGGGATAGAACCACTTTGAATCCCGAGACCCACGAACGAAACCCTTTTTCGAACTCTCAATAACAATATGATTCAACTCTTGACTTTGTTATTCCCGAAATAACGAAACTCGAGATAATGAACAAAAGATGAAGAGGAATTGTTAATTCGCTCTTAGAAAGAAAAGATCATCCGAGGGGGTTTATATAGATGTTAGAAACAAGAAGGGCTATAAGTGTCATTAAATTCAATTTAATGACTCACATAAATGGCATTAAATTCAATTTAATGACTTACATATAACGGTCATAACAGTTTTGACTGTCATAAATACGACTAATCACATGTGTGTCAAAAATACAGCACGTACGATCTGTTAGAATAGTGTCCTGCGAGCCAATCCTAGATAGGCTTTCTTTATCTATTCTTGTAATAAACAATTTCGTTTTACATTATATTAATAAAAGGCATTTCTTCATCTTATGTTTATATTGTTATAACTGTATGATGAAGTCCCTAGAATTCATACATAGCTATGGGGCTTGATATCTCATTGGATGGATATCATAAAACAAGTTTCTAAGGCTGTGATTTCTAAATACTATCCAAGTCATAGAATTATCAAGATGGGACATTGATAATTCGGATAGACTTGCGCCTATGATGCACACTCTTAATTAGAGAATGTCTCGTTTTATAGACATTAGTGTAGTTGACACAAATGCACATACGCGGGTGCTTGTTGAGAACAAGTTCACTGATTACCCTAACTGAAACTTCCTAAATTGGAATTATTTCTATATATGTCGAATTAGGAGTTTCTTAATCACGATAGTGCAAGATTAATTCTTTGACTTGAGTCATCACAGTAATCTTGTATATTGACTTACTGCACTTTGACTCCTGTGCCAGTTCTTTTACAAGGACACATGTGGACTGGTGATTGGGTGTAGTGACTCGTATATGGAGGTTGGTGTTGACAACAAAGGATCCATCACTTGTCTAGATGAACAAGTGAATTTCCTATAATATTCTAAGTGGTTTGACTGAGTCAGTCCTTGGCCAAGGCAAGTAAGTAATTAATTGAGAAATGAGTTTCTTGAATTAATTAATCACTAGTCAAACACACTTGAATTATTAAGATTGAATTTATAAGGATCTCGACCAATAAGATTCCTCGATCCTTAATTCAATTGGGAAATTAGTTGATGGAAGAATCTCACTTGCATGGAATGCGCGATTGGAAAGGTTCACTTTGAATCGCCTACATCTAGGTCTTCAAGATAAGTAGCTAGAAACTTTTCTTTGATTTATGGGTATCTTATATTTAATGGAGATTAAAAATAAGATGGTTAATTAAAAGTGTTTAATTAATCGAGACAATTTAATTGTCCAAATTAAATCATAAAGGTTATGAACCCATTACTAGTATGTTGGTGAACCTAAAGGGTCACACACAATACTCGGACAAATCCATTTCTTAGCTAAGGAAATTTAATTCAAAGTAGTTGAGTTAATATATTAATTAATTAGATTAATTAATTAAGACTTTTATTTATTCAAGTGTTGGATAAATAAATTAATTAAGTTGATAAGATCAATTTAATTAAGCTTAAGTCTAGAAAGCATTTAATTTAATTGGAAGTGACTTTTAATTAATCTAGTATGGTGGATTAATTATTAAAAGACTATTTTATTAAGCCTTGGTCGAAAATTTGGTGGAGGAAAATAATTAAAGAGTTTAATTAATTTTCTTCTAGAAGGAAATAAGATTTCTTGGAGAGAAAGGAAACTAATTAAAATAGAAGAGTTCTATTTAGAAATTAATTAGTCTTCTATTCCTACATGGAAAAGGATTAATGTATAAGAGTTCTACATGGAAAAGAATTGCAAGAACCTAGTCCTATATATAGGACATGTAGAGAACGAAAAAAAAGATGACTTTTGAAGCCAAAATTTTTGTTCCTCTTGCATAGAAAAATCGTTTCTTTTTCCTCTCTCTCATATAGTGTTCTTGAGTTCTTGATTATTCATCAAGATCTTGAATTCAAGAATTCTTCCAAAATACTTAGAGAAGTAATTTTTGCTTTCACCTTAATCCCATACATTATTCCTTAGAGTTAGAATAAACGTTTATAGATCAACCTAGCTAAAGATTATAAACGAGTGGGTATCCGGGGTGTGGATCAACTTTAGAGGAGAAACACTTGGGTCTCTGAAGTGAATCAAGAATCCGATCAAAGACGTTTTTGGTGGAGGAATTCGAAATCTACATCAAAGGGAAAAACGAAGGAGTTGATTCAAGGAACGAGAAGCAAGCTAGGGAGCTTACGTTAAGGAAGAAGAAACTCTTCGATTTTTACGAAAAATCGAATAAGGTAAGATCTTCTTTATTTAAGTTTTAAATAACAAATCAAAGATGCGCAAGCCTATGATACGTGATAAGCCCGTAGGATTAATAAACTTGCATGTTTAAATCCTAGAAACTAAAATTTTAAATTTTCCGCTGTGCTTAGTCGGGCTATATGTATATTTCCCAACAGTGGTATCAGAGCCTAAGGCTCGCGCATCGTTATGCATGATCCGTTTTATTTTAATCGTTGCATGTGATGTACATTTAAAATTATTAAATTGATGAATTTTATTGATTTGGGGATTCATTAAAAACAATTTATTTTCAGCTTTTAAAGGATGTTTAAATCTGAAGAATAATTTTATGTAATGAGATTACATTGAAATCAAATAAAGTGCACGTGTTATGTTGGTGTATGCAATATTGGCGTTGGAGTGTGGTAATCCAATTGGACTTGGAGTCCGAATAGTACCTACATGAATATATATGGAGATATATTAATCAAGTGGGCTTTTAAAATAAAAGATTTATGATATACATATATGTTGCCATCACGCCTACAGCATGTTATGCAATTTAGAATTGCATGCAAATCCTTCAAGTTTACGTGTGTGCATGTGCATGCTTAAGGATTTAGAATCCTTTTTATTTAATAACTTTGAGACATGAGGAGGATACGTATGTGCATGTGTGTAGTGGTGTTAGAATTGGAGTCAAATTTCTTTTGTTCACAATTACATAATGGTTTTGAAACTAGTGGTTTCGATCAAACCTGATTGGAAAATAAAAATCAGTGCTTAAAAAGGGTTTAAGTCAATTGTGAAATAAGGAGAGGGAACTTATCAATCTTAATCACATGCACCACACACGTATGTTTCTTGCAATTTTAAATTGTTTAATTTTTGGAAAAATTAAATTTTATTGAGAAACCCCGAATTGATTTAATTTATAAAAATATTTGGTAAATTAAGAATTTACATATGCTTTCATGAGTTGATATGCATGATGGAATTTTGAGGTCATTAGGATTGTAAAAGTATGTTTATTTTCCGTTATTTATTTATTCGTCTTGCCGACATTCGATCCTTGATGGCTCTAGATAGGATCGATTTAGATATGACCCAAAATATCATGTTATAATTTATGTATGTGATGCATGATTCTATGTATAAGATGCATGTTTGTATAAGATACATGTTTTTAGGTTATGCTTATCTTTTATATTTCCTTTCATGTGTTGTTGGGCATGTTTAGGATAGAGACTTAGATAAGATAATCGAAGCGATGAGACCTTTTCATAATATACTAAAATCCCTTACTTATTAGATAAGTTTATAAAATCTTAATGATTTTAATTTTAAGTTAATATGGGATAAAATTAAACGGGGTTTAATATTCCATGCCTACCATCAAAAGTAATAGCATGTCGGTGCTACTTATGTAGATTAGTCGACCATTGCAAGTGGGACTTTCTATAATGAGAAAGCCGTGATTATTACTAAGCATAGAGATGCACATGGGTAATTTATCCTCTAAGTTGACCATTGCAAGTGGAACTTTTTGGGTGGGTTATTTACATGTAGGTTTGATGGGTCTAACTTAATATAGGAGTAACATGGGGGCGCATAAAATTGAGGTCCATGTGAAACATGAGGTAAAATAATTGAGGATTACTTGGGGATGTAATTGATAAGTGTTGTCTACCTTTTTAATTATTATGTATGTGTCCATAAAATTGGGGTATGTAATAATTAAATTGGACTTCAAACTCACTAGGAAAAATTGTTTTTCTCGAATTCTTTAATGAGGGTTATTGAATTTGAATTAAATAGTGGGAGGTAATTTATGATTAAAAGACCTTAAAATCATATCTACACATAATGTATTAAACATCTTCTTAATCTCCGTTTCGCTTTAATTTGTAGATAACTAGATATCTAAGATGGCTAAGAACCCGCTTTCCACAATTCTCGACACAAACAAACTCACTGGACCCAACTATTCTGATTGGCTTAGAAACCTTAAGATAGTGCTCAACTCTGAGAATAGAGCCTATGTCTTGACTGATGCACCCCTCTCGACTCTACCCGAGGATGCTGAGGAGGAGGAAATCGAAACCCATAAGAGATGGTTAAACGATGACCTCCAAGCAAGGTGCACGATGCTTGCATCAATGTCGAATGAGTTGCAAAAGCAACACGAAAATATGGCAAGTGCTGCTGATATTTTCAAACACTTACAAGAGTTGTATGGTGAAAAGTCTAGGAGGGAAAGGTACTTAGTGTCTAAAGAGCTTTTTAGAGCTCGTATGACTGAGGGGTCAAATGTCCAAGAACATGTGCTTAAGATGATTGGGCTCATTGAGAAGCTCGCAAGTCTTGACATTTTTCTAGACAATGAACTCTCAGTGGACTTAGTACTTCAATCCTTGCCTAGCACATTCGATCAATTTGTGGTCAACTTTAACATGAACAGTCTGGAGGCGACCTTGCCTGACTTGTTAAGCATGTTAAGGACTGCAGAAGCCACCATCAAGAAGGACAAGCCAGTCCTACTTGTGAGTTCTGCCCATTCTAAGGCTAAAAGGCCAAAGAAAGGGAAAGGGAAAAGTTCCCAAAAGAACAAGAAGCTAAAAGCTAAAGGTGGGGTCAAGAAGGTTAAAGCTGATAAAGATAAGGGTGATTGTTTCCATTGCGGTAAACCAGGGCATTGGAAGAGGAACTGCAAGGAGTACCTTGCGACCCTAGGTGAGACCAAGGGTATGTTTTATGTTGAAGTTAACTTATCTGTTAACGATACTTCTTGGGTATTAGATACCGGTTGTGCATCACATCTTTGCAATAATTTGCAGGCAATGACAAGAAGTAGGATGCTAGGAAAGGATGAGATCGTTCTGAGACTTGGCAATGGAGCAAAAGTTGCTGCCACAGCGATAGGAACGGTCAACCTGGCATTAGGCGACGACATTAGAATAGTTTTAAATAATTGTCTTTATGTTTCTAGTATAATAAAGAACATTATCTCCATCCCTGTTTTAGATGGAGAGGGTTTTGAGTTTTTAATAAAAGATGGAAAGTGTTCCATTATTAAAAATTGTTCTTTACTTTTTACTAGTACTTTGACGAATTGTTTATACACTGTTCAACCAATTAATTCCGTCTTTCACATTCAACATAGTAACAAAAGAAAACAAGATAACTTAAACAGTACACTAATGTGGCATGCTAGACTAGGACATATTTCCAAAGAAAGAATGCACAAATTGGCAAAGGAAGGTGTACTCGACCTTAAGGAAGAGGAAACCATGCCTGCTTGTGAATCTTGTCTTAAAGGAAAAATGACCAAGTCACCATTTGTAGGACAAGTGGAACGTGCCACCCATCTTTTGGATTTGATCCATTCGGATGTTTGTGGTCCTTTTAGTATAAGTACTAAAGGAAGGTGTACTTACTTCATTACTTTTACCGATGATTATTCACGGTACGGATATGTGTACCTTATGAAGCACAAATCTGAAGCTTTTGAAAAGTTCAAAGAGTTTAGGAATGAAGTAGAAAAACAACTAAGTCGTAATATTAAGACTCTTCGATCTGATCGGGGAGGAGAATACTTAAGTGACGAATTCCTTAGTTATCTTAAAGAGAATGGGATTCTCTCTCAGTGGACTCCGCCTGGAACACCACAATTGAATGGGGTGTCTGAGCGAAGGAATAGGACTTTATTGGATATGGTCCGTTCCATGATGAGTTTCACTGAAGTTCCTCCATCTTTCTGGGGTTATGCCTTAGAAACTGCGGCCTATCTATTAAATAGATTGCCTTCCAAATCAGTGCCCAAAACGCCTTATGAGTTATGGCGTGGTAAACCGGCCTCATACAAATATCTTCGAGTATGGGGTTGTTCAGCCTATGTGAAAAGGCTAGTGGGAGATAAGTTAGAGTCTAAGTCTAGCTTATGTAAATTTGTGGGGTACCCTAAAGAAACTGCGGGGTACTACTTCTATGATCCATCGGAACAAAAGGTGTTTGTTTCAAGGAATGCCATCTTCTTAGAGAAGGAGTTTCTATTAGATAGAAAGGGCGAGATCATAGAACTTGAAGAAGTTCAAGAACCACAAATTATCTCACAAACTTTGGAAACACAAACACAAGAAAACACTGAAATATCTAACACACAACCTCCGAGAAGATCCGAAAGGATCCGAGGGCCACCTGAGAGGTACGGTCTATTACTAGAAAGTAATAAGGAGGAGCTTCAAGTGGATGAAGATCCAAGAAGCTACAACGAAGCAATATGTGATATTGATTCTGGGAAGTGGCAAAGTGCCATGGAATCTGAAATGGACTCCATGTACTCCAACAAGGTATGGACCTTGGTAGATCCACCAGAGGGTATAGTACCCATTGGTTGTAAGTGGATCTATAAGCGAAAGCTTGGAGCAAATGGAGAGGTAGTGACCTACAAAGCTAGGCTAGTGGCAAAAGGTTACACTCAAAGAGGGTATCGACTATGAAGAAACCTTTTCGCCAGTAGCAATGCTTAAATCCATTAGGATTTTGCTTGCAATATCTGCTCATTATGATTATGAAATATGGCAGATGGATGTGAAAACCGCCTTCCTCAATGGAAACATAGAGGAAGAGATTTACATGAAACAACCAGAAGGTTTCATATCTAGTGGGAGTGAGCAAAAGGTTTGCAAACTCCAAAAGTCCATTTATGGACTAAAGCAAGCATCCCGAAGTTGGAACATCTGTTTTGATGAAACTATAAGGATGTATGGTTTCATTAAAAACGAAGATGAACCATGTGTGTACAAGAAAGTCAGTGGGAGTGCAGTGACATTCTTAGTACTTTATGTTGATGATATTCTACTCATTGGGAATGATGTAGGAATGATGCAATCGACTAAAGTATGGTTATCCACCAAATTCTCCATGAAAGACTTAGGAGATGCATCCTACATCTTAGGAATCAAAATCTATAGAGATAGATCAAGAAAGATGATAGGATTGTCTCAGTCAATGTACATAGACAAAATGCTAAAAAGGTTTAGTATGGAGGAATCAAAGAAAGGATTCTTGCCTATGAGTCATGGGATCCGGTATTCTCGATCCATGTGTCCTTCGACATCCCAGGAACGAGATAGGATGGCTCGCGTACCATATGCTTCTGCCATAGGAAGTATTATGTATGCAATGTTATGTACAAGGCCTGATGTGGCTCATGCATTAAGTGTAGTGAGTCGTTTTCAGTCCGACCCAGGTGAGTTGCACTGGGTAGCCGTGAAAACAATCCTCAAGTACTTGAGAAGGACTAAGGACTTGTTTTTGATATACGGCGGTGGAGAATTGAAACTAGAAGGGTTCACTGACTCTAGTTTCCAATCTGAGGTGGATGATTTGAAATCAATGTCGGGATTTGTATTCACCATCAATGGTGGAGCAGTAAGTTGGAAGAGTTCCAAACAAAAAACTACTGCGGATTCCACAACCGAGGCTGAATACATAGCTGCATCTGATGCAGCAAAGGAAGCTGTTTGGATTAGGAACTTCATCCAAGGGTTGGGTGCAGTCCCTAGCATTGTCGATCCAGTACCTCTGTACTGTGACAATAATGGCGCCATTGCTCAAGCAAAGGAGCCGAGGTCTCATCAAAGATCCAAACACATAGAGAGGCGATACCATCTGATCCGAGAGATTGTTGGTAGAGGCGACGTACGCGTGGAAAGAGTCGACACAACGGAGAACATAGCGGATCCACTAACTAAGCCCTTGTCTCGTAACGTATTAGAAAGACATCTTGAGAAGATGGGTCTTAAATACCAAGGAGATTGGCTCTAGTGCAAGTGGGAGATTGTTAGAATAGTGTCCTGCGAGCCAATCCTAGATAGGCTTTCTTTATCTATTCTTGTAATAAACAATTTCGTTTTACATTATATTAATAAAAGGCATTTCTTCATCTTATGTTTATATTGTTATAACTGTATGATGAAGTCCCTAGAATTCATACATAGCTATGGGGCTTGATATCTCATTGGATGGATATCATAAAACAAGTTTCTAAGGCTGTGATTTCTAAATACTATCCAAGTCATAGAATTATCAAGATGGGACATTGATAATTCGGATAGACTTGCGCCTATGATGCACACTCTTAATTAGAGAATGTCTCGTTTTATAGACATTAGTGTAGTTGACACAAATGCACATACGCGGGTGCTTGTTGAGAACAAGTTCACTGATTACCCTAACTGAAACTTCCTAAATTGGAATTATTTCTATATATGTCGAATTAGGAGTTTCTTAATCACGATAGTGCAAGATTAATTCTTTGACTTGAGTCATCACAGTAATCTTGTATATTGACTTACTGCACTTTGACTCCTGTGCCAGTTCTTTTACAAGGACACATATGGACTGGTGATTGGGTGTAGTGACTCGTATATGGAGGTTGGTGTTGACAACAAAGGATCCATCACTTGTCTAGATGAACAAGTGAATTTCCTATAATATTCTAAGTGGTTTGACTGAGTCAGTCCTTGGCCAAGGCAAGTAAGTAATTAATTGAGAAATGAGTTTCTTGAATTAATTAATCACTAGTCAAACACACTTGAATTATTAAGATTGAATTTATAAGGATCTCGACCAATAAGATTCCTCGATCCTTAATTCAATTGGGAAATTAGTTGATGGAAGAATCTCACTTGCATGGAATGCGCGATTGGAAAGGTTCACTTTGAATCGCCTACATCTAGGTCTTCAAGATAAGTAGCTAGAAACTTTTCTTTGATTTATGGGTATCTTATATTTAATGGAGATTAAATAATAAGATGGTTAATTAAAAGTGTTTAATTAATCGAGACAATTTAATTGTCCAAATTAAATCATAAAGGTTATGAACCCATTACTAGTATGTTGGTGAACCTAAAGGGTCACACACAATACTCGGACAAATCCATTTCTTAGCTAAGGAAATTTAATTCAAAGTAGTTGAGTTAATATATTAATTAATTAGATTAATTAATTAAGACTTTTATTTATTCAAGTGTTGGATAAATAAATTAATTAAGTTGATAAGATCAATTTAATTAAGCTTAAGTCTAGAAAGCATTTAATTTAATTGGAAGTGACTTTTAATTAATCTAGTATGGTGGATTAATTATTAAAAGACTATTTTATTAAGCCTTGGTCGAAAATTTGGTGGAGGAAAATAATTAAAGAGTTTAATTAATTTTCTTCTAGAAGGAAATAAGATTTCTTGGAGAGAAAGGAAACTAATTAAAATAGAAGAGTTCTATTTAGAAATTAATTAGTCTTCTATTCCTACATGGAAAAGGATTAATGTATAAGAGTTCTACATGGAAAAGAATTGCAAGAACCTAGTCCTATATATAGGACATGTAGAGAACGAAAAAAAAGATGACTTTTGAAGCCAAAATTTTTGTTCCTCTTGCATAGAAAAATCGTTTCTTTTTCCTCTCTCTCATATAGTGTTCTTGAGTTCTTGATTATTCATCAAGATCTTGAATTCAAGAATTCTTCCAAAATACTTAGAGAAGTAATTTTTGCTTTCACCTTAATCCCATACACTATTCCTTAGAGTTAGAATAAACGTTTATAGATCAACCTAGCTAAAGATTATAAACGAGTGGGTATCCGGGGTGTGGATCAACTTTAGAGGAGAAACACTTGGGTCTCTGAAGTGAATCAAGAATCCGATCAAAGACGTTTTTGGTGGAGGAATTCGAAATCTACATCAAAGGGAAAAACGAAGGAGTTGATTCAAGGAACGAGAAGCAAGCTAGGGAGCTTACGTTAAGGAAGAAGAAACTCTTCGATTTTTACGAAAAATCGAATAAGGTAAGATCTTCTTTATTTAAGTTTTAAATAACAAATCAAAGATGCGCAAGCCTATGATACGTGATAAGCCCGTAGGATTAATAAACTTGCATGTTTAAATCCTAGAAACTAAAATTTTAATTTTCCGCTGTGCTTAGTCGGGCTATATGTATATTTCCCAACAGTGGTATCAGAGCCTAAGGCTCGCGCATCGTTATGCATGATCCGTTTTATTTTAATCGTTGCATGTGATGTACATTTAAAATTATTAAATTGATGAATTTTATTGATTTGGGGATTCATTAAAAACAATTTATTTTCAGCTTTTAAAGGATGTTTAAATCTGAAGAATAATTTTATGTAATGAGATTACATTGAAATCAAATAAAGTGCACGTGTTATGTTGGTGTATGCAATATTGGCGTTGGAGTGTGGTAATCCAATTGGACTTGGAGTCCGAATAGTACCTACATGAATATATATGGAGATATATTAATCAAGTGGGCTTTTAAAATAAAAGATTTATGATATACATATATGCTGCCATCACGCCTACAGCATGTTATGCAATTTAGAATTGCATGCAAATCCTTCAAGTTTACGTGTGTGCATGTGCATGCTTAAGGATTTAGAATCCTTTTTATTTAATAACTTTGAGACATGAGAGGATACGTATGTGCATGTGTGTAGTGGTGTTAGAATTGGAGTCAAATTTCTTTTGTTCACAATTACATAATGGTTTTGAAACTAGTGGTTTCGATCAAACCTGATTGGAAAATAAAAATCAGTGCTTAAAAAGGGTTTAAGTCAATTGTGAAATAAGGAGAGGGAACTTATCAATCTTAATCACATGCACCACACACGTATGTTTCTTGCAATTTTAAATTGTTTAATTTTTGGAAAAATTAAATTTTATTGAGAAACCCCGAATTGATTTAATTTATAAAATATTTGGTAAATTAAGAATTTACATATGCTTTCATGAGTTGATATGCATGATGGAATTTTGAGGCCATTAGGATTGTAAAAGTATGTTTATTTTCCGTTATTTATTTATTCGCCTTGCCGACATTCGATCCTTGATGGCTCTAGATAGGATCGATTTAGATATGACCCAAAATATCCATGTTATAATTTATGTATGTGATGCATGATTCTATGTATAAGATGCATGTTTGTATAAGATACATGTTTTTAGGTTATGCTTATCTTTTATATTTCCTTTCATGTGTTGTTGGGCATGTTTAGGATAGAGACTTAGATAAGATAATCGAAGCGATGAGACCTTTTCATAATATACTAAAATCCCTTACTTATTAGATAAGTTTATAAAATCTTAATGATTTTAATTTTAAGTTAATATGGGATAAAATTAAACGGGGTTTAATATTCCATGCCTACCATCAAAAGTAATAGCATGTCGGTGCTACTTATGTAGATTAGTCGACCATTGCAAGTGGGACTTTCTATAATGAGAAAGCCGTGATTATTACTAAGCATAGAGATGCACATGGGTAATTTATCCTCTAAGTTGACCATTGCAAGTGGAACTTTTTGGGTGGGTTATTTACATGTAGGTTTGATGGGTCTAACTTAACATAGGAGTAACATGGGGGCGCATAAAATTGAGGTCCATGTGAAACATGAGGTAAAATAATTGAGGGTTACATGGGGATGTAATTGATAAGTGTTGTCTACCTTTTTAATTATTATGTATGTGTCCATAAAATTGGGGTATGTAATAATTAAATTGGACTTCAAACTCACTAGGAAAAATTGTTTTTCTCGAATTCTTTAATGAGGGTTATTGAATTTGAATTAAATAGTGGGAGGTAATTTATGATTAAAAGACCTTAAAATCATATCTACACATAATGTATTAAACATCTTCTTAATCTCCGTTTCGCTTTAATTTGTAGATAACTAGATATCTAAGATGGCTAAGAACCCGCTTTCCACAATTCTCGACACAAACAAACTCACTGGACCCAACTATTCTGATTGGCTTAGAAACCTTAAGATAGTGCTCAACTCTGAGAATAGAGCCTATGTCTTGACTGATGCACCCCTCTCGACTCTACCCGAGGATGCTGAGGAGGAGGAAATCGAAACCCATAAGAGATGGTTAAACGATGACCTCCAAGCAAGGTGCACGATGCTTGCATCAATGTCGAATGAGTTGCAAAAGCAACACGAAAATATGGCAAGTGCTGCTGATATTTTCAAACACTTACAAGAGTTGTATGGTGAAAAGTCTAGGAGGGAAAGGTACTTAGTGTCTAAAGAGCTTTTTAGAGCTCGTATGACTGAGGGGTCAAATGTCCAAGAACATGTGCTTAAGATGATTGGGCTCATTGAGAAGCTCGCAAGTCTTGACATTTTTCTAGACAATGAACTCTCAGTGGACTTAGTACTTCAATCCTTGCCTAGCACATTCGATCAATTTGTGGTCAACTTTAACATGAACAGTCTGGAGGCGACCTTGCCTGACTTGTTAAGCATGTTAAGGACTGCAGAAGCCACCATCAAGAAGGACAAGCCAGTCCTACTTGTGAGTTCTGCCCATTCTAAGGCTAAAAGGCCAAAGAAAGGGAAAGGGAAAAGTTCCCAAAAGAACAAGAAGCTAAAAGCTAAAGGTGGGGTCAAGAAGGTTAAAGCTGATAAAGATAAGGGTGATTGTTTCCATTGCGGTAAACCAGGGCATTGGAAGAGGAACTGCAAGGAGTACCTTGCGACCCTAGGTGAGACCAAGGGTATGTTTTATGTTGAAGTTAACTTATCTGTTAACGATACTTCTTGGGTATTAGATACCGGTTGTGCATCACATCTTTGCAATAATTTGCAGGCAATGACAAGAAGTAGGATGCTAGGAAAGGATGAGATCGTTCTGAGACTTGGCAATGGAGCAAAAGTTGCTGCCACAGCGATAGGAACGGTCAACCTGGCATTAGGCGACGACATTAGAATAGTTTTAAATAATTGTCTTTATGTTTCTAGTATAATAAAGAACATTATCTCCATCCCTGTTTTAGATGGAGAGGGTTTTGAGTTTTTAATAAAACATGGAAAGTGTTCCATTATTAAAAATTGTTCTTTACTTTTTACTAGTACTTTGACGAATTGTTTATACACTGTTCAACCAATTAATTCCGTCTTTCACATTCAACATAGTAACAAAAGAAAACAAGATAACTTAAACAGTACACTAATGTGGCATGCTAGACTAGGACATATTTCCAAAGAAAGAATGCACAAATTGGCAAAGGAAGGTGTACTCGACCTTAAGGAAGAGGAAACCATGCCTGCTTGTGAATCTTGTCTTAAAGGAAAAATGACCAAGTCACCATTTGTAGGACAAGTGGAACGTGCCACCCATCTTTTGGATTTGATCCATTCGGATGTTTGTGGTCCTTTTAGTATAAGTACTAAAGGAAGGTGTACTTACTTCATTACTTTTACCGATGATTATTCACGGTACGGATATGTGTACCTTATGAAGCACAAATCTGAAGCTTTTGAAAAGTTCAAAGAGTTTAGGAATGAAGTAGAAAAACAACTAAGTCGTAATTAAGACTCTTCGATCTGACGGGGAGGAGAATACTTAGTGACGAATTCCTTAGTTATCTTAAAGAGAATGGGATTCTCTCTCAGTGGACTCCGCCTGGAACACCACAATTGAATGGGGTGTCTGAGCAGGAATAGGACTTTATTGGATATGGTCCGTTCCATGATGAGTTTCACTGAAGTTCCTCCATCTTTCTGGGGTTATGCCTTAGAAACTGCGGCCTATCTATTAAATAGATTGCCTTCCAAATCAGTGCCCAAAACGCCTTATGAGTTATGGCGTGGTAAACCGGCCTCATACAAATATCTTCGAGTATGGGGTTGTTCAGCCTATGTGAAAAGGCTAGTGGGAGATAAGTTAGAGTCTAAGTCTAGCTTATGTAAATTTGTGGGGTACCCTAAAGAAACTGCGGGGTACTACTTCTATGATCCATCGGAACAAAAGGTGTTTGTTTCAAGGAATGCCATCTTCTTAGAGAAGGAGTTTCTATTAGATAGAAAGGGCGAGATCATAGAACTTGAAGAAGTTCAAGAACCACAAATTATCTCACAAACTTTGGAAACACAAACACAAGAAAACACTGAAATATCTAACACACAACCTCCGAGAAGATCCGAAAGGATCCGAGGGCCACCTGAGAGGTACGGTCTATTACTAGAAAGTAATAAGGAGGAGCTTCAAGTGGATGAAGATCCAAGAAGCTACAACGAAGCAATATGTGATATTGATTCTGGGAAGTGGCAAAGTGCCATGGAATCTGAAATGGACTCCATGTACTCCAACAAGGTATGGACCTTGGTAGATCCACCAGAGGGTATAGTACCCATTGGTTGTAAGTGGATCTATAAGCGAAAGCTTGGAGCAAATGGAGAGGTAGTGACCTACAAAGCTAGGCTAGTGGCAAAAGGTTACACTCAAAGAGGGTATCGACTATGAAGAAACCTTTTCGCCAGTAGCAATGCTTAAATCCATTAGGATTTTGCTTGCAATATCTGCTCATTATGATTATGAAATATGGCAGATGGATGTGAAAACCGCCTTCCTCAATGGAAACATAGAGGAAGAGATTTACATGAAACAACCAGAAGGTTTCATATCTAGTGGGAGTGAGCAAAAGGTTTGCAAACTCCAAAAGTCCATTTATGGACTAAAGCAAGCATCCCGAAGTTGGAACATCTGTTTTGATGAAACTATAAGGATGTATGGTTTCATTAAAAACGAAGATGAACCATGTGTGTACAAGAAAGTCAGTGGGAGTGCAGTGACATTCTTAGTACTTTATGTTGATGATATTCTACTCATTGGGAATGATGTAGGAATGATGCAATCGACTAAAGTATGGTTATCCACCAAATTCTCCATGAAAGACTTAGGAGATGCATCCTACATCTTAGGAATCAAAATCTATAGAGATAGATCAAGAAAGATGATAGGATTGTCTCAGTCAATGTACATAGACAAAATGCTAAAAAGGTTTAGTATGGAGGAATCAAAGAAAGGATTCTTGCCTATGAGTCATGGGATCCGGTATTCTCGATCCATGTGTCCTTCGACATCCCAGGAACGAGATAGGATGGCTCGCGTACCATATGCTTCTGCCATAGGAAGTATTATGTATGCAATGTTATGTACAAGGCCTGATGTGGCTCATGCATTAAGTGTAGTGAGTCGTTTTCAGTCCGACCCAGGTGAGTTGCACTGGGTAGCCGTGAAAACAATCCTCAAGTACTTGAGAAGGACTAAGGACTTGTTTTTGATATACGGCGGTGGAGAATTGAAACTAGAAGGGTTCACTGACTCTAGTTTCCAATCTGAGGTGGATGATTTGAAATCAATGTCGGGATTTGTATTCACCATCAATGGTGGAGCAGTAAGTTGGAAGAGTTCCAAACAAAAAACTACTGCGGATTCCACAACCGAGGCTGAATACATAGCTGCATCTGATGCAGCAAAGGAAGCTGTTTGGATTAGGAACTTCATCCAAGGGTTGGGTGCAGTCCCTAGCATTGTCGATCCAGTACCTCTGTACTGTGACAATAATGGCGCCATTGCTCAAGCAAAGGAGCCGAGGTCTCATCAAAGATCCAAACACATAGAGAGGCGATACCATTTGATCCGAGAGATTGTTGGTAGAGGCGACGTACGCGTGGAAAGAGTCGACACAACGGAGAACATAGCGGATCCACTAACTAAGCCCTTGTCTCGTAACGTATTAGAAAGACATCTTGAGAAGATGGGTCTTAAATACCAAGGAGATTGGCTCTAGTGCAAGTGGGAGATTGTTAGAATAGTGTCCTGCGAGCCAATCCTAGATAGGCTTTCTTTATCTATTCTTGTAATAAACAATTTCGTTTTACATTATATTAATAAAAGGCATTTCTTCATCTTATGTTTATATTGTTATAACTGTATGATGAAGTCCCTAGAATTCATACATAGCTATGGGGCTTGATATCTCATTGGATGGATATCATAAAACAAGTTTCTAAGGCTGTGATTTCTAAATACTATCCAAGTCATAGAATTATCAAGATGGGACATTGATAATTCGGATAGACTTGCGCCTATGATGCACACTCTTAATTAGAGAATGTCTCGTTTTATAGACATTAGTGTAGTTGACACAAATGCACATACGCGGGTGCTTGTTGAGAACAAGTTCACTGATTACCCTAACTGAAACTTCCTAAATTGGAATTATTTCTATATATGTCGAATTAGGAGTTTCTTAATCACGATAGTGCAAGATTAATTCTTTGACTTGAGTCATCACAGTAATCTTGTATATTGACTTACTGCACTTTGACTCCTGTGCCAGTTCTTTTACAAGGACACATATGGACTGGTGATTGGGTGTAGTGACTCGTATATGGAGGTTGGTGTTGACAACAAAGGATCCATCACTTGTCTAGATGAACAAGTGAATTTCCTATAATATTCTAAGTGGTTTGACTGAGTCAGTCCTTGGCCAAGGCAAGTAAGTAATTAATTGAGAAATGAGTTTCTTGAATTAATTAATCACTAGTCAAACACACTTGAATTATTAAGATTGAATTTATAAGGATCTCGACCAATAAGATTCCTCGATCCTTAATTCAATTGGGAAATTAGTTGATGGAAGAATCTCACTTGCATGGAATGCGCGATTGGAAAGGTTCACTTTGAATCGCCTACATCTAGGTCTTCAAGATAAGTAGCTAGAAACTTTTCTTTGATTTATGGGTATCTTATATTTAATGGAGATTAAATAATAAGATGGTTAATTAAAAGTGTTTAATTAATCGAGACAATTTAATTGTCCAAATTAAATCATAAAGGTTATGAACCCATTACTAGTATGTTGGTGAACCTAAAGGGTCACACACAATACTCGGACAAATCCATTTCTTAGCTAAGGAAATTTAATTCAAAGTAGTTGAGTTAATATATTAATTAATTAGATTAATTAATTAAGACTTTTATTTATTCAAGTGTTGGATAAATAAATTAATTAAGTTGATAAGATCAATTTAATTAAGCTTAAGTCTAGAAAGCATTTAATTTAATTGGAAGTGACTTTTAATTAATCTAGTATGGTGGATTAATTATTAAAAGACTATTTTATTAAGCCTTGGTCGAAAATTTGGTGGAGGAAAATAATTAAAGAGTTTAATTAATTTTCTTCTAGAAGGAAATAAGATTTCTTGGAGAGAAAGGAAACTAATTAAAATAGAAGAGTTCTATTTAGAAATTAATTAGTCTTCTATTCCTACATGGAAAAGGATTAATGTATAAGAGTTCTACATGGAAAGAATTGCAAGAACCTAGTCCTATATATAGGACATGTAGAGAACGAAAAAAAGATGACTTTTGAAGCCAAAATTTTTGTTCCTCTTGCATAGAAAAATCGTTTCTTTTTCCTCTCTCTCATATAGTGTTCTTGAGTTCTTGATTATTCATCAAGATCTTGAATTCAAGAATTCTTCCAAAATACTTAGAGAAGTAATTTTTGCTTTCACCTTAATCCCATACACTATTCCTTAGAGTTAGAATAAACGTTTATAGATCAACCTAGCTAAAGATTATAAACGAGTGGGTATCCGGGGTGTGGATCAACTTTAGAGGAGAAACACTTGGGTCTCTGAAGTGAATCAAGAATCCGATCAAAGACGTTTTTGGTGGAGGAATTCGAAATCTACATCAAAGGGAAAAACGAAGGAGTTGATTCAAGGAACGAGAAGCAAGCTAGGGAGCTTACGTTAAGGAAGAAGAAACTCTTCGATTTTTACGAAAAATCGAATAAGGTAAGATCTTCTTTATTTAAGTTTTAAATAACAAATCAAAGATGCGCAAGCCTATGATACGTGATAAGCCCGTAGGATTAATAAACTTGCATGTTTAAATCCTAGAAACTAAAATTTTAAATTTTCCGCTGTGCTTAGTCGGGCTATATGTATATTTCCCAACACGATCGTGGTTATCGATCGTAATGGGTAGTATACTTTACTCCTCATCATTTTATACCGTTGGATCAGAAAAAATTCACGTTAAACCCACAGATTTTCAAACAACAACTTCAACATTTAATTTCTCATTCGTCCGAACTCAGATTAGAGAAATTCAAAATGCACATGTGTTGTCTGAATTTGTTACCGAAAGTACGTCACACGTACTTTACTTACATCCGATTTCCAACAATCCCCCACATGAATGAAATTAAACATGCAAACACTTTGAGAGTTCAAGTGAGAGACTATAGAATCAAAAGAGGTAGCTTTTGGCTTTGAACCTTTCTAAGTGAAATATCATCGAATTTACTGGGTTGTCCAATGAACGCGATGTCTTCAATTGTTCACCCGTTCGTGTTAACCAAGACAATGATATTCACACAAAGTCTCTCGAACAGATTTCATTCTCACTGTTGGGTCCATTTTGGCCGTGGCACCGCATCTTGGATTCATAAGTGTTTACACTTTACTCAATGTTGAGGCGGCCGACATCTCACACTTACACAGGTGACTTCCTATGTAGAGTATCCTGCCATGCTCCACTTCGTTTAGACAGTATAGGAATCATTAAGAGCCCGACTTAACCTTTGCTACAACTTGCAGGTTGCACTTCTTTATCCTAGGCAACGGGTTTAGAGTTTATTAAACTCTTAAGTGGCTCACTGAATTTTCACAACTTAGTTGTCCCATTGAACCATGATCTTGGGATCTCCAGTCAACATGGTTGGGTTACCGCTGTGTCCATTCTTAATTTGTAGTCTTTAACCTCATTCCTTTTGATAGGCAATCTATTTGATCTCTATGCAATCTTTTCGTCAAAGGATCTACAATATTCTCCTTTGATTTCACATAATCAATGAAAATAATCCCGTTAGAGATCAACTACTTAATGATGTTGTGCTTACGACAAACATGTCTAAGACTTACCAATGTAAATGCTACTCTATGCCCTTATGATTTGTCGACTAATTGTTACAACTCACAATGTATCAGATTTTGGGCCACTGGATTTTCCACAAGAAACATCTTCTAAACATTGTGTAGTCACTCAGCTTTTCCATCAACTTTTATCTAAAGTTATGAATTCTGACGTCGAGCTAAATACAAGTTCATTTAGATGATTTCAATGACACTGCTCATCTACCGATGGTAAAACAGAACCACTCATGGACTTAGAGTCGTTTGTGTCAGATATCCAGTTAGCAGCATTATTGTATTCTCGAAAAAAAAACAGCGATTCTATATTCCATGATTTTTCCTTCACGAATATCTGAATTTTATGACTTTATGTACAAGATACGCTATGAAGTGCATATACAATATGCAGTCAACAGTCCTTGACCATATCTTGATTTGTTTGGATTTTGGTATTTTTACCTTATCCAAACCCCTCACATTTTTAAACTATTTATATGAAGGATTGTGATCTTTCCTCATTTTATACGGAGTCTCACTCCTACTTTTCAAAATGTAGTTTGCTGAAAGGATCGCCTTTCTCCCCCACAATTCTGCGATACACCAGAATTGATTAAAACTCTTTATCTCCTTGAGATTATTTTTGGGATAAATAATAACGACGACTTCTGGCGACGCGTTTTGTGGCGTCCAACGTTGCTATCTCAGACGAGTAGCGGCACTCCTAGTGTCATCATCAAAATAAATCTAATTTATTTAATAGTCAAATCCAATTTGATAACAACAAAATTACATCCAATTTAATTTGATAGGATGATTAAATTTAATTTAATCAAAGTGAAATTAAATCCAATTTAATTTCCATGAGAAGATTAAAACTAATTTAATCAAAATAAAATTAAATCCAATTTAATTTTCGTGGGCTAACAAATTCAATAATTAAATCCAATTTAATTACCAAATCAAGTTCAATTTAATTTTAAAATAAATTAAGTCCAATTTAACTTATTAAAAATTAAATCTCATTTAATTTAAAACAATTAGGTCCAACCTAATTTAATTCAAAATTAAAATTCGCTGGCCCAAGCCCACTCTATTAAACTTAAATATGTTGGGTTTTACCCAATTTAATTCAAAATGGGTGTCAATGGACCAAGCCCAATATACAGACTTAATTCAAACCCGACACTTGTTGTGTATAATTTAGCTAGCACTGTGTCAAGCCCATCATGCATCTAACTACGCTGGGCTAAGCCCAACTCAATAGATTTGTACTCTGGGCCAAGCCCAGCTACATTTTTTAATAATCCTTGTTGGGCCAAGCCCAACACATTATTTAATGTGTGTTGGGCTCGACCTAACCACATAAGCAGACATGTTGCCCCGCAACAGGTCTTCTTCATCATGCCGACATCGCGGCGCCAGCGTAGCGATCGTGGCTTCGCAGGCCATGACTGCGACGCCCGACGCCGCCGCTTATGCCGATGCAATCGCCACTCGTGGAACGGTTTTCAGCGCACGAAGTCATCTTCCCCGGTGTTTTGAGAGTAAAACCAGCAGCTTCCATAGCTATTTTCGGCGATCTCAGGCAACCTTTCAAGTGGCTCAAGGCGGCGCATCTCGCACCACCAATTGCAGAGTCTAACGCCACGTGTCTGCGCAAACATCGATGGAAAAAATAACCCGACGAAAATCCGACGAAAAAATCGAGCGAACAGCGGCCATATCCATTTTCCCGGTGGAGAACAAAGGCGCTTCAAGTACCATCAGCGACGGGGTATGGCGGCAAGTTTACCGCCGCCTAACGCCACCACCATCACCGTAAGGCAGTCGTATGCTGTCAAATTTGAAAAATTATAGCTGCCATTTTCATGGAATCTCCGCCGAACAGAGGCGATTCCGAATCGCACAACCTTCAGCAACGAACGGAGGTGATTCTCCCGAAGACGTCATTAGCGACTCATGGCGCCATCATTTGCGGTGCTTCCAGCCCTGCCAAAGGCTTCGCACGACAGCCGACTTTTGCAGTCATCAAAAAATCTCTCCGAGCAGATTTGTCCCATTTTTCAACGAATTTCAAACAATTAAAACTGATTTCATATCAGAGGCGGCCACAAGGGGCTTTCAGCCGTCAGAATCCACCCGAATTCAAAACCCAGGAGGAGGGGATGGGGAGTTTTACTCCTACATCCTCCTTGGGGCTCGCGCTTATTAAGTCCGTCGTTTATGGATAAATTAGGGCAGATTACCTCCATACGTGGTTTGCGGGCGGAGATTTACCCTGAGATTTCCAAAGAAAAAACTGATTTCATATTAACAAATTCCATGATTTGTGAACACGATGATTCCAAATCACCAAATTCTTCTTTTACGCTGCATAGTTGAATAGAATTCGTGTAATTCCAAATTACATGATCTTTCACCAATCTTAACTTATCACAAATATAATATATTTGTAAGTTAATTGGAGTTGGATTCTTAAGCCCAATCAAATTTAACCATCCGACATACACGTCAGGGATTTTGGGTCAATAGGATTCCAAATCCTAAACCATACCCGCCGTCATACACCCGGCTGCACACACATACATGTTCAGTGTGTGTTCTGGTGATACAAGCACCACTTGCACTATCATAGTGCTCTTCTAGAAATTTGTTCCAAACAAAATTTCAGATTGTTGTTCTCTCTCGATTTTTCGGCCCCAAACCTGATTCCAAATTGTCAAAAATCTAAATTTTTGGCATCAAATCGAGTTATCCAGATTTTTTACATCAAATTAAATAGAGATATTGTGTTAAGTTTGTTGGTAAATTTGACTGTGATAAATGGATATACAATTTGGAATCGAGGCGAGAATGAACTCTATCCTTACACAATATTGTCCTGCTATAGCCCTGTTATTGATGGTACGGGTTGGTGCAATTATGTCCCAAGATACAACAATTCTTCTCGGATAGAACCACTTCGAATCTCAAGACTCACGAACGAAAACCTGTTTCGAACTCTCAATAACAAAATGATTCAACTCTCATCCTTGTTATTCGCAGAATAACAAAACTCGAGAGAATGAACAAAAGATGAAGAGGAATTGTTAATTTGCTCTTAGAAAGAAAAGATCATCCGAGGGGGTTTACATAGGTGTTAGAAACAACAGGGCCATAAGTGTCATTAAATTCAATTTAATGACTCACATAAATGTCATTAAATTCAATTTAATGACTCACATGTAACGGTCGTAATGGTTTTGACCGTCCTAAATATGACCAATCACATGTGTGTCAAAAATACAGACCGTATGATCGTAGCCATCGATCGTAATGGGTAGTATACTTTAACTCCTCATCGTTTTACACCATTGGATTAGAAGAAATTTACGGTAAACCCACAAATTTTCAAACAACTTTAACATTTAATTTCTCATTCGTCCAAATTCGGATTAGAAAAATTCGAAATGCACATCTATTGTTTGAATTTGTTACCGAAAGTACGTCACACGTACTTTACTTATATTCGATTTCCACATTCTCAAATAGACGAGGATAGTCATCAATTTTTTTATAAAAAACAATCAATAAATCTCGTTTTAAGAATACGAGGAATTAAATGCTTTTACTCCCATAACTGCACATTCACTTACTACAAGTAAATTACTTTTAAGTTCAAAACACTGATTTGAACGTGGAAGGATTTTCACTTTGATGAATTGTGATTTCAAATCGTTCTGAAGTTAAATAAAAAATTTAAGATCATATCAACCCACCAACTGGAGAAAACTGAAGTCAAATCTATAACCCAAATCAAATGCGTTTATAATGTTGTTCATATAACTTTTTAGCTAGCAAGCATAAGATTATTGTGTGTGCCCCCTCAACTAGGCGTAGATCTCGAGTCAAGTTGGCTCGAAACGGCCAGATTTAATTTTTCCAGCTCGAAGCTCACAAGCCGGCTCACGAACTTTTGTATTTTCAATATTATATATTTTATATATTAATTACATTAATTATAATATGTTTAAAAAAATTACATTTTATATTATTAATTATATTCATAAAAACAACAAAGAAACTCAAAATATAAGCAAAATTGAGATCCAGCTCGATCTCGTGAGCCTGGCTCTAGCCGAGCCGATCTGGTTTCTTAGTCAACAAGCTCGAACTCGAGTAGTAAGGCTCGAGCCTGGAAAAATCACCAGACTCGGCTCGTTTACACCCTTACCCTCAACGTTGGAAAAAAAAAATTGCCCTACAATACATGTTTGTTTGTTTTTTGTTACAATGGGGGATGAAAGCACATCCTTCAACAGAAATTAATATTGAAATTAAGTCTAAAACATTGTTAGGGGGCCTCACCCAGAAATGGATACCCCCATGCATATATTGCCCCGGTTTAGCCAAGGCTTCGGCACACGTATTACCTTCCCATTTGATGTGCTTGAGGTTGGGAAAAATTGCAAAATTGGTACTCCAAGTTGGCCTGTACATTTTTTTTGGTACTATAGTTTGGCCTGTTGGCAATTTGGGTACACTAACTTGCAAAAATTGACAATTTCAGTACAAATTTTGCCCAAAAATTCAAAATTGGCCGGGAAATTAACTTGAATTTGGGAATTTTGCTGAATGGAGGAAAAATTAACTTCAATTTGGAGATTTTTCATATGGAGGGAAAATTGACCTTTAATTTGGGGATGTAACTCAAATATTTTATTTTTTTATTTAAATTTTTGGAAATATCAATTCAAATATTTGTTTATCTAAGTTATTTTTATTTATTATAAATAAAGTTTGTATAATTAATATATCTATAAAATAATTTAAAGCAAAAAATTATAATATTATATGTATAAATTCAAACTAAATTATTTTTTACTTGGTATTCTGAATTTTACTATCTTTTGGTTTTTTCAAAAAAACAAATTAATTTCTTTCCTTTCTTTGTTTTTACTTTTCTTATTTTTTATTATATTTCATATTATTTTCTTATTCTTCAAGACTATTTACAATTTTTTTTTCAGATTTAATATGGTTTCTATGATTTTTTTTTGTTTTTAATTAATTTATTTTTTGTCATTGGAAATCTTTTGCCACATTAAAATTTGATTTACTTAAATTTAAAAATTAGTTGCAGATATAATTTCTAATTTTTTCTAATTTTTTAAATATTGTAATATTTTTACTTTTTCTTATATTACTAAATTTTCATTAGTTTTTTTTTAAAAAAAATTGATTTTGTTTTCTAAGTTATTTTATTTTTTTGAATTTTTTTTGTTTTTAAATTGGTAAGAATGGTACTCTAAGTTGGCATGTACTTTTTTAGATAAATACAGTTTTTATCCATTGACAAAACAAATTAATTAAAATTAGAAAAAAAAAGTTAAAAAGTATAATCTAAAAAAAATCAGAAAACATAAAATAAAATCATTTTTTTTTTTGAAAATTCATTTGTTTTTTTCAAAAAAATTGATTTTGTTTTTTTCTTTAATTTTTTTTTTTTTTTTTTTTTTTGTTTTTAAATTGGTAAGAATGGTACTCTAAGTTGGCATGTACGCTTTTTAGTAAATATAGTTTTTATCCATTGACAAAACAAATTAATTAAAATTTCAAAAAAAAATTAAAAAACATAAAATAAAATCATTTTATTTTTTCAACCCAGCTTCAGTGTTAGTATGTCAACCCAAGTAGCAGCATCATCCAAGACAACAATTGTCACACATCTATGTGTAACAAGAAGTACTACACGGTTGTGTTATAGAGGATTTGGATTGCATGTTGTGTGACTGATTGATTCGCAGTTCAAATTTTTCTAGTACATGGTTGTGTAATATGTTTTATTGCACAAATAGATGTGTGACAAGTGTCTAAATCCTAAAAATGACGAGGTGACAAGTGTCTAAATCCTGGGAATTCCATGCCAAGACGCAAGAAAGTCCTTAGCAAAGTTTGTATACTGTACTTTCCCAATATTAAGAGAGTCTCATCCTGTTCAACAACAATTGCAAATGTCAAATGTTTTTAGCATCTTGTTAATATTACTTTTCTAAAACAACGATGACACGTTAATATGTTTAATGCAGCAGTATTTTGAAAAATAAAATCTTTTAGAAATTAAATCTTTTAATGGGACGGTTTAGCGAAAAAACTAGGAGCAATATTTGCGCATGGAGGCGATACAAATTATAATACACATATACATACATATATATATATATTAAAAATGAAAAGGGTATTTAAAATTCTCATGTTCCAAAGTTATTTATTAAACTGAAAAGAGACCATCCAATATATAGATTATTATTGACACTGGTTGTGGAAACAATTTCCTTGTAAGTTGTAAGTAAGCAAGTAAAACCACACAAAATAATGGAAATTACATACAGACACCTCCCTTATTATATAATTAAGCTCCCCTCATATTAAGATATTTCATACAAATACATCTCTATATCTCAAATTTTTTAACAATTTTACTTCCTGCAAACTATACAAATAGATCCCTTAAGGGTGTGTTGGTAATTTAAATAAGGGGGTTTTAGTAATTACACAATAAGTAAGGGAGTTTGTGTGTATTTTTTGACACGAAAAATCCTTACGTGTTTGCACAGCAAGTAGACTGGTCATGTTTAGTACTAAAGTGGATTTTTTCAGTCCGGATTGTCGATCCCACAGAGACTTTTATTTTAGACTTCTTGAATTTAAAGCAAGCAATAATTAAACTAAAACTAAAGATTTAAAAATTTTAAAAGCAATAAACTAAAACAAGAATTAACTCAAATATTATGGAAGCAAGATATAAGAATCAAGATGTCGAAATCAAGATAGCTATGGAAGAGAGCAACTAAGATACATGTATTGGCATAATTTAATTAATTCTTGTTAAAATCACGTTATCATATTATTAGACTACTATTGCTTTGATGGAAAAACCTTAAATAATTACTACCCGATGTCTCGGCTGCAATAATCCTATGACTAAGTGACGGTTCTCTAAATACGTCTATCCGAGAATCAAATCATTAACCATGCATTCACGTTCTAGAATTTTTCAGGATAAATCCGGCTAACTGCACCCGAAAATCTATACCTATCCCTACGAGCAATTCCTCATGTTTTTTGGATGATGTGATGATTTCTTTGAACCCTAATCTATACTCTCTCGAATAAATAAACTAGGCTAATTAGCAAGCATATGGTGATCAAACATATGATTGGAATTAAAGCACAAAATCAATACACAAAGCAACAATAGAATTAATATGAAAATCACAATTTATAACTCAAATATTATAATTTAGCCTCAACATGGCCTTAGTTCGAAGAATCTAATTCATCATAAAAGATAAAAGATAGAAACTTAAATTAAGATTCATATTCATAGACAAAAACAAATCTAAATCTAAGAAACTCCCTTGTATTTTTTATGGTTGAACTTCGATCTTCATCTCTTCCATGCTTCTTGATTTCTTCACCTTCAAGGGTTTTTGAAAATCTTCATGAATATGTAAAAACTAAGTCTAAACCCCATTTGGGCTCTATTGTATGCGTATTTCGTCTCTTCCTTTTGCTGCTATAAGAGGAGGTATTTATAGAAAAGGATCCCCAAGTCTTCTACTTGAATTAGGTCTCAAAACTTGTCAAAATTCGTCCAGCTGACTCCAACGTTCGTACGTTGGATGCAATAGCAATTTTCATTCTGCGCAGCGATCTTGTTTTCTTCATAACGTTTTGCATAGACCTCCAATTTGAGTGATTCAAGTTGCCACGTGAATCTAAGACATATATCTACAACTTTGTGGAAAGAACATTTGTCAAATTACGTCTGTAAATACTCTGAAAGTCTGAATTTTTGTCTAATTTTTCTCAATTGCAATGATTTTCCATCTTTACTCAATAAGCACACAAATTAAACGCATATGTGGCATAAATCATGCATAAACCAATGTAAATAAAATAAATAGGAGACTCTAAAACATGTAAATCTCACACCTATCATTTTTCCTAAAATATTCCACAAAATTACAAAAGTTTTAGATTGGACTTTGGCGGAAAGGGAAGTACCTATCTACGCAGGCGCGGATCACACCACTACAAATTGGACAAACAATTAAAATACTAATTATAACACCTCAATTATATTACTTCTAATTTTTTAATTAATCTGAAAGAAAATATTTTGTTATTCACATTAGAATAATAGAAGCTCAAAGTAGTTATCACAATTGACGTTTTGATAGTTACGTTATATAATCCTAATCGAAAAGTCCATAATAGAGATAAGGTAAGGTGTCATTTGCCCTATTTCTCAAAATATATAAGGACAGTCAGCATTTTTTTATAAATAAAGACTTAATAAATCTAGTTTAAAGAATACAAGGAATAAAATGCTTTTTACTCTCATGACTACACATTCACTTATTATAATTAAACTAATTTTAAGTTCAAAACACTGATTTGAACGTCTAATGGTCTTCACTTTGATGAATTGTGATTTCAAATCGTTCTGAAATTAAATCAAGAATTTGAGATCGTATGAACTCCACTGGAGAGGACAAATGTTGCATTTACAACCCGAATCAAATGCGTTTATAATCTTGTGTGTTTAGCTTTTTATCAAGTGTAAGATTATTGTGTACTAAGTAGTCATGATAATTGAATAAATATAAGGGAGTTAGATATTAGCACTCTATATTCCTTTTTGTTTTAGTAAATTGACAAGAATACCCATCTTTTAATAAAAATTTCCATAAATTTCAAGAATAAATATAAATAAATTTCATATAGGCCTTGTTGGAATAGGCGAATAGCACTAACACCAAGTATAGCGCCTCTCAAGTATAACTTCTTTTTATCATAAAAAAAAAAAGCATAACTTTTTCTTTCGTTTCTTTCTATCACTAATTGCTGATTCATGCTTTATACTTTACGTGTCAATAAGTGATTTAACTCGAATTTCGTTCGGCTCGAACCGAATTAACGACTCAAATGAGCCGAATCAGATAACTATCAAATGAGATTATGGTGTAGACTTGACGACGTCAAGCTGCCTACATACCTAATTTGATAGGATTAAGTCTAAACATAGTTCAAGATAATTTGTGGATATATACGTATATGCTTCCTAAAATACGAGGCTAAATATGACTGAGATAAAATTGGGTACAAAGTAAATTGATAGTGTTGTGAGAGAATTAAATGTTGATCTCCCCATAAATGAATAGGAGGGGCTATTTATAGTGGATAGTCGATCACTATTCATGAGTTGACAGCTGGGCCAGATAGACCTGAGCACGTGTCACTTGCTTAGTTGATCACAGAAATTCAGGTTGTCGGGTCGGTGGATCAGGTCGGGTCTTAATCCGACCCTGTCATTTTAATAAGGACGCAGATCCTAGTACTGCTGCGCAATTAATACAATTTTCATGGGTCTTTTTGTCATGTACTTTTTTACCCTTATCAGAAAGAAATAATTTGTAAAAAAATTTTAAAAAAATGTGTAGACAATCACAAAAAACGAGTTGTTGAATTTAAGAGCCTCTGCTTTATATTATTATAAGTGCGACAAAACTTAAATATATATTTAATACATATACAAACATGATAGAGTTTCATATTTTATTTTTTTTTGGTTACACGGGAGGTTCAAAACATCTAACTCTCTGTAGACAAAACAATTCTGTATCCAATTAAATAATGACAAGCGGAAAAATATGATATTAAGTATCAATTTAAGTCTTTTAATTTATATTTTTGGGATTTATCAAATTTAATTCCAAAATTAAATAATTGATTTAAGTGATATTTTAATATTTATTTTATTGGCAAATCAAATCGTGCCACATGTCAAATTGAGGGGTCCAACCAGTCAAATTATGTCTTGCAGTGGAAAAGTCAACGACCAATCACACTGTGCCAAATGGATATGATAGCCAATCAAATAGCTCCAAATAATTGATATTTATCTCTTTAATTAAATAAAGATATTAAAGAGATAATATCTATTAATTTATCATCTTCAAATATTAGCCAATCAAATGGCTCAAAAGTAATTTTATGTCTGTAAACAAAAACACAAAAAAATAGTGACAAATGAATTTATATTGATTAAAATAAAGAATTGGAGTACAATCCCTAATCTAATCCTCTGATTCTTCCTTCAAAAATGATTGATTTGAATATTGGAGTAGAAATAGTTTATTTGATCTTCTCCAATGTGGATTTGAATGTTTATAACGTTGATGTGAGGACTCGACAGCTTAATCTCGGATCAAACGATGCAAATGATTTGGGAAAGTTGAAAGCTTCAAGGCCGACTTGTCGTTTGATCTTCCTTCAACTTGATTTGGACTTCTATGACGTTTATTCGAGGGCTTAGCACTTAGTCTCGAATCAAATGTTATAATTTGATGAATTTCACCAAGAACACCTTGAAGTTTGCTTTGAAGGCCTCCTTGAATTTGAAGAACTTGTAGAGAGAATTTGGGAACTTCTCTTGTCTTCTCTGGCTTCAATTAATTTGTGTCCTATTGTAAGCTCCCAAGGACCCTATTATATGTGTAGGATGGAGAAGCCACAAATTCTTTAAACACCTTTGATAATTATCTTTTAATATTTATTTATTAAAAGATAAATATCATTTACTTTTGAGCCATTTGATTGGCTAATATTTGAAAGGATAAATTTAATAGATATTATCTCTTTAATATCTTTATTTAATTAAAGAGATAAATACCAATTATTTTGGAGCTATTTGATGGCTATCATATCCATTTAGCACAGTGTGATTGGTCGTTGACTTTTCCACTGCAAGACATAATTTGACTGGCTGGACCACCTCAATTTGACATGTGGCACGATTTGATTTGCCAATAAAATAAATATTAAAATATCACTTAAATCAATTATTTAATTTTGGAATTAAATTTGGTAAATCCCAAAAATATAAATTAAAATACTTAAATTGATACTTAATATCATATTTTTCCACTTGTCATTATTTATTTAATTGGATACAAAATTGTTTTGTCTACACTCTCATCAGACATGATTTCTAAAACATTAGCTGGTGGCTCTCCCACAAAAGAACTCCAGCAGCCAAAGAATGTCCCAGGTTCGCCAATGCATCTGCCCTGTTTCCCTCACGAAAAGTATGTTGAATCTTGCAAGTCCAAGGTTTGTTAAGAAGAATTCTACACTCTTGTATAATGCTTCCAAGCGGATGAGCCTCGATATCTCCTTCTGTAACCATTTTTACACACCACTTCCGAGTCTAATTCAACCTCGATGCGTTCCACTCACCTATCCCACGCAATCTTGAGACCCTCTCTAAGCGCAAGAAGTTCCACTTCAGTTATGGTAAGCTGCCCAAGTTTCCAACTAAAACCCCACTGCCAATTCCCGTTCTCATCCCTGAGAAGACCTCAGCAGTAGTACACCCCGTACTGGCCCGAAACTTCCATCAGTGTTAAGTTTATTCCACCCTTTTTCTGGCTTTTTCCACATTATGTTACGGCTCTCCCTGCTGACACTTTTCTTCCCCGAAGGAAACGCTTCTTCAAGATCTAGGGCGAGCCTCTAATTTTGAATATGGATTGACGGAGGGTCGTATCTTTCCCTTCAAAAATGTACAAGTTGCGATTTCTCCAGATCCACCACAAAGCTGCCATAAAAACTGATTTCCAACTCACTAATGGCAAAATAATGTTCTCAACGTAACTATTCAGACTGGTCTCAATCCAGGTCTCTGCTCAACTTGTTGAACTCCTGTACCGGGGGGAGAATTATAACTCCATTCCTTCCGCAGTACACAATCCTGAGTGCATGACGAGTAGTCTCAACTCATGCTCACATTTTCGGACAAAACTATCGGATCCCAATATGTATAAAAAAAGTTGGGACGTGCGCCAAACGCTCCTATTCGCAGGCCAAGGAAAATGTTCAGTTCGGGGGGGCTACTACTTATGCCAGACAAAGTCCATTGCTTGTTACCCCATCCGGCTCTTCCACAAAGCTCTCTCTTTGGAACGAATCAAACGCTGACTGC